>CM055274.1:28134730-28391359 GCA_029237695.1 Conchocele bisecta
CCACATTTAGGATCTACGGACGCCAAGGTTTCCGAGTGTGCAAATACTTAATTCTGACTATTACCCAGTTCGAGCTATGAAGTCGCGAATTTCGGGGTAAATCGGACCGTACTGCTTGCATTCGTGGGCGATGACGCTACTCATTCGAATGGGCGATTACTACAGATTGGCTTAACGGAAGCGAACGAACAATTCCACAATTAGCATCTACGGACGCCAAGGTTTCCGAGTGTACAAAGACTTTAATTCTGGCTATTACCCAGTTCGAGCTATGAAGTCGCGAATTTCGGGGTAAATCGGACCGTACTGCTTTCTGCTAGCCGCCGCGGGTGAAAACGTCACTATTTCACTGGGAGAGTACTACACATTGGCCGTACGGACACGAACAAACAATTCGAGAATTGGCATCTACTGTATCCAGTGTTTCTGAAAGTGAAAAGAAACAAAGCGTAGCTGTTATACTTTTCGTGCCACGAAGTCTCAAAGTTTGGAGAAAAATCGCTTCGCCTCAGGTAGCGAACGATTCCGGCATTTTTGGACGAAATGGCACGACTTCAAACGACGATTGCTACACATTGGCTGCATTGAAACGAACGAACAATTCCACATTTAGGATCTACGGACGCCAAGGTTTCCGAGTGTGCAAATACTTTAATTCTGACTATTACCCAATTCGAGCTATGAAGTCACGAATTTCGGGGTAAATCGGACCGTACTGCTTGCATTCGTGCGCGATGACGCTACTCATTCGAATGGGCGATTACTACAGATTGGCTTAACGGAAGCGAACGAACAATTCCACAATTAGCATCTACGGACGCCAAGGTTTCCGAGTGTACAAAGACTTTAATTCTGGCTATTACCCAGTTCTAGCTATGAAGTCGCGAAGTTCGGGGTAAATCGGACCGTACTGCTTTCTGCTAGCCGCCGCGGGTGAAAACGTCACTATTTCACTGGGAGAGTACTACACATTGGCCGTACGGACACGAACAAACAATTCGAGAATTGGCATCTACGGTATCCAGTGTTTCTGAAAGTGAAAAGAAACAAAGCGTAGCTGTTATACTTTTCGTGCTACGAAGTCTCAAAGTTTGGAGAAAAATCGCTTCGCCTCAGGTAGCGAACGATTCCGGCATTTTTGGACGAAATGGCACGACTTCAAACGACGATTACTACACATTGACTGCATTGAAACGAACGAACAATTCCACATTTAGCATCTACGGCCTCCGAGGTTTCCGAATGTGCAAAGACTTTAATTCTGGCTATTACCCAGTTCGAGCTATGGAGTCGCAAATTTCGGGGTAAATCGGACAGTAATGCTTCCATCCATGCGCGAAGACGCTACTCATTCGAATAGGCGATTGCTACAGATTGGCTTAACGGAAGCGAACGAACAATTCCACAATTAGCATATACGGACGCCAAGGTTTCCGAGTGTGCAAATACCTTAATTCTGGCTATTACTCAGTTCGAGCTATGACGTCGCGAAGCTCAGGGTAAATCGGACCGTACTGCTTTCTGCTTGCCGCCGCAGGTGAAAAGTCACTATTTCACTGGGAGAGTACTGCACTTTGGCCGTATGGACACGAGCAAACAATTCAAGAATTAGCATCTACGATATCCAGTGTTTATGAAAGTGAAAAGAAACAAAGCGTATCTGTTATACTTTTCGTGCTACGAAATCTCAAAATTTGGAGAAAAATCGCTTTGCCTCAGGTAGCGAACGATTCCGGCATTTTTGGACGAATTGGCACGACTTCAAACGACGATTGCTACACATTGGCTGAATTGAAACGAACGAACAATTCCACATTTAGGATCTACGGACTCCGAGGTTCCCGAATGTGCAAAGACTTTAATTCTGGCTATTACCCAGTTCGAGCTATGGAGTCGCAAATTTCGGGGTAAATCGGACCGTACAGCTTGCATTCGTGCGCGAAGACGCTACTCATTCGAATGGGCGATTACTACAGATTGGCTTAACGGAAGCGAACGAACAATTCCACAATTAGCATCTACTGACGCCAAGGTTTCCGAGTGTGCAATGACTTTAATTCTGGCTATTACCCAGTTCGAGCTATGAAGTCGCGAAGTTCGGGGTAAATCGGACCGTACTGCTTTCTGCTTGCCTCCGCGGGTGAAAACGTCACTATTTCACTGGGAGAGTACTGCACATTGGCCGTACGGACACGAACAAACAATTCGAGAATAATCATCTACGTTATCCAGTGTTTCTGAAAGTGAAAAGAAACAAAGCGTAGCTGTTATACTTTTCGTCCTACGAAATCTCAAATTTTGGAGAAAAATCGCTTCGCCTCAGGTAGCGAACGATTCCTTCATTTTCAGACGAAATGGCACGAATTCAAACGACGATTACTACACATTGGCTGCATTGAAACGAACGAACAGTTCCACATTTAGCATCTACGGACTTCGATGTTTCCGAATGTGTAAATACTTTAATTCTGGCTATTACCCAGTTCGAGTTATGGAGTCACAAATTTCGGGGTAAATCGGACCGTGCTGCTTGCATTCGTGCGCGAAGACGCTACTCATTCGAATGGGCGATTACTACATATTGGCTTAACAGAAGCGAACGAACAATTCCACAATTAGCATCTACGGACGCCAAGGTTTCAGAGTGCGCACAGACTTTAATTCTGGCTATTATCCAGTTCGAGCTATGAAGTCGCGAAGTTCGTGGTAAATCGGACCGTACTGCTTTCTGCTTGCCGCCGCGGGTGAAAACGTCACTATTTCACTGGGAGAGTACTGCACATTGGCCGTACGGACACGAACAAACAATTCGAGAATTAGCATCTACGGTATCCAGTGTTTCTGAAAGTGAAAAGAAACAAAGCGTAGCTGTTATAATTTTCGTGCTACGACATCTCAAAGTTTGGAGAAAAATCGCTTCGCCTCAGGTAGCGAACGATTCCGGAATTTTTGGACGAAATGGCACGACTTCAAACGACGATTACTACACATTGCCTGCATTGAAACGAACGAACAATTCCACATTTAGCATCTACTCATTCCGAGGTTTCCGAATGTGCAAATACTTTAATTCTGGCTATTACCCAGTTCCAGCTATGGAGTCGCAAATTTCGGGTAAATCAGACCGTACTGCTTGCATTCGTGCGCGAAGACGCTACTCCTTCGAATGGGCGATTACTACATACTGGCTTAACGGAAGCGAACGAACAATTCCACAATTAGCATCTACGGACGCCAAGGTTTCCGAGTGTGCAAGACTTTAATTCTGGCTATTACCCTGTTCGAGCTATGAAGTCGCGAAGTTCGGCGTAAATCGGACCGTACTGCTTTCTGCTTGCCGCCGCGGGTGAAAACGTCACTATTTCACTGGGAGAGTACTGCACATTGGCCGTACGGACACGAACAAACAATTCGAGAATTAGCATCTACGGTATCCAGTGTTTCTGAAAGTAAAAAGAAACAAAGTGTAGCTGTTATACTTTTCGTGCTACGAAATCTCAAAGTTTTGGAGAAAAATCGCTTCGCCTCGAGTAGCGAACGATTCCGGCATTTTTGGACGAAATTACACGAATTAAAACGACGATTACTACACATTGGCTGCATTGAAACGAACGAACAATTCCACATTTAGGATCTACGGACTCCGAGGTTTCCGAATGTGCAAATATTTTAATTCTGGCTATTACCCAATTCGAGCTATGGAGTCGCAAATGTCGTGGTAAATCGGACCGTACTGCTTGCATTCGTGCGCGAAGACGCTACTCCTTCGAATGGGCGATTACTACAGATTGGTTTAACGGAAGTGAACGAACAATTCCACAATTAGCATCTACGGACGCCAAGGTTTCCGAGTGTGCAAATACTTTAATTCTGGCCATTACCAAGTTCGAGCTATGAAGTCGCGAAGTTCGGGGTAAATCGGACCGTACTGCTTTCTGCTTGCCGCCGCGGGTGAAAACGTCACTATTTCACTGGGAGAGTACTGCACATTGGCCGTACGGACACGAACAAACAATTCGAGAATTAGCATCTGCGGTATCCAGTGTTTCTGAAAGCGAAAAGAAACTAAGCGTAGCTGTTATACTTTTCGTGCTACGAAATCTCAAAGTTTGGAGAAAAAATCGCTTCGCCTCAGGTAGCGAACGATTCGTTCATTTTTGGACGAAATGGCACGACTTCAAACGACGATTACTACACATTGGCTGCATTGAAACGAACGAACAATTCCACATTTAGCATCTACGGACTCAGAGGTTTCCGAATGTGCAAAGACTTTAATTCTGGCTATTACCGATTTCGAGCTATGGAGTCGCAAATTTTGGGGGTAAATCGGACCGTACTTGCATTCGTGCGCGAAGACGCTACTCCTTCGAATGGTCGATTACTACAGATTGGTTTAACGGAAGCGAACGAACAATTCCACAATTAGCATCTACGGACGCCAAGGTTTCCGAGTGTGCTAATACTTTAATTCTGGCTATTAGCCAGTTCGAGCTATGGAGACGAAATGGCACGATTTCATACGACGATTACTACACATTGGCTGAATTGAAACGAACGAACAATTCCACACTTAGCATCTACGGACGCCAAGGTTTCCGAGTGTGCAAATACTTTAATTCTGGCTATTACCAAGTTCGAGCTATGAAGTCGCGAAGTTCGGCGTAAATTGGACCGTACTGCTTTCTGCTTGCCGCCGCGGGTGAGAACGTCACTATTTCATCACTGGGAGAGTACTGCACATTGGCCGTACGGACACGAACAAACAATTCGAGAATTAGCATCTACGGTATCCAGTGTTTCTGTAAGTGAAAAGAAACAAAGCGTAGCTGTTATAATTTCGTGCTACGAAATCTCAAAGTTTGGAGAAAAATCGCTTCGCCTCAGGTAGCGAACGATTCCTTCATTTTCAGACGAAATGGCACGAATTCAAACGACGATTACTACACATTGGCTGCATTGAAACGAACGAACAGTTCCACATTTAGCATCTACGGACTTCGATGTTTCCGAATGTGTAAATACTTTAATTCTGGCTATTACCCAGTTCGAGTTATGGAGTCACAAATTTCGGGGTAAATCGGACCGTGCTGCTTGCATTCGTGCGCGAAGACGCTACTCATTCGAATGGGCGATTACTACATATTGGCTTAACGAAGCGAACGAACAATTCCACAATTAGCATCTACGGACGCCAAGGTTTCAGAGTGCGCACAGACTTTAATTCTGGCTATTATCCAGTTCGAGCTATGAAGTCGCGAAGTTCGTGGTAAATCGGACCGTACTGCTTTCTGCTTGCCGCCGCGGGTGAAAACGTCACTATTTCACTGGGAGAGTACTGCACATTGGCCGTACGGACACGAACAAACAATTCGAGAATTAGCATCTACGGTATCCAGTGTTTCTGAAAGTGAAAAGAAAGAAAGCGTAGCTGTTATAATTTTCGTGCTACGACATCTCAAAGTTTGGAGAAAAATCGCTTCGCCTCAGGTAGCGAACGATTCCGGAATTTTTGGACGAAATGGCACGACTTCAAACGACAATTACTACACATTGCCTGCATTGAAACGAACGAACAATTCCACATTTAGCATCTACTCATTCCGAGGTTTCCGAATGTGCAAATACTTTAATTCTGGCTATTACCCAGTTCCAGCTATGGAGTCGCAAATTTCGGGGTAAATCAGACCGTACTGCTTGCATTCGTGCGCGAAGACGCTACTCCTTCGAATGGGCGATTACTACATACTGGCTTAACGGAAGCGAACGAACAATTCCACAATTAGCATCTACGGACGCCAAGGTTTCCGAGTGTGCAAGACTTTAATTCTGGCTATTACCCTGTTCGAGCTATGAAGTCGCGAAGTTCGGGGTAAATCGGACCGTACTGCTTTCTGCTTGCCGCCGCGGGTGAAAACGTCACTATTTCACTGGGAGAGTACTGCACATTGGCCGTACGGACACGAACAAACAATTCGAGAATTAGCATCTACGGTATCCAGTGTTTCTGAAAGTAAAAAGAAACAAAGTGTAGCTGTTATACTTTTCGTGCTACGAAATCTCAAAGTTTTGGAGAAAAATCGCTTCGCCTCGAGTAGCGAACGATTCCGGCATTTTTGGACGAAATTACACGAATTAAAACGACGATTACTACACATTGGCTGCATTGAAACGAACGAACAATTCCACATTTAGGATCTACGGACTCCGAGGTTTCCGAATGTGCAAATATTTTAATTCTGGCTATTACCCAATTCGAGCTATGGAGTCGCAAATGTCGTGGTAAATCGGACCGTACTGCTTGCATTCGTGCGCGAAGACGCTACTCCTTCGAATGGGCGATTACTACAGATTGGTTTAACGGAAGCGAACGAACAATTCCACAATTAGCATCTACGGACGCCAAGGTTTCCGAGTGTGCAAATACTTTAATTCTGGCTATTACCAAGTTCGAGCTATGAAGTCGCGAAGTTCGGGGTAATTCGGACCGTACTGCTTTCTGCTTGCCGCCGCGGGTGAAAACGTCACTATTTCACTGGTAGAGTACTGCACATTGGCCGTACGGACACGAACAAACAATTCGAGAATTAGCATCTGCGGTATCCAGTGTTTCTGAAAGCGAAAAGAAACTAAGCGTAGCTGTTATACTTTTCGTGCTACGAAATCTCAAAGTTTGGAGAAAAAATCGCTTCGCCTCAGGTAGCGAACGATTCGTTCATTTTTGGACGAAATGGCACGACTTCAAACGACGATTACTACACATTGGCTGCATTGAAACGAACGAACAATTCCACATTTAGCATCTACGGACTCAGAGGTTTCCGAATGTGCAAAGACTTTAATTCTGGCTATTACCGATTTCGAGCTATGGAGTCGCAAATTTTGGGGGTAAATCGGACCGTACTTGCATTCGTGCGCGAAGACGCTACTCCTTCGAATGGTCGATTACTACAGATTGGTTTAACGGAAGCGAACGAACAATTCCACAATTAGCATCTACGGACGCCAAGGTTTCCGAGTGTGCTAATACTTTAATTCTGGCTATTAGCCAGTTCGAGCTATGGAGACGAAATGGCACGATTTCATACGACGATTACTACACATTGGCTGAATTGAAACGAACGAACAATTCCACAATTAGCATTTACGGACGCCAAGGTTTCCGAGTGTGCAAATACTTTAATTCTGGCTATTACCAAGTTCGAGCTATGAAGTCGCGAAGTTCGGCGTAAATTGGACCGTACTGCTTTCTGCTTGCCGCCGCGGGTGAGAACGTCACTATTTCACTGGGAGAGTACTGCACATTGGCCGTACGGACACGAACAAACAATTCGAGAATTAGCATCTACGGTATCCAGTGTTTCTGAAAGTGAAAAGAAACAAAGCGTAGCTGTTATAATTTCGTGCTACGAAATCTCAAAGTTTGGAGAAAAATCGCTTCGCCTCAGGTAGCGAACTATTCCTGCATTTTTGGACGAAATGGCACAACTTCAAACGACGATTACTACACATTGGCTTCATTGAAACGAACGAACAATTCCACATTTAGCATCTACGGACTCCGAGGTTTCCGAATGTGCAAAGACATTAATTGTGGCTATTACCCAGTTGGAGCTATGGAGTTGCAAATTTCGGGGTAAATCGGACCTTACTGCTTGCATTCGTGCGCGAAGACGCTACTCCTTCGAATGGGCGATTACTACAGATTGGTTTAACGGAAGCGAACGAACAATTCCACAATTAGCATCTACGGACGCCAAGGTTTCCGAGTGTGCAAGACTTTAATTCTGGCTATTACCCTGTTCGAGCTATGAAGTCGCGAAGTTCGGGGTAAATCGGACCGTACTGCTTTCTGCTTGCCGCCGCGGGTGAAAACGTCACTATTTCACTGGGAGAGTACTGCACATTGGCCGTACGGACACGAACAAACAATTCGAGAATTAGCATCTACGGTATCCAGTGTTTCTGTAAGTGAAAAGAAACAAAGCGTAGCTGTTATAATTTCGTGCTACGAAATCTCAAAGTTTTGAGAAAAATCGCTTCGCCTCAGGTAGCGAACGATTCCTGCATTTTTGGACGAAATGGCACAACTTCAAACGACGATTACTACACATTGGCTTCATTGAAACGAACGAACAAATCCACATTTAGCATCTACGGACTCCGAGGTTTCCGAATGTGCAAAGACATTAATTGTGGCTATTACCCAGTTGGAGCTATGGAGTTGCAAATTTCGGGGTAAATCGGACCTTACTGCTTGCATTCGTGCGCGAAGACGCTACTCCTTCGAATGGGCGATAACTAAAGATTAGCTTAACGGAAACGAACGAACAATTCCACAATTAGCATCTACGAACGCCAAGGTTTCCGAGTGTGCAAATACTTTAATTCTGGCCATTACCAACTTCGAGCTATGAAGTCGCGAAGTTCGGGGTAAATCGGACGGTACTGCTGTATGCTTGCCGCCGCGGGTGAAAATGTCACTATTTCACTGGGAGAGTACTGCACATTGGCCGTACGGACACGAACAAACTATTCGAGAATTAGCATCTACGGTATCCAGTGTTTCTGAAAGTGAAAAGAAACAAAGCGTAGCTGTTATACTTTTCGTTCTACGAAATCTCAAAATTTGGAGAAAAAACCGCTTCGCATCAGGTAGCGAACGATTCCTGCATTTTTGGACGAAATGGCACGATTTCATGCGACGATTACTACACATTGGCTGCATTGAAACGAACGAACAATTCCACATTTATCATCTACGGACTCCGAGGTTTCCGAATGTGCAAAGACTTTAATTCTGGCTATTACCCAGTTCGAGCGATGGAGTCGCAAATTTCGGGGTAAATCGGACCGTACTGCTTGCATTCGTGCGCGAAGATGCTACTCCTTCGAATGGGCGATTACTACAGATTGGCTTAACGGAAGCGAGCGAAAAATTCCACAATTAGCATCTACGGACGCCAAGATTTCCGTGTGTGCAAATACTTTAATTCTGGCCATTACCAAGTTCGAGCTATGAAGTCGCGAAGTTCGGGGTAAATCGGACGTACTGCCTTCTGCTTGCCGCCGCGGGTGAAAACGTCACTATTTCACTGGGCGAGTACTGCACATTGGCCGTACGGACACGAACAAACAATTCGAGAATTAGCATCTACGGTATCCAGTGTTTCTGAAAGTGAAAAGAAACAAAGCGTAGCTGTTATACATTTCGTGCTACGTAATCTCAAAGTTTGGAGAAAAATCGCTTCGCCTCAGGTCCAAAAATGCAGGAGTCGTTCGCTACCTGAGGCGAAGCGATTTTACTCCAAACTTTGAATTTACTAACACTAAAAGTACAACAGCTACGCTTTGTTTCTTTCGTACCATTTCGTCCAAAAATGCAGGAATCGTTCGCTACCTGAGGCGAAGCGATTTTTCTCCAAACTTTGAGATTTCGTAGCACGAAAAGTATAACAGCTACGCTTTGTTTCTTTTCACTTTCAGAAACACTGGATACCGTAGATGCTAATTCTCTAATTGTTTGTTCGTGTCCGTACGGCCAATGTGCAGTACTCTCCCAGTGAAATAGTGACGTTTTCACCCGCGGCGGCAAGCAGAAAGCAGTACGGTCCGATTTACCTCGAACTTCGCGACTTCATAGCTCGAACTTGGTAATAGCCAGAATTAAAGTATTTGCACACTCGGAAACCTTGGCGTCCGTAGATGCTAATTGTGGAATTGTTCGTTCGCTTCCGTTAAGCCAATCTGTAGTAATCGCCCATTCGAAGGAGTAGCGTCTTCGCGCACGAATGCAAGCAGTACGGTCCGATTTATCCCGAAATTTGCGACTCCATAGCTCGAACTGGGTAATAGCCAGAATTAAAGTATTTGCACATTCGGAAACCTCGGAGTCCGTACATGCTAAATGTGGAATTGTTCGTTCGTTTCAATGCAGCCAATGTGTAGCACACGCATACATCTTGCCGCCTTGAACCAGTAGCCATTTACAGAAGTGTGATATCTCAATTAGCAAGGCTGTAATCGGCGTGGAAAGTTTGAAATTTTCGACGTCATTTACGGCGTAGTTAACTAAGATATCGATTTTTCGTGAACGGCATCGTGTTGAGCGAGCGAACTTCTATCGACATGCCAATTTTCAGCCGGATCGGACACCGTTGAAATTTTGGCAACTTTCCGAAATAGATTCGGCTGAAACTCTGCACACGGATATATATTGCCTCACTGAACCAGAATCCGTTTAAAGAAGTGTGATATCTCAATTAGTAAAGCTGTAATCGCCGTACAAAGTTTTAAACTTTCGACGTGATCTACGGCGTCGTTAATGATGATATCGATTTTTTGTCAACGGCATTGTGTTTAGCGTCAAAAGTCCAATCGGGGTGCCAATTTTTGAGCCCAATCGGAGCACGACATTTACGGCTTTATTATTTAACATATCCAATTTTCGTACACGGCACTGGGCTCAGCGACCTGGTTTTGTTTCCATCTCAACAAAACATGGTATGACAGCAATGGAAATGATTCTAAAGTTTTACCAAACCATGTTGTTGATGTGAACAATGGAACGTTGAAAGCAAACAGCAGACGACACAATTTAATTCAGCAGTGTAAGGGTTAAATGGGCATTGGTCAACCGTTGTCAATTAGCGTGATATAGGTTCAAGTCTTGTGTAGTCGAGGGGTTAGATTGACGGACTTCAATGCCGTAGGTAGTGAGTTCGAATCTTAGTTTTTCATAAATATGTTTTATTTGCTTATATATTATATATATTTCTTTTTGATATGTGTTGCTCTTACACATTACATTAACTAAGAATGCAATAGTTCACATGTAGAACGCCAGTATCATTTGAAGAAAACTAATAACTAAATGCACATGAAGAATCTGGTAGTATTCAATGATCAATGACCACATAAATGACGGATGTGCCATTTATAACCGTATAGCTCCTCATCAATGTCTATATAAATTAGGGATATGCCATTGATAACCGTATATCTCCTGATCAATGACCACAGAAATGATGGATATGCTATTTATAACCGTATAGCTCCTGATAAATGACCACAGAAATGATGAATATGCCATTTATAACCGTATAGCTCCTGATCAATGACCACAGAAATGAGGGATATGCATCTAACTTTAGAATCATTTCCATTGCTGGCATACGCAATGGCTGTATGACCTCAATGTGACATGATCTGCGAGAAAATACTCCCAGATTCTTCATGTAGACACATATGAAATGTGCATTTAGTTATTAGTTTTCTTCAAATGATACTAGCGTTCTACATGTGAACTATTTCATACGTTGTTAAATATAATGTGTAAGAGAAACACATATCAAAAAGAAATAAATAATAAAATATAGTAGTATATAGGGAGTTAAAATGATACCACCAACCTACATAGTGCCCCTACTCTCCATCTACGGTCCCACACGCCTCGAATGTGTGTATGTATGAACTGAATAAACAAAAGGTGTGGACCACCTATAGAATGCAGAGCCAAGTTAGACAAATATGTACTTTCTAAAGCGGGTAGTCCTTGTCAGAGTTGTCTCTCTTATACCATACATTCGTTTGGTCAGAGCCAAGTTAGACAACTGTGTACTTCAAAAACGGGTCGTCCTTGTCAGAGTTGTCTCTCTTATACCATACAGTCCATTTGGTCAGAGCCAATTAATTAATAAATAATTTAAAAAAAAGTATATTTGCTAACATATAGGAAGTATGAAAATATTAATTAATTATTTAAAACTGAACACCCGTATTATTATATAGGGGTATAATAATTAATTAATTAATTATTTAAAACTGAACACCCCCTATTATTATATAGAAAATATAAAAATTAATTAATTAATTAATTAATTAATTAATAATTTAAAAAAAGTATATTTGCTAACATATAGGAAATACCATACAGTAAACGCCTAAGAGTTCCTGGGTTGACAAAACTAATAAAATTTCAAGCTAAAGAAACGAAAACTAGTAGTTATTCAAACATTGAGTTAAACCACGGTTTAAACGAAGGCTTAAAACAAGATTTGAAAATGTTGCCACAAGTTGAAAAACTCAGAGCAGAAGCCTCATCGCTAGGGTTGACATACAGTAAACGCCTAAGAGTTCCAGGGTTGACAAAACTCTTGAACGAGGCTAAAAACACAACTTTCACGATTAGGTTTATCAGGGCCTACAATCGAGGTACCTTCAATAATATAGACAATGCTGATAAAGTTGGGCATAGACTTGCGGAAGAGAACGTTATAAGTCTGCGTGCCAAGGCTATCGCGCAGAGAAAGACCCCACAGAAAGTGGTGTCGAAGTTGAACCTAAAGTTGGTGAACGCAATAGCCGACGAAGGTGAGAAGATATTAGGCAGCCTCGACGAAAGTAAGGAACGGGTGGAGAAAGGTAGGAGAAACATAGAGCTTTCTTTTCGCAAGGGTATAGACGAGTAGTAGTAAGGGAGTCAAAATGATATCACCTACTGTGATATCATTTACAACCCTCTATAATACCCCCACCACCCCCGAAAAATCACAAATTGGTTAACGAGGAAATTGTCTCCCGACAGCAAATCCATAAATTTACAACCCCTATAATACCCCCACCACCCCAGAAAAATGGTTAACGAGGAAATTGCATCCCGACAGCAAATTTATGAATTTTTGAGAAAATAATTTTGAAAAGAGGGAGTGAGTCAAAATTATATTGGAAATTGAATAGAAAAAACAATACCAATTATTAGAGAAAATGGATAATAACATACAATTGGAATTGAAAGCTTATAATGCCTGTGTCGAAGAAGTTTACGAAGAATACGGGGGTTATAGTCCTATATATAAATTATATAAAATGAAAACACTAGGCGATATCGAATACATGAAATATTGGCGTAATTTATTACGCTCCGAAAAAACGTTGCATTTACAATATTATACCGACAATTATGTGAACTATACAAGAGGCAAATATAAACATTAAGACTGATAATGCGTATCGGATATAAAACTAAGGTGTATTATATAAAAAATTTAAAACCCAACGATTCGTTTACGAATATACATTTCTACGATATCGCTTATAAAGATATATTGAACAAAAAATAGCAAAAGCCTCCACTCGTGCACAACACCCCAGCGACTGGGCAGATTTCTAGCCGGCACCCAGCCACTGGGGTGTTGGGACCTTTCTTAAGCCCACGCATCTGTTGGCTCACAGTCTAGTTTTACGGGTCGCCTTGAACCCCATTGCCAATTCCTCTATTAAGAGAAACCAGCGAAGTAAGGCTGGCCTATGTACATGTGTAAATTTGGTTTCCGAAATTGCAAAGCTCTTAGGCAGAAATCGTTTAGGCCGGCACCTTTGAGCTACGCAATTACATCACCAAATACACACATATGTATAAACTGCTACCATTAAACAGACGAGACGGACGTCATACCGGATCAACAACATGGCACACACGAGATGAGACCAACAGTTGTTTTGTTTTGTTTTTTTTACCTTATATTTAACGGCGGCACTGGCTCTAGGACCTTGCATGCCGTCTCCCTTGAATGGGAGAAAGAACGTAGATAGACATTTTTTTCCAAACAAACGTATATATAGTTATCAGTTTTTTCATATACAACATACAAATGGTGTGCAAATAATAATTATTTATTAATACCTATTGGCGAAAGAAAACATGGGATGGTTCGTTATTTTGTTAATTTTATAATTAATTTTGTAAATTTTTTTAATAATTTAAAGCTGAACACCCCCTATTATTACATAGTAATTAATTTATGTTGTAACGACAATGTTTCAATTACACGGGTTATGAACCATGCGTAAATTGATAGCCGAGTGTATCAATTACACGGGTTATGTGAACCATGTGTAAATTGATAGCCGAGGTAAACAGACAGTTATTTATAGCCGAGTGTATCAAATACATGGGTTATGAACCATGTGTAAATTGATAGCCGAGTGTATCAATTTACGCAGACGGTGTGTACACAGGCGATTACAGTGTAATCCTCGACTGAATTTGTTATGCGATTACGGCGTAATTCTCAGTGAAAAACACATGTTGTATAGGTATGTAAATTTGCTTACTGCACCAATATAATTAATTATAATAAAATTAATTATGTTTTAAAAATTATTTTATAAAATATCACAATGGTGCTGTAACATTTCCTTCGACTTTATTTCCAAGTTTTACCCTAAATTTATCCCAATCAGTACACTCAATTTTGGGCATGGTGGCACGCGCCTTGATTCTTATATCATTTTTTAATTCTTCATATCTCCCCATTTCTTCCACCGCGGATTCAAACTCTAAATTTGATATTATCTTATCGGCCAACGCTTTGGACACCATAACGTCGATGCTATTTTTCTTAGACCTAGCGAGAACGGATATTCTATCATGTTTTCTACTTTTTTTCTGACTTTTCACCACCCGCCGCCCTAATTACCATACAAAGTATTCCAGATAAAACGGTAATTCCACTCAAAACCCCTGCAAGTCGAACCGTTACAATTGTAGATAGCGTTGCAGCAGTCCCCGCACCACTCATTACAGATAAACTTGCCAGAACCGTACTATATGCTTCAGCTATGTTCGCCGCACGCTTATATTTGTTAGCGTGTCTTTTTCTATTTGTACACATTCTCTAACTAAAATATCCTGCATAGTGACGAGCGCACACCCAACTGTAACAGTTAGACCGGACAGTGGCTTTGCCACCAAAGTCCCTAACATCTTTGAACAATATAGGCTGCCCAAGATTACTACGATGGAGGCGATAAACGGGTGGAAAGCAACACCGATGCAGTTTTGGCAGAACCAAATAAATTTCGCTGTATGGTGCGCAACAGCCGGGTGTGGAGTTTCGCATCAAGACCATCTGACATCCAAGAATGTCATGCTCCGAAGTGTCTACAACTTTCACGTGTATTACACAATTAGGAGGATTCTCAAAGAACTAGGTATTTCACTACCTCAAGACGACGCCTGGGATCCCATTTCCAACGCATACGACCGTATGGCGTTTGAAAGACTGTGTAACGAATTTAACGTTTCAAAAGACGCGGGACTGGAGACAGAAAGCATTTCCTACCACCACCGGCCTCGGGGACGTTCTCATTCGGGGTCAGTCCGGGAATTCGACGCAGACTGATTTTAGACACGATCACTCCGGCGACCACATCGTCAGTCGGAACGCCGGGAATTTTGACCCCGCGACGATGACTTTCGGGCCGGAAGTGTCTGGAGGTCGGCACTGTGGCGTGTTTTCTTGTAAAATGTTACCTCCGAAACGGGCTCACGTCGATTACATACAGCAGGCTGCTGAGGTTCAGGACGCGTGGGGTACATTTATGTTAGATACGGGTCTAGGGTTCACGCAGGCCGGGGTTACTCGTCTCAACGACTCCATTCGCACGTACGTCTGGGCCATCCTCGGCGCACAGAAGCAAACTCGCAGTTCTATACTGGGCACGGGAACGGCGTTTGATGCACAAAAACAATTCTTGGAACTTGTAGAGGACGCCATCTCAGCGTGGGTGGACCTGGAGAAGGCGATACAGAATTATCAAGACGTTTTGCAGAATGCCAGGACACCAGTAGACTATGTATTTGGAATAGGTCTTTATATGGCGCCGAGCAATATGATACTACGAGACGACACGGTTGACGGTTACAATAATCAGATCGTAATCGCCACCGCCAATCAAAAAATCGGCCACAACGGTAACGTGAACACGGATATCATCACCAAGACGGTCATAAAAAACCCAAACAAATCGCGATTGGATGCGCCTCACTCAACACAATCGGGATTGAAGTTGAACCCAATTCACGAATTGAGTCCCCCCAAGTCAATTGTCAACAGTGTTGAAACACCAATCATCAACAATGTTGAAATTGGAAGCACAACACACGAGGAGGAGAAATTAGGGCTCGTCGTCGCCCTCGTGGTGATAGGACTACTCGCGCTTTGGTTTTAGGAACTCTCTGGCGGAGAATAGTAGGAGACCGGCGATTGCCACGATTAAAGCCCAAGTATTATTGGTGAGCCATCCGACCGTTTTTGATAATATAGATAACAAGTAAGAAACGATACTTCCGATCAGTCCAGGTAGTGCGGCAGCCGCCTTTCCACCTAATTTAGCTAGAAGACTGGCGAGGGCTTTTAGTTGTTTTTTTACCCAATCCTTGGCTCCACCGGATGGCGCGGGTGCTGGTGGTGGCGCGGGTGGTGGCGCCGCACCACCAGTGAAAGCTATAACTATGGTTGATATAGTCATGCCGACAGCTGCGAGGATGCTTGCTATCGTGACGCCCTGCTCTCTGAACAGAGTGCGAAAACGCTCACCGAGTGTCGTCTCCTCGTGCAGGACCCTCGAGATTGTTTCGCGGACCCGACTTATTTGTGTGTGGAGAGCCTCACGGTTAGCCGAGGCGACATCCAAGCGAGCTTCTCTTTCGTCCCGCAAAGACCGCAGGCGTTCGGTGATTCGCTCGGTAGATTCTCTATCGTCACCGGCTTCCTCCAGTTTTCTTTCTTCTAGCGCGATATGTTCATCCAGCGACGAGAGTTTGGAGAGGTTAAGGACCAGTTCGCCCCGGACCGTTTGTAGAGCCTTATCGAGTCCACGGAGTTCGCGAAGAGGTAACGGTGGGTCATCGTTGAGTATTTCGTTTTCGCTGAACGTGGTCTCCATCGTGTTAATAACGTCGGTGGCTATTTAGGACCATCGCTGAGCTCGACCGTTTCTATCGCGGTGGCCGTCTTCGCCATAGTTTCGTCGGTAGACTGTAGGGCCTCTACAGCGCGGGTCGGCATAATTGTTTTACCACGCACCCAATCTGGAAATCCTAGTTCGTTCTTTATGATTTCTCCACCGCCCCGTTTTCCGGCAATGGTTTTTAGCGATAGGGGTTTACCGGTATTCATGTTGATGATCGGGATATCTGATGCTTTTAGTCGCAATCTACCGTTCAGATCCAATTCGTATTTGGAGTAGTCGCGTCCGACAGATGGGACCAGACCTTTTTCTATCAAGCTGTTGTAGTAGTCGTTTACAGCTCCCTCAAGTAATTCCTGACTTTGACCAACGCTGCTGGTAGCGCCACCTATTTCCTCGCCGGGTGTTTTGTCGAAGGTTGTGATGGAATCATCGAAGTTATCATCATCATTATCCTCATCGTCTCTGCCGATTTCATCCATGTTAATATCGTAATCATCCATCTTCAAATTAATTATATATTAAAGACAAAACCATACGGGTTTAATAGTTTCACTAAATTATGTCTTCGAGTCAATACGGTCGCAAACTCAATCCATACCGCAGACTGCGTGAGCCCCTCGATGCAAAAGGCGTGAGGCAGAGTGTCGTTATTAACGTAACAACCCATCGACGATCGACCAGAACCTAGCAGCTCTTAGTTCGCTTCCCCATACCTCGGAACTCACGACGTCATTGTGCCGGGTACTGTTCGCCTCGCTTTCACTATTTCGCTAACGTATGACGGACGAGGACCGAACCGTCGTTCAGAACCTGGGTCGCGCCATAGTCAAGAAGACCATGATAAAGATTTCTGGTAAAGAGGTGATGTCGATCGACGACAGCGACGTCTACCATTGCTATCAGGACCTGTGGAAGACGGCACAAGAGCGCGAAAACGCTGTCTATCAGGGTATTGACACCAGCAAAAATAAGAACGTAACCAAACTTAGAATCGGGGCTGGTAACAAGGCAGATAACAACGCGAGTGACAACGCGGTCGCGGGCTTTTACGGCAACCGCTTCTACATCCCGCTCGACTTTGAGTTGCTGTGAGAGCCACATGCCCTACTATCAGAGTGCTTTGGCTGACCGCCTCGAATACGAACTAACATTCAACGACTACGGCCGAGTTCTCATAGCCACCGACATGTTATCGACGTATAAGATCGACAATGTTTCGTTGGAGTACGACATGGTCACGATGCCCGAACTCGCGCGATTGATCAGAACCCAGTACGCCGGGCGCGTTGCCATACTTTAAGACCGAGTTCTTCGCCATCGCAAGATGACGAAAGACAAAGGCGACACATTGTGGAATATTAATGTCAACGTACCCGCCCGCTCGATGAAAGGCATACTGATGCTGTTTGAGGATGCTCGGTTCGCGTTCGGTGCTAGGAAAACCGACAAATTCTATAACCCCAAAATCACGAAGGTAGAGGTGACTATCGAGGGAGTATCCAATCAACTCTACAGCGCGGGCCTTCGCGCGCACCAGCAGTGGGACGAAGCTAGAAAGCAGTTTGCTGCCGGCTCTAAACGCTCCCCGGAGGTTGCGGCGGTTGCCAAAGACCTGCAGCTATCGGCCGTCTCCCTCGCGGAGGGACTACCAAATACGCGTTATGGCTAGACATGCGAGCCAGCGACGACGACCAAATGCACGGTAGCGGACGTCAAGTTGAGAACGCTAGCGAGGGTGTGACGATCCAGATAACCAAAGAGGCGGATGGAAATGGCGCATTGAACGTGTACTTATATATAATTACAGACGCACAACTGAACATCGAAGATGGCCGATACGTATCAGCGATCTACTGATTTAATACAAAAATCATGTAGCAATCAATACCAATTCACGATTGCAGATGCCCACTCTGCCATAATATGTGGGCAGACAGGATGTGGAAAAACGGTTTTCATCCTCGACTTACTCGAGGGGTCCTACCGCGATGCCTTTCGTCACATTGTGATCCTATGTCCCACTGTGCGGCACAACAATACTTATCAGCGGCGCCCGTGGATGTGGACCGACCCTGAGGTATACATTATTAACCCCGGTGATAGGCTTCACGATTGGTTGCGTGGTTTATACCAAAGATTCCAGGGTGAGCCCACCTTATATGTGATTGACGATTGCTCGGCCAAGGCGGCGATGACCAAAAAGAAGGACATGCTCTCCGAGCTCGCATTTTCTGGCCGCCATGCGAGGAAAAGCGTATGGATCTCCACTCAAAAATACAACGCCGTCCTCAAGGATCTGCGCGAGCAAACGAAATGGGTCGCCCTCTTTCACTGCAAGGACCGAGACTCATTCGATGACTGTCTTCGAGAGAATGACGTTATCCCAACGCGCGAGGAGCGCCTGGAAGTTCGACAAATGCTTTCCGAAACTAAGCACGCCACACTTCTGCTAAAGACTGATCAACCAACTGCTTATAAAGTTATCAATTAATAATTTTAAGAAAATTAGTAACTGCTGAGTAAATGCTTAACAATTAATTTTCTTAATTTTTTCAAAATTATTAATTAGCAATTGCTGAAGAAATGCTTAGCAAATGTTGAACAAATGCTGAACAATGGTTAACAATGTTAACAAGTTGGTGCTCCGCTGCGAGCTTTGTTGCGAGCATAATGGTGATCATAAGTATCGGGTGGTGCGCTTGGCAATATGTTAAAGTGATGAGACTTGTTAGAATAATTAAATTAAAATTAGCAATAATGAACTGCGACGAACTTCTCGATCAGCTAATGGAAGAAACCTCAACTCCGACTGCCGACATCCTGAAAGATAATGATCCGACAGAGCAATCGGGGTTGACAATCGCGATTGGGGCCGATACGAATGAAAATGCGGCGCGACGAGAGCTTGGTTGCTGGGGGACAATCGGAGCATTATCTCGGTAGGCGTCTCTCAGTTTGTCAGGTGGATAAGATGTCAGATGCGGAGATTGATAAAATGTATGCACGATACGAATCCAAATTGGGAGCAGAGATGACAAATTCTCTTGGATCGGCGGCTATTCATTTGTACGCTACCGCCGTTAGTATAGTTCTCCCTATACCAAACACCGAGGGGTTGATTCACGATCTAGAGACTGACCCTTTTATAGGACACACTCTTAGAACAGCCTGCTGCTCAATTTATCACAAGTTTGGAATGTACTTAGCTCCACTGACAACCGCGTTGACCACGGGTAAACACTGTCAATTTGGACATATATGCCCACGAACTATAAGCTCTAATATTATAAATGATGACACAAGACACACCCGCGAGAGTGACGGAACAGCAATCCCCGATTGCACCTCCAACGGCGTTGGGGATTGCTCCAACTCCAATTTCGAACCCAATTGCAGCACTTCCAACCCAATCGCGATTGGAGTTGGAGTTGAACCCGATTACACGACATAAAAACCCAAAAAGACAGGCAGCTGGGCGGGCGGCGGCTGCCACCCGAAAAATTAAACAAGATAAAATACTCGCCGAGCTTCGGGAGGCCAAACTCCAATCCAGATTGGGGACGGAGACAGCAAAACATCTGCAATCGGTTCCGAGTGCAACAACACCCCCGGAACCGATTGCTCCAACTGATTGGACCCCGTGGGTTGTTGGTGGTGGTCTGACAGTTGTGGGCATCCTAGGTGTGCTTTACCATCTCTACAACAGAACTCCAACGGCGGTTCCTAAAAAAGTTACGAAACGCCAATCATCAACAATGTTGAATTTGGATGCACCCCATTTAAACATTGATCGCGATCCCTTTTAATGCAATAATTATAACAATGGCTGAACAAGATGGTAAAATGATAGTGAATGCGCTTTATCACGCCGTGGTGATATCGGGTTTCAGTATCGGGTATGCTCGACTATCAAAGATGGCCCTAGGAGGGTCCTCTCCCAAATTGGACTTTACTGTGAGAGACGCAGGGCTCGCGACCTTAGATGTAGCGGCCTCAGTTTGGACCCGAGATTATCTAATTAAAGTTGGAATTCTACCTGCTAATATATGGAAATAAATGGCTTCGATCGGAATAATGATAGGTGGTGCACTTGTAAACGCATTGGCGTTCAGCGGCAGCAACTTTATATTCTCGAAAATAGGAAAATCGGACGTGGATGAGGAGCGCAAGCGTCACGATTTAGCTGTAGAACAACTCAATAGCGCAAAGGAAGCGTGGTCGAAAAAAAGAACCGACCATCTGGACTGGGTCAACGAAGAGCTTCGCCGTGAGAATCACTCCGCGCAAACTTTCCAGAACGTTGAGTACACGCTGGCATATCCGCAGAAACGTCTCGATCCAATGGATCCCGAGCCCCAACTTTCAGATTTCTATGTACCGTCAGAGGCCCAAAAAGATCGCGAGATCGCGTTCATCGTCCTGGGAATGGGTGTGGTGGGTCTCGTCGGCTACTATATTGAACAAATTAATTAATTAATTATTTAAAAAAAAAAATTATAAAAATATATATATAGAACAAAGTTAGTTGACGAACTTTATTACGCTATGATCGATGTAGGCTACACTGCCCAAAAACATCGTATAGCTGGTGCAAAGAGTATGATTCGTCTGGCCCGAGATTCTCTCGAGACGTGGATGAAAAGGCGGCCACCCTTTTCGCAAAGCGGATGTTAGAATCCTCCTCAACTCCAATCGATTCCTCCGAGTTCCTTCAGAACTTAACCTCCAAAACCAAACGCGATTGGAATTGTACTTCCAACAAAGGTTTATTATTAACGACGCAGTTACCGGACGAACTGGCGAGGGCATGTTGGAGATTGTCCGATATATTAGAATACTTCGCATACGATGAACACGCACAAACTTGATACCAAACTAACGCGCAAGCTAGCGAATACATACTATAGCCCACATGGCTACTGGAAGGGACTCGCGGCCATCAAGAACCTCGCGGCGGCGACCAAGGTTTCAGAAAACGCTGTCAAGGAATGGCTCAAGAAGCAGGCCATCTGGCAGATCTATTTACCCGCGCCTCACAATATTCCGCACCCGAAATTCGACGTGCCGGTGCCGAACCAAGTTCACCAGCGGTATCATGTTTCTCCCTCACGATCGCGTCGGTCGCAAATCGTACAAGTACGCATGACCAATCGTTGACGTAGCGAGTCGTTATAAGGGGGCTGAGCCGTTGGCCACTAAAGAGTCTAAGGAGGTAGCCGAGGCTCTTTCCCGAATATATAAGAGGAGTCCTCTAAAAATGGCCGAATCTTCTTCAGGTTGATCCCGGCCGTGAGTTCATGGGCGCGGTCTCTCATCTATTGTCTAAGCACAAAGTTTCTATCAGACGCGGCCGCGTCAACATCCACTGGGACCAGGGGATCGTGGAGCGGTTCAATCGAACACTGGCTGAGAGACTGTTCGGACACCAATATGCCAAAGAACTTGTAGACCCTCATTCGCGATCGACCGAGTGGGTGGCCAGGCTGCCCGCCGTGGTCTCCACACTGAACGGAGAGGTGACCAGATTGATAGGTAAGAAGCCTGTAGATTTCATCAAGTCTACAAAGGTGACGAGAAAGCCCTCTGCCGTCTCGCGCGGACGACCCGTTGGTTTAGAGGAGCAACGACTTCCATCGGATGTTGACGTCCGGTACCTCTATCAACCGGGAGAGCTCGAAGGTGGCAGCCGCCGCGCGACTGATCCCGTGTGGTCTCTGAATGTATATCATCTGGATCGCTCTATTACCAAACCCGATGAGCCCGTGCTCTATTATTTATCTCGCGGTTTTGTTCGCGATGAAATTCTTATGGTACCTTCTGACACCCAGTTGCCCCGATTGCTTAAATCAAGAGAGGTTCTGTATGTATTCCGTCTGGTAACACGCGTCTTTTATCGTAGTACGCCGAGAGTCCTAATTTTTGTTGACAGTACGTTTTCATAACGCCGTCTTTCATTTTAAATCCTCTACTTTGTGCTACATCTATAATGTGTTTTCCATCGTCTGTAGTTTCACTTAGTACTCGTTTATATCTATCCCAATTTAAATTATTAGTTCTCTTTGGTCCATTCCTTTCGCAGAGTTTTTATTAATTTAATAAAAAATTTCTACGAAATAACACTTACTAGATAACGCTATCGCCCTGTCTCCGCTGAATTCCATTTTGAAAAGTCCTGGCTCTCTTTCGCTCCATTTATCCCAAGCCAACCATTTATTTTTTTATTTTTCAAACTCGTCTAGTAAGTTAGGTCTAATCAATTCCTCTATCGTTGTTCCACTAACTCCTATATACATACTATCCGTGTCCATCTGTATTAATTCAAAGTCTTCTCTTTTTACGTATTTGTCTAGAAATTCGTAGTAACATTCCAACATTCTCAATTTAGCTAGTTGATAAACCGCTATTCCACAGTGGAAGGGGCTCTTTACTGCACACCGGGGTTTTCGGGAAGATATTTCGTACGCATCTCCTATCTCTTCCAAATCATCAAATAATGCAGATCTTAACGCTTTGTCAACACAGGTTTCGCCTTGTGTATATGTCGTATTTAAATGTCTCTCTTTTGCCTCTATCATTTTTCCACAACACGAATTGCCTAATAATTTCATTATATCCGCTACTGGTTTCTTATTTGGTTCTACATCGCCTGTTCGTCTTGCGGCTGTAACTTCTTTTGCGAACCATTCGAAAGTTTTACCACTAATATAATCTATAACACGATGAACTCCCGTTATTTCTAGGCCGTGTTTTAAATACCATTTCAATAGTGGCGCGTACAGCAGTACTTTGGTGGCCGACATAGATCCCACCAATTTTCTTCCATTTCCTCTAGTTCTTCCAGTATCTTCCAAATATGTTATCAAGTGTTCTGGAACATCATCAACATCTACTTCTCTGTTTATAAAAAGTGGAGACATTTCAGAAAACTTATCTTTTAAGTTGTGTGGAACTTCTATATCCACCTCCGCAAACCCAAACCAGTCTCCAGATAAAACTCTTTTACAAAACTTTTTAATAAATTTAGGATTATGTGGGGTATCTATATGGTGTATAGTTTCTCTCCCACACGGCATATCTTTATTTAACGTAGATAAATATAACGCGTTTGCATCATACCCCAAAATAGCCTTGCAAGGTTTGTTAATTCCTGCCGAATTAGATCTAATATTTGAAACACCGGCTTCTGCATAGCGTTTAAATACGATTGATGGACCCCCGACTAGAGCGTCTTTCATCATTTCGTATGTTTCTTATTTTGGTGCATATAGAGCCCCCTCCGGTATAACCACCTTTATAGATTTTTGTTCTTTAATGTTCCTCTCAATAAATATTGTATAGCCACACCCGTATGTTACCGCATCTTTGAAAATATCCACACCTCTGTGTTTATAAAATTCACACATTTTTTCCACCGCTTTTAGGAACGGTGCTACATCTAAATCGTATATTTTATTTCAACCAATCTCTGAAAGTTTTCATATTCTTTTCTTCGAAAATTCTACGACATTTACTTAATTCTGTTTCATCTAGTACATTTCCCCCGATAGTTTTGTTGGAATACCAATTCTCTATATCAGGCTGTCCTGGGTTATCAAGTTTGTCTGGAGAATCGAACCACTCGTAAGGAAAGAAAGACTTCTGTCCTTTGCAGTCGTAGGCTTTTATCCAACTATCGTAACTTACTGCTGTTAAAACCTATAACCGGTACTTTCTCTATCCACTGTTCGATCTTGGCGATTTGGTATGTAAATGTTCTGTATTAAAACCCATATCTCAACCATACTTCTTCTCTTATAGCTTTTCCCCTGACTTTCAAATATTCTACTAATTTTTCTATAAGTTTTTCAGGATCTTTATCACAAATATGAGTTACTGTTCCTGAGAAATTATCTCCTATACTAACGCTTACCGGAACGTGCTCAGCTTCGTACTCTAAACTATTAGCTACCGTTTTAAATTCTGGGTTGAAATACGCCTCAAAATCATATACTATCTGATATGGATAAAGAGTAGTGTCGCAACCGATCTTTATATCTTTACCCGTTCTTTGGAATTCGCATTCCCACATAACTACTAGGTTGAATTCTTTGCTTCTTCTAATAAATGTATCTCTTCTCATAGTGGATGTGCGTTCTTTTTTTCTATGCTTTGCATGAATCTCGCATCCGTGCCAGTAACAGCCGTGATATTGGTATACGGTATTGTTTTCTTGGCAGTATCTATCTACTGGAGCTCCTAAAATCCATCTTTCACCCCCCCGTCCGCACTGTTCGTGGTGAATGTGAATTCCCTCCCGCTTTTCCACAGAATACATCCAATCGATCGCCCCATAACTGTTAGAACTTTTTGGGTAAAACGCTTTCTCGAACGACGAACGCGGGCGCTCTAAATAATTACCATCACATACTATTTTTGTCTCACCTTTCATACATTTTGGTCCGTGTCTCTTCATATTACTCGCTTTCGTCAATTTCTGTTTGCAATTATCGCAGGCGTAAATTGTTTTAGATAGGTTTTTAAGGTTTTTTTATCAGAAATGCGTGATTATTAAACAGTCCTATTGTCATTGGTTTATTACATATTTCCTTGTAGTGTGCTGGTACCTTTTTCAACCACCATACGTCACATTCGGTCGGTTGATATACTTCTATAACCGATTTTAACAAACTCTTCAACCTTTTTCAGGTCTGAAAAAAAAAAGGAATTGGTGAAACCACATTACTACCGAAATATTGCTTACTAAATTCTCTCGCTTTGTCCGTACATCTGTCGGGTCTGTTACCTGTCATATGCATCGCTAAAACATCTGAACAGACAAAGGTCGTCATTATACTTATCTAAAGAATACATACCTTTTTTATTCTTCAACCATTCTGGAAGTTCTCCTCCTGCTGCTTCTTTGGATTGTAGTCCCAAATATATTCCCCTACTGCCCTGTATTAGCTTTACGAAAACACTACCCATCTTACAAACTTCCACTTTGTATTCGGTCTGTCTATTTTATCGGACATTATTCGTGTTTGCTCCTTATCTGACAGCCATTTTTTAACGGTTTTCATTGATGATAGTGGTTCGCTACCACCGAGTTTGTTGTGAAATATTAGAGTTATAGGTTTTCCATTTTTAGTTTCCTCCCTATGTTCTAGCTTGTAAGAATATGAATATCTCAAATAAAAATTTGTTGTTAGATACGGAGCGAGTTTATCGGACATGCGTTCAGACTCGTTGATGTCAAAGTTTTTACGAAAGGATAATGTAACTACCCGTCTTCCATTTTCTACCTTTTCCAATGTTTCATCATGAGCCCCCAATATTTCTTCACCTTTTTCCACTTTCGCGCGAACTATAGATCTTTTCTTATTATTTGCTACTGGGTGACCTGTGTATCCAATTTGGGACAAATTATTGGTACTTGAAGGTTTTATTACACTAGCCCTTAACCCCGCAATACTTTCTTTTTTAATTCTGTTACCAACTTCCTCTGCTAGTGAGAGGTCTTTAAAGGCTCATCGTTTGTGGGCGCGGGTAAACCGCTTCATAAACGCCTCATTCTTTGTGGAGTTTATCAGATTTGTCAACCCCCTAACTCTCAACCGTTTACTATAAGTAATCCCTAGAGATTCGGCTTCTCTTCTCAAACTTTCTATTTCTGGCGTTATCATATTTTCTGTAATATACTTTTGTATAACCTATGAAATTTATCTGTTCAATTGGTCGCGAAAACATTATGTTTTTTTCACGTCCAATTGAATATAAACATATACATATATATACATATATAATGGAGTGTGAGACTTGTTGTAAGACGTTTACGCGTAAAGACTATCTACGAAGGCATCTAGCGAGACGTAGAAAAATTCCTTGTGTCCCCCCGCAATTTCAATGCCCCAGATGCCCTTGTAAATTCGTTACTGCCCAAACTCTTTGTAGACATAAGCAACTACGCTGTCAGGTGGCTAAATAAAGTGAACGTGGTAGACTAGAGCTGGTAGAATTAGTTGCTGATCTGCGAATAAATTAGCTATATTGGAGGAGAAATATGGGGTGTTGGAATATAAACTATCACTCGTGGGCACATTGAAATTGCATTAATTATTTTCTCAAAAATTCATAAATTTGCTGTCGGGAGGCAATTTCCTCGTTAACCATTTTTCGGGGGTGGTGGGGGTATTATAGGGGTTGTAAATTTATGAATTTGCTGTCGGGAGACAATTTCCTCGTTAACCAATTTGTGATTTTTCGGGGGGGGGTGGGGGTATTATAGAGGGTTGTAAATGATATCACAGTAGGTGGTATCATTTTGACTCCCTTACTACTACTAGACGGGACAATATTTGAAAGGATAGTTGACAAGTTGGCTCCGATGCTGACGAGCAACTTCTATCTGAGATACTCTTTTTCTTACAAGCTAGCACATATAGAGGAGAAAGACAGTCGTGGTAGAGCGAAAACTACAATATTTCACAAAAACCTCGGAGGTAGCAAATGGATGAGTTCTTACGAGGAGGTATGTACATGGGTGAAGAGACAAGAAGAAACTCGTATGGACCTGGATAAGATAGACAGACCAAACACGATATGGACGTTTGTCCGGTGGGTAGACGTATTCGTAAAACTAGTTTTAGGTGATAGGAGGGAAGACACAGGGTTAGTCTCAACAGTAGCATCCGGAGGACCTCTTCCGGATTGGTTGAGGAACAAGAAGGGTATGTACGCGTTAGATAAATACAACGACGATTTGTGTCTTTTCAGATGTCTAGCTATTCATTTGGAAGATGTTCGAGCGGACAGGTGTTGTGATAAGGCACGAAGCATGGCTAATGAGTATTTCGCGAAAAACAAGAAAACCGCGAGAGGACCGGTTCCTTTTGAGGACATGAAGACAGTGGAGCAATGTTTCAGTGTAGGAATAGAAGTGTACGAGCCAACGGAAGAAGGAGTGTGGTATTTGAGAAAGACGCCAGCACACTACGAGGAGGTAGGAGAGAAGAAGATGACGATAGGATTGTTCAAAAACCACGCGTTCCTCGGTACAAACATAAAGAATCTGACAAAAATCTACTGCTGCTACACAACTGCAGACAGAGATTCACCAACGCCAGCAACATGAAGAGGCACGCGGCAACATGCATGAGAGGAGAGACCGTAGTCGTGTGCAAATGTAAGATGGTAGACAGACCAATGTCCGCGTTTGAAAAAGCCTTCTACCCAAGATCGCACGCCAGCAAAATGTCGATAGACTGGATAAAATCTTTAGAAGTCAATCACATACACACCGCCAGGTGCGGACACGGAGGAGAAAGGTGTGTTGCAGGGGCTCCGATCGACGGATACTGCAGGGAGACAAATACCGTGTACCAATTCCACGGCTGTCACTGGCACGGATGTCCACTCCATACAAGGCGCATGGGCAAAATGTATAAAAAAACTCTCGATAGGGACGCGGCAATAATCTCAGCCGGATACACACTCGTGGTTATTTGGGAGTGCGACTATAATTCACGAAATGATCCACAAGTAGAACAGACGGTACCCACACCAAATAGTGTACGACTTTGAAGCTTACCTAAGTCAACGGAGGGGAGGTAAAAACTCGAGACCTAGCGTACGAGGTTGCCCACGTTACGATAAGTGTTTCAGTAGGCGACAGTCTCTCAGGAACGACGACACACAATTGCGAGAGAGATCCTGAAGTTTTGGTATCAAAGTTCTTGAGGGAGTTGAAAAGCAGAGGTAAAAAGATTGAAAACGATGTGCACCTCAAGTACATGCCGACTGATATGGACAAACTCCCGGAAACACAACTCAAAACTATAAAGAGGTGGATAGAACAGGTTCCCGTGGTAGGATTCAACTTTAGTAGATACGAGATTAACATGATAAAGAAACGTCTCCTTGGGAAACTGGCTGACACAACCGATAAAGTTATGGTAGGTAAGAAGACAAACACGGCGATATTTCTGTTCACTCCGGAATTCAGGTGTCTAGACATTGCTCTGTACATGGGACACGGAACTAGTTACGACAAGTGGATCAATGCATACGACTGCTCGATGCACAAGTCTTTCTTTACCTACGAGTGGTTCGACTCCCCAGAAAAGTTGGACTACGATGGTTTACCACCCATCGAACACTGGTATTCCAAACTGCGAGGCGGATGCCTTATTACAGAGAGTGAGCTAGAAGCGTGCAACGCGATCTACAAAGAGAAAAACATGAAAACTTTCGCGGACTGACTGCGATACTACAACGACCTGGACGTCGCACCGTTCTTGGAAGCGGTGGGGAAAATGTGTAACTTTTACAAAGACAGAGGAGTGGAAATTCTTAAAGACGCAGTAACGCTACCCGGTGTGGCTCTGAAATATTTGTTGCGAGGAACCATGAAGGAGGATGTGAAAAGCTACAGAACAAAGAAAAACACCGCCGCATACGCAAAATGTCCACCACTGTACGCACCCAAAAAAGAAACTTACGACATGCTGCAGGGAGCTCTTGTCGGAGGACCGTCTATAGTGTTTTCGAGATACGCGGAAGCCGGAGTATCTAACATCCGCACGGATAAAAATAAGAAATGCGGAGCGGTGCTCGGTTACGACACTAACGCACTGTACCTGTCAACTCTGAAGAAAGTGATGCCTTGCGGTAAAGGGTTGTTAAAGGTTGTTACAGGGTTGTTAATGAAGAAGAGGTTCCAGAACTCATGTTGGATTACCTAGAGAATACAGGTAGGAACAGGGGAGACGGTAAGAAACTAGTGGGAACTCTGTCTACAGAGAAGACGTTGCTGTACGCGCCGCTACTGAAGTGGTATCTGCGACACGGATTAGAGATAACTGCTGTGTACATAACTTTGGATTACCAAGAAGGAAAGCCGTTCGAATGGTTTGTAGACGAAGTAACCGCAGCACGTAGAACAGGAGATGTCGACAGTAGCAAGGCCGTTGTGGGCGAGATATTCAAGTTGGTGGGCAACTCTTGTTGCGGAAAGATGATCGAATGTTCCGAGCGCCATCTAAACACAACGTATACTAACAACGAGAGCTGCGTTGACAAAGCATTGAGATCCGCATTCTTCGAAGATATCGAGGAGATTGGAGGCGCTTACGAGATATCTAGCAGGAAACCCAGAGTAGTAATGACTAGACCGTTTCACTGTGGGATAGCAGTTTATCAGTTGGCAAAGTTGAGGATGTTGGAGTTCTACTACGACTTTCTAGATAAATACGTTGACCGAAGCGATTTCGAGTTGATACAGATGGATACAGACAGTATGTATATAGGAATTTTCAGCAACAGCCTGGATTCTATAATAAAGTCTGATATGATCTACTCTTTCGAAAGAGAGAAACGAGATTGGATAGCTTGGGATAAGTGGAGCAACCGCGAGCCAGGACTCTTCAAGATGGAGTTCCGCGGGCACCGAGCGATTGCCTTGTCTAGCAAGTGTTATATTGTCGAAAAGGTTTCCGAAAAATGAAGTCGGGAAGAAGAAGACAAAAACATTAAACGGGAGGATTTTATGAAACATTCAGCCAAAGGTATGTCCAAGAGAACAAACAGTCTGAACTGGGATAGATACAAGAAAGCGTTGGAGGGTGGTCTAGACATTGGAAAAAAGGGGTTTCAGAATGAACAGTGGAGTCATGAAGACTTACTCGCAGACAAAGTTGGGACTATCCGCGTACTACGATAAGAGGAGGGTGTTACCGGACTGTATCCACACGGAACCGTTGATGTAATAAAAGGAATCAAGATTTAAATTACTATGTAATTTAAATTTTGAGACATTTAACTAGAACAACCACCAACCCATCACCTATAAACATCAACTCCATTGGTCTGATTGGCGCTGGGAGTGTAGAAATCACCGACTATGACGACGGACGGTCTGGGGGTAGCTGGGTGTCAGAAGGCGCCGCAAGAAGTTCTTCACGAACAAACCCGCGCGATGGACCATCATCCAAATAGTACAGCACGGGCTCATCGGGTTTGGTAATAGATCGATCCAGATGATATACATTGAGAGACCACACGGGATCAGTCGCGCGTCGGCGACCACCTTCGAGCTCTCCCGGTTGATAGAGGTACCGGACGGCAACATCCGATGGAAGCCGTTTCTCCGCTAAACCAACGGGTCGCCCGCGCGAGACGGCAGATGGTTTGTGCGACACCTTTTTAGATTTGATGGCATCTACATGCTTTTTACCGAATAATCTGGTCACCTCGCTTTTCAGTGCGGAAACCACGGCGGGCAGCCTGGCCACCCACTCGGTCGATCGCAAATGAGGATCTAAAAGCTCTTTGGCATATTGGTGTGCGAACAGCCTCTCAGCCAGGGTTCGATTGAACCGCTCCAGGATCCCCTGGTCCCGGTGGATGTTGACGCGGCCGCGTCTGACAGAAACTTTGTGTTTAGACAATAGATGAGAGACCGCGCCCATGAACTCGCGGCCGGGATCGACCTGGAAAAGATTCGGCCATTTGAGAGGACTCTTTAGACTCTTCAGTGGCCAGCGGCTCAGCCCCCGTATACCGACTCGCTACGTCAACGATTGTCAGTTTCGTACTTGTACGTTTTGCGACCGACGCGATCGTGAGGGGGAAACAGGAGGTCTGCTTGGTGGACTTCGTTCGGCACCGCCACGTCGAATTTCGGCCGTGGAATATTGTGAGGCGCGGATAAATATATCTTCCAGATGGACTGCTTCTTGAGCCATTCCTTGGCGGCGTTTTCGGAAACCTTGGTCGCCGCCGCGAGGTTCTTGATGGCCGTGAGTCCCTTCCAGTAGTCGCGGGGGCTGTAGTATGTGTTCGCTAGCTTGCGCGTTCGGCGAACCGATAGTTTAGTATCAAGCGTGCGCGTGTCCATCGTATGCGAGGTTTCTAGTAGGGTGAACAATCTCCAACATGCCTTCGCCAGATCATCCGGTAACTGCGTCGTCGATACTAAACCGTTGTTGGAAGTTTCGCTGCAGCTGCCGGTTAAGTTACAGCTCAGGAGCGGGAAATCGGAGGAATCTAACATCCGCTTTGCGAAAAGGGTGGCCGCTTTTTCGTCCTCGCGCCACGTCTTTAGTGAATCTTGGGCCAGACGGATCAGACCCTTTGCGCAAGCTAAACGGTGTTTAAGGGCCGTTTAGCTTACATCGATCGAAGCCTAATAAAGCTCGTCAACTAACATCGTTCTATATACATGTATATATGTTATTTTAAAACAAAAAATTTAAAATAATTATTCCTTATTGCTTTTGCTTATTGCTTTTTCAATATAGTAGCTGACGAGACCCACCGCACCCATTCCCATGACGATGAACGCGATTTTGCGGTCTTTTTGGGCCTCTGACGGTACATAGAAATCTGAAAGTTGGGGCTCGGGATCCAGCGGTGCGAGAATATTCAGCGGATATGCCAGCTTGTACTCGCGTGGATTCGTCAACGTTCCGGAAAGCTTGCACGGCGTGATTCTCGCGGCGAAGCTCTTCGTTGATCCAGTCCATACGGTTGGTTCGTTTTTCCGCCCATGCTTCCTTTGCGCTATTGAGTTGTTCTGTAGCTAAATCGTGACGCTTGTTCTCCTCATCCGATTATTTTCCTATTAACGAGAATAAATAGTTGCTACAGCCGAACGCCCCTGCGCTCATCACCGCTCCAAATATCAATAGTCCGATCGCAGTAGCCATTTATTTCCATATATTAGCAGGTAGAATTCCAGCTTTAATTAGATAATCTCGTGTCGAAATTGCGGACGCTACATTCAAGGTCACGAACCCTGCGTCTCTTACGGTCATGTTCAATTTGGGAGCGGACCCTCCGACGATCATCTTTGATATTCGAGCAAACCCGATAGTGAGACCCGATATCACCACGGCGTGATAAATCGCATTCGCTATCATTTTACCATTGTTTTCAGCCATTACATATAGTGATTATTGCATATAAAAGGGATCGTGATCAATGTTTAAATGGGGCGCAATCGGTTTCGTAACTTTCTTCGGAACCGCCTCCAACACTGTTGGGGGTTGTCTCGAAAGGTAGTTCCACACACACAGGGTGCCCACAACTGTCAGACCACCATCAACAACCCACGGGATGATCCAGGTAGGAGCTACAGCAATCCACGATTGCTCTTCCAATTGCGATTGGTGTTCCTGTGGAGATTGAACCGCAGCTGTCTTCGGGGGTTTTGGTGTTTCTGTCCCCAACTCCAATTGCGATTGGCTTGTGGGTGCGGCTGGAACAGCAATTCCCGATAGCAACGACTGTTTGGCCTCTTGAAGCTCGGCGAGTATTTTATCTTGTTTAGCTTTTCGGGTGGCAGCCGCTGCCCGCCCAGCTGCCTGCCTTTTTGGTTTTTGTGTCGTGCAATCGGGGATAGTTTTTCCAACGCCGTTGGAGGATCAATCTGGATTTGCTGTTCCGTCTTGTGTCATCATTTTCTGAGCTTACAGTTCGTGTACATATATGTCCAAATTGACAGTGCTTAGCCGTGGTCAAAGCGGTTGTCAGCGGAGCTAAGTACATTCCAAACTTGTGATAAATTGAGCAGCAGGCTGTTCTAAGAGTGTGTCCTACAAAAGGGTCAGTCTCTAAATCACCAATCAACACCGCGGTGTCAGATATAGGGAGAATTGCACTGACAGCGGTAGCGTACAAATGAATAGCCGCCGCCCCAAGAGTTTTCGTCATCTCTGCCCCGAATTTAGACTCGTATCGCGCATACATTGTATCAACCTCTACATCTGACATCTTGTCCACCTGACAAACTGAGAGACGTCTACCGAAATACTGCTCCGATTGCCCCCCAGCAACCATCGCAGCTAGCCGCTGGCGTTGCGTCGTGTTTTAATTTTCTTTCACCCCACTGTTCCAATTCTTCCAATCGCGATTGGATTGGGGGTGCGGTTGGGTAGATGCCATATCGGCAGTCGTGTCATCTTTCAAGAAAGATATCGTGTCGGCAGTCGTGTCATCTTTCTTGAAAGATATCGTATCGGCAGTCGGAGCGACTGTTTCTTCCATTAGCTGATCGAGAAGTTCGTCGCAGTTCATTATTCCAACAGTGTTGGGTGTACTATTCTGACTAGTCTTATAACTTTAACATCAAACTGTTTGTAATTTTCTTAAATTTAAGAATGAGTAACAGCATCAATTCGTGAATTGAAATTGCGAATAATTCAGTAATTTTTAGTAGATTAGATAGTAGATATTAGTAGTAAATATTTAGTAGATATTAGTAGATATTAGTAGATATTAGTAGATATTAGTGATATTAGTAGATATTAGTGATATTAGTAGATTATTTAGTAAACAGCAACTTGTTGAGAGTAATTCAGTAATTCAGTAATTAATTGATAACTTCATAATTTGTGGGTTGATCAGTCTTTAGCAGAAGCTTGTGTGCTTAGTTTCCGAAAGCATCTGTCGAACCTCCAGTCGCTTCTCGAGCGTTGGGATAACGTCGTTCTCTCGAAGACAGTCATCGAATGAGTCGCGGTCCTTGCAGTGGAAGAGGGCGGCCCATTTCGTTTGCTCCCGCAGATCCTTGAGGCCGGCGTTGTACTTCTGAGTGGAGATACATACGCTTTGCCCCGCATGGCGGCCAGAAAATGCGAGCTCAGAGAGCATATCCTTCTTTTGGTCATCGCCGCCTTGGCCGAGCAGTCGTCAATCACGTATAGGGTTGGGCTCGCCCTGAAAGAGTTGGCATAAACCACGCAGCCAATCGTGAAGCCTATCACCGTGGTCAATAACGTATACCTCAGGGTCGGTCCATATCCACGGGCGCCGCTGATAAGTATAGTTGTGCCGCACAGTGGGACACAGGATCACAATGTGTCGAAAGATATCGCGGTAGGACCCCTCGAGCAAGTCGAAGATGAAAACCGTTTTTCCGCATCCTGTCTGCCCACATACTATGGCAGAGTGGGCATCCTTCGGTAGAGGTTTTTCAGTAGAGTGCTGAGACGTATCGACCATCTTCGATGTTGAGTTGTGCGTCTGTGATTATATATAGATACACGTTCAATGCGCCAGCTCCATCCGCCTCTTTGGGTTATCTGGATCGTCAGACCCTCGCTAGCGTTCTCAACTTGGCGTCCACTACCGTGCATTTGGTCGTCGTCGCTGACTCGCATGTCTAGCCATAACGCGTATTTGGTAGTCAGGAACTGCACGAGGGAGACGTCCGAGAGCTGAGGTCTTTGGCAACCGCGGCAACCTCCTGGGAGCGCTTAGAGCCGGCAGCAAACTGCTTTCTGGCTTCCTCCCACTGCTGGAGCGCGCGAAAGCCCTGGCTGTAGAGTTTATTGGGAACTCCCTCGATCGTCACCTCGACCTTCGAACCGACCCTCCTCGAACAGCATCAGTATACCTTTCATCGAGCGGGCGGGTACGTTGACGTTAATATTCCACAATGTGTCGCTTTTGTCTTTCGTCATCTTGCGGTGGCGAAGAACTCGGTCGTAAAGTATGGCAACGCGCCCGGCGTACTGGGTTCTGATCAATCGAGCGAGTTCGGGCATCGTGACCGTGTCGTACTCCAGCGAAACATTATCGATCTTATACGTCGATGCCATGTCGGTGGCTATGAGAACTCGGCCATAGTCGTTGAACGTTAGTTCGCATTCGAGGCGGTCATCCAAAGCGCTCTGATAGTAGGGCATGTGACTCTCCAGCAACTCAAAGTCGAGCGGGATGTAGAAGCGGTTGCTGTAAGCGGCCGCGATCGCGTTGTCGCTCGCGTCGTTATCTACCTTGTTACCAGCCCCGATTCTAAGTCTGGTAACATTCTTATTTTTCTGGTGTCAATACCCTGATAGACCGCATTTTTCGCGCTCTTGCGCCGTCTTCTACAGGTCCTGGTAACAATGGTAGACGTCGCTGTCGTTGATCGACATCACCTCATTACCAGAAATCTTTATCATGGTCTTCTTGACGATGGCGCGACCCAGGTTCTGAACGACGGTTCGGTCCACGTCTGTCGACGTCAGCGAAATAGTGAAAGCGAGGCGAACAGTCCCCGGCACAATGACGTCGCTAGCTCCGAGGTTGGGGAAGCGGGCCAAGAGCTGCTGGTTCGGGTCGATCGTCGATGGGTTGTTCGTAATAACGACGCTCTGTCTCACGTCTTTCGCCCCAAGGGGCTCCCGCAGTCTGCGGTATGGATTGAGTTTGCGACCGTATTGACTCGAAGACATATTGAAATACTCTATTAAACCCGTATGGTTTTTTCTTTAATACATCGTTAAAGATGGAGCGTTCCGATATGAAAGAATTCGATCGCGGCCGAGACGATGACATCGATGATGATAACGAAGACGATGTCGAAACGTCCTTCACAGAGCCTCCCGTCATAGAGGCACCAATTCCCCCAAACCAATCGCCATTGGAAGAATTGCGGGAAATAGGGGGCGCTACCAGAAATGAGGTTAATCTAAATCAGGAATTACTCGAGTCAGCTGTAAACGGCTACTACAACAGTTTGGCAGAAAAAGATGAGGTCCCATATATCGGCCGCGACTACTCCATGTTCGAATATAGTAAGCGCGATGGGTTGCGACTACGATCAGCACCAAATCTCCGGTTCCTCAACATGAGGACCAAATGACCCCTAAAGCTGGACACCATTGTCGGAACCGAGGGCGGTGGCAATATCGTAAGGTGCGAATTAGGATTCGTAGATTGGAAACTTGGTAAAAAAAAATATGCCGCCATGCGTTGTAAAGACCCTACAGTCTACCGACAAAACGATGGCGAAGACGGACGCCTCGATAGAAACTGTCGAGCTCAGCGAGCTCCCTCGAGTAGCCACCGGCGCTATTCGCACAATGGAGCTCAGCGAAAGCGAGATAGATGGAATACTCAGCACGATGGATGACCCGCCGTTACCTCTTCGCGAACTCCGGGGCCTCAATAAGGCTCTACAAACGTCCCGGGGCCAATTGACACTTAACCTCTCCAAACTCACGGCGCTGGATGAACATATCGCGCTAGAAGAAAGAAAATTTGGGGAAACCCGTGACGATATAGAATCTACCGAGCGGATCAACGACCGCCTACGGTCGTTGCGGGATGAAAGAGCCGCTCGCTTGTAGGCTGCATCAGCTTGCCGTGGGGCTCTCCGCACCCAAATCAGTCGGATCCGCGAAACAATCTCGAGGGTTCTACACTAGGAGACGAGACACTCGGTGAGCGTATTAACACTATTTTCAGAGAGCAGGGCGTCACGATAGTAAGCATCCTCGCAGCTCTCGGCATAACTATATCGGCCATAGTTCTAGCTATCACTGGAGGCGGTGGTGCAGCGGCTGCATCCTCGCCAGCACCAGCACCCGCGCCATCCGGCGGAGCCAAAGACTGGGCAAAAAAACAGCTAAAAGCCCTCGCCAATCTCCTGGCTAAATATGCCGGAAAGGCGGCTGCCGCGCTGCCTGGGCTGATCGGGAGTGTCGTCTCCTACTTGTTATCTATGTTATCAAAAACGGCCGGATGGCTCGCCGAGAATACTTGGGCTTTAATCGTGGCGATCGCCGGTCTTCTACTATTCTCCGCCCGAGAGTTCCTAAAACCAAAGCGCGAGTAGTCCGATCACCACGAGGGCTACGACGAGCCCTAATTTCTCCTCCTCGTGGGTTGTAGTTCCCACTCCTGTTCCAATTCTTTCCCTCAACACTGTTGAACGCGAAAGGATTGGGCGAACTGGTGGAACCCAATTCGTGAATTGGGGGTTCTATGAAATATTTTTCAAATTTATTTGAATTTCCAACCTCAGCACTGTTGAACCCGACCGTCTTGGGGGTGCGCTTGATGATATCCGTGTTCACTTTACCGTTGTGGCCGATTTTTTGCTTGGCTGTGGCGATTACGATCTGATTAGTGTAACCGTCAACCGGGTCGTCTCGTTGTATCATATTGCTCGGCGCCATATAAAGACCTGTTCCAAATACATAGTCTACTGGGGTGCTGGCATTCTGCAAAACATCTTGATACCGCCTGATCGCATCCGGGAGGTCCACCGGTTTGTTTATTGCGTCCTCGACATTTGTCAAGAACTGTTTTGCACGTCAAACGCCGTCCCGTCTCCTATTATAGTACTGCGCGCTTGCGCCTGTGCGCCGAGGATGGCCCAGACGTATGTGCGAATGGAGTCGTTGAGGCGGGCAACTCCAGCCCTGGTGTACCCCTTCCCCCTATCCAAAATGAAAGTCCCCAGCCGATATCGGCATGTTCGCTGTGTTCTATGTAGTCAACGTGACGTATGACAGATGGAAGGTTTTTTCAGCCGGCAAACGTACAGTCTACTGGTGGATCTGAAGACGCGCCGAATGTCATAGTGTTTGAATCGAAACTTCCCCCATTGCGGGTTACGATATTGTTGTTTACAAATATATCGCCTAACCCACCAGAATCCTCCTAATAGTGTAGTAGAAGAGAAAAGTATAAACACTTTCGCAGAAAGCGCTCTCATTATGCGCGATGTGGTTTATGTAAGAGACAACACACCCGGTTGTGGCACACCACACAGCAAAATGTAACTGGTTCTGCCAAAACTGCATCGGTGTTGCTTTCCACGCGTCTAGGGTTTCTTGGGTAGTAATTTTGGGCAGCCTATAATTATCAAATATGTTTGAAAACGTTGTATCAAATCCGGTGTCTTCGTTTACTCTTATTGTTGCGTTTATTAGCTTTCTAATTAAGTAGTGGATTCCTACCGTTAAGTAGTACACACATCCCCCATCGTACTTTGCCTTTGAATTGAAGCTAAATGCCTTGGTATCCAACGACATTTTAATCGGAGTTTATTATGTTTGCTACTATCACTAATGTTTAAAAAGAGAGTTGTGAATTTCAGAAGTCAATCGACAACTGCTGCGGAAAACGCCGGGTAGGCCTCAGGTCAATCACCTTCACGGTTGGGTGGGAGAATGTGGGGAAGAGCGAAGGGTTTTACTATGTGAAGGATGGACAACAAGTAGGTGTAAAGCTGCCTCCCGGACTGTGGGGAGCAAGACAGCTCATATACTTTCTTTCCACAGATCTTGACGGTATAGTCAACCTCACAGTATCGAAGGCTACCGGACTTGCAACAATGACCATCGGCCCAGACAGCCAGATAATGACCTCCCCGATGTTGGGTATTCGACACGGTTTTAGAGAGACATACTCCGCGAATAAAGGCTTGTTTTCCCCGGGGGAGTACGTCGGTGATAACCCGGTGGACTTCGCCTTCACGAAAACTCTCAGGGTGCACCTGGATCGGGTGAACACATCGTACAACACGGTAGATGGATCTCCCAGCACATTACTGAAAACAGTTCAAACCAGTGATTGTTTCTTTAGGGAGACTGTGACCTTAGACTTCCCATGCCCCGAGATGAAAGTTTTGGAATCGAGATATATCCACGAATTTACGGTCTCTATTCTTGATGATCAAGCGAGAAAGTTGAAGAACTATTACCCGATTTCGGTCGCCATAGAAATTTCAAATTAATTCAAAGAATTAGACTCAAGTTGGTAATAGAATTTACAACAATGAGTATATACGGATCAGGTAGTTCTTGCAATTCCAATCGCGATTGGGTGACAGATATAAATTCAACCGAGTAACATCGCAATCGAGATTTGAGTTCCCTCAGGTGATTTTTTAACTACCGAAAAAACCAGATCACTGATCAATAGAACTATCGGACGCCACAAACGAGATTCACATGAGTATAGCACAGCTTAGAGTAGACGTCCTGACGGTGACTACACAAGTTCGCAAAGAGGCACATACAGGACTTAAGGATCTCGGCGGGAAAATAATCCAAGTTGGGGAAGAGGATCATGCAGCACTTACTGAACTTGGCGGAAAAATAACCTAATTTCGGGAAGAGGCCCATACAGCGATTGCGCAAGTTGGTGAAGGGCTGGGTGCAGTGGTTGCGCAGGTGCGTCTATTGAAACCAAAAAAACGTGTCATAACAGTTTGGGCTGAGAAACGGGGCCCATTGAATGAGGGATCTATGAATATTTGTTTGGTGCCAAAGCGAGCAATAGCTATGGGGGATACGTCATGACAACTCCCGGGACGGTTCGACGAATGGCGGTCTGCTCGGTTAATGCTAAGGGTAAATCTGTGGGCGCGGTCACCGTAAATCTCGTACTGGATGGTGAAGAACGGGCGCTTGGAGTCACTAAACTGGCTGGACAGATTTCAGGGGTGGTTTTGTTCGCCGGTGACAATCCAATTAGACTTTTCGAAGGTAGTGTTATTAACTTTGTTACGAAAATCGCTGACCCAGCGAGTTCTTCCACTGTTGTGACATTGTTAATTGAACTAAATTTGTAAAATTTAAATATGAATTTCACCGTTCCGAGCACGCTTCCAATCTCGATTGGTTTTGGCGAAAGAAGTTCAGATTTTAGGTTGGAAAATATCGTAGAGATGCAGGATATTCTAAAACGAGAGGGGGAAACTCGGAGGGTAAATGCTAAAAAAATATAGACGAGCGGCAAACATAGTGGAGGGGGTGAGCACCGTGCTGGCAGCAATTTCTATAATGGGTGGGGCCGGAACCGCTGCATTGTTATCTACAGTCGTGGCAATTCCCATTGCAGGGGGTTTGAGCGGGGTAGCCGCTGGGGCGGGGTTGTTATGTATGGCGTTTAGAGTAGTGGGGAGAAAATTCGAAAATAAAAGTAGTAAAGCACGACAGAATATCGGTTCTCGCAAGGTCTAAGAAAAATAGCATCGACGTTATCGTGTCCAAAGCGTTGGCCGATAACAATATATCAGATGCTGAATTTGAGTCAGTGGTGGAGGAGATGTCTCGATATGAGGATTTAAAAAATACTATTAGAACTAAGGCACGCGCCACCCTTCCCAAGATTGAGAATACTGATTGGGATAAATTTAGGTTAAAACTGGGAGATAAAGTGAGGGGAAAAAGTTACAACACCACCCTCAATTCGCGAATTGACTTCGGGAGTAGCACCAATATCATATATATGTAGCAAATATACTTTTTTTTAATTAATTAATTATTTAATTAATAATATAATTATTATTTTTCTATATAATAATAGGGGGTGTTCAGTTTTAAATAATTAATTAATATTTTCATGCTTCCTATATGTTAGCAAATATACTTTTTGTTTAATTATTTATTCATTAATTGGCTCTGACCAAAAGGACTGTATGGTATAAGAGAGACAACTCTGACAAGGATGACCCGTTTTAGAAGTACACAGTTGTCTAACTTGGATCTGACCAAACGACTGTATGGAATAAGAGAGACAACTCTGACAAGGACGACCCGCTTTAGAAAGTACACAGTTGTCTAACTTGGCTCTGTATTCTATAGGTGGTCCACACTTTTTGTTTATTCAGTTTATACACAAATTCGAGGGGTGTGGTACCGTAGATGGAGTGTAGGGGCATTATGTAGGTTGGTGGTATCATTTTAACTCCCAATATACTACTAATATATTAAGTAAATAAAATATATTAAAAGATTTATGAAAAACTAAGATTCGAACTCACTACCTACGGCATTGAAGTCCGTCACTCTAACCCCTCGACTACATAAGACTTGAACATATGCCACGCGAATTGACAATGGTTGACCAATGTCCGTTTAACCCTTACACTGCTGAATTAAATTGTGTCATCTGCTGTTTGCTTTCTACGTTCCATTGTTCACATCAACAACATGGTTTGGTAAAACTTTAGAATCATTTCCATTGCTGTCAAACAATGTTTTGTTGAGATGGAAACAAACCTGGTCGCTGAGCACAGTGCCGTGTACGAAAATTGAATATGCTAATTATTAAAGCCGTAAATGCCGTGCTCCGATTGGGTTGAAAATTGGCATCCTGATTGGATTTGTGTCGCTAAACACGATGCCGTTCACGGAAAATCGATATCTTCATTTACGACGCCGTAAATGACGTCGAAAGTTTAAAGCTTTGTACGACGATTACAGCTTTACTAATTGAGATATCACACTTATGTAAACGGATTCTGGTTCAGTGAGACAATATATATCCGTGTGCAATATGTCAGCCAAATCTAATTGGGAAAGTTACCAAAATGTCAATGTTGTCCGATCCAGCTGAAAATTGGCATGCCTGAGGAACGATGTGAGTGGAATAGCGACTATGTTATTGACACTTTTGTAGTATAGTATCAGATGCGCATCTGCACGCCTGTTCTCCGACGTCCTCCAACCAAGTCTGTGTACCATGGTGGTTACGCTATCATATGGGGAGTAGTTATTTGATACCCAGCGGGCCGCCCTTTGTTGTACTTGCTCGACTTTGCGGATGTTTGTCTTGGTATGGGGACTCCAGACAGTCGAGGCATATTCCGCATGGGGTCTGACCATGGTGTTATATGCAGTTTCCCGAGTGCCTTGATGTTTTGTCTTAATATTTCATCTCAGGAACCCAAGTGTGCTGTTGCTTTTATTGCAAATTCTGGTTATATGGTTGTTCCATGTAATGTCCGAGCTAATATCGACATCCAGGTACGTGGCTTGATCCACTGACTCGAGAACCTCATCATGCATAATGTAATTGTGGCGAATTGGTTTTCTAGACCGGGAGATATGTATTACTTGGCATTTGCTTGGATTGAATTCCATCTCCCAGCATTAATCGCAAATTTGCAACCAGTCTAGACCTGCTTGGATTGTTCAAAAGTTGAGGTGCTGTTAACAGTGAGATACAATGCCGTGTCGTCTGCGAATAGTTGGACGTGTGACTCAATTTCATCTGGAAGGTCATTAATGTATAGCAGGAAAATAATTGGGCCAATGACAGACCCCTGCGGTACTCCCGATGTGACCTGTACTACTGAAGATGACTCACCTTCTAAGACGACTGTATGTGTGCGACCCAGGAGGAATGATCTAATCCATTTAACTGTGTTACTGTCGAATCCACTTTAGTGCAGCTTGTACAACAGTTTCAGGTGACTAACCTTATCAAAGGCCTTGCTACTAGCAGAACTAGGTCTGACTGCTTGCCTTGTGATAGGTTACGGGATAGTTCCTCTATTAGTTCAATTAGTTGAGTCTCGCATGATCGCTTTTCACGCAAGCCATGCTGGAGGTCGTACAATATATTATGCCTAGTGAAATGTTTTGTGAGACTGGAGGCGACACATGCTCCATTACCTTACATAACACACAGGTTAGGGAAATTGGCGTATAGTTGACTGCGTAGCTACGGACTCCTTTCTTGAATAGGGGGCATACGGTGGCAGTGGACCAATCTGAGGGGATCTCGCCAGAGGACAGTGATTTGGAAAACAGGATTTGAAGTATGGGTGAAATCTGGCATTTCAAGTTTCGAAGCACCAGTGGTATGGCAAATGATATGGGTATGTTCGCTCCGATTTTACTGAGTATTGAATATGGTGCCAATTGTGCGGTTGAATGTAAGGTATGTTCGTTAAAGTAGTTAAAATGTTTGACCATTATGAAAGTTTATAAAAGGATAATCTGCTATTATTTGATACATGACTATAAAACTATAATGTTAATATACCACAATACCTATTTTAATACAAATTGCAATTAGGATTAAAGATGATTCACAGATAATAACATACGTTTAAGTCGACTGCTGCGATACGCAAAGCGATGGTTCATTGACGGTACGAAATTACTTGCTCTGTTATAAATATATGTATGTACACATTGTCGTTTTCTTGCTATAGACTTAATAATATTTAATTTATTTAACACCCGTCGATACCTCATTTATTTCAGGTGCTGCGTGTACTGAAGGAGGCAGTGGTTGAACACCAAGTCGAGGTTTTTGTGCTGGACTTCGAAAAAGGTAAAGATAATAAATAAATGTAATTTATTATTTGCCCTTACAATGCCGGAACCGAAAGTTTCACCACGTATGTGAAGGGTTAAAACTCATAGATGCATAATCCTGTTTTTATTTTTGAGTCTCTATACTTCACATCCAGTCTCGTTTACACAAAACTTCCGTAGAGAGACCAAACAACCCATAAAAAGAAATAAAAGTGTAAATTTTGTAAATTGTTTCCGAGGTGGGTTTACATGTCTCATTCGATCGTTTCAGTTGCATGGCAGGCCATCAGACAGGTGTTCGCGGACGTTTCGCTGAAGGGGTGCGTTTTTCACTGGGCGCATGCTGTCTGGCGTCACGTTCAATAGTTCAGGCTGGCCACCACGTACCGGGAGAGGAAGGGGACACGTGGGTACATCAGCCAGTTGCTCGCGCTGTCCTTTCTTCTGGCGACACATAGCCAGCCGACGTTCGCCAGCCTGAGGATCCGCGCCAACACGGAGCCACTGCGCCAACTGACATCGTACATGGAGCACCAGCGGATTATTAGTTCCACGTTCCCGCCGGCTTCCTGGTCCGTCTTCCAGCACACCGTTCGCACCAACAACGATGTCGAAGGTATTCAGAATATTCTTTATACATTATGTCTGGTACCTGTTTGTCCGCCCGTCTGTCCGTCCGTCCATTAAGTACCAACATTATAGAATATTATTTATATAGTGTATACATTGTCTATCCACAAATATCATGATGTAACAGATTCGTCCCGACTGCAGTTATGGTTTGTACGTGTTTGTCTGTCCGTCCACCTGTCTGTCACGCTTAACGTCGCAACATTATAGAATTTCTTCAATTGTTTCAGGTTGGCATTACAGGATGAACCATCGAGCGGGTGCAGCTGGTTTAGGATTCTACATCCTCGTTCCCCTCCTTCGTCGCAAGGCAGAGCTGGTGGACATGCGCATCACCGCCGAGGACGTGGGGCGAGATGTCAGGTCGACCTCAGCCAAGCTGGAGGAGGGTCTTCGCAAAGCATGGGACGCCTACCTCGCGAGCGAGATCTCTACGTCATCCTTCCTGCGGCGATGCGCCCATTTCTATAGACCACCAGATGCCTTGCGACAGCTGCCCGAGTGATGTCAACCAGCCATCACGACGACATAGCTAGAAGACGGTAAAGACGAAAACAAACGGCCCTTTTCAGAGCCATATTTTTGGCTGGCTATTAGATTGCACACAAAACAATGACAAGCACATTATAATTATTGTCTGAAATATGTATTTTTTTGCGTGAAATCTAACTGTCACACCTCCTCGTGGTGTCAGCTGGTAACTCTGTTTCATATAGGGATATGTTGTCTACATATCTTTCTATATGAAACGGTGGCTATAACGTGACATATATTATTATTTAATTTATTTCACCATTAACTTTGTGTATCACATATCGCTCCCTCTACATCACATATCGCTCCCTCTACTTAGATTATGAGCTGGGCGAAACGACCCGAGTTTTATACCATCAGGGCTAGAAGCCTGGTCTGGTTAGAGATTGGCAAGTAGTTTGATGATGCCATTTACTGAACATTATACCATAAAAGAAAATACTGTTATTAAGCATTAAATCTGCACAAAAAAAGTTCAATAACGCCACCAGCATCAATCATGGTATACAAATATTACCATTATCCATATTGTATCATCATAATTCACCATTACGCCGCCATTATTCACCATTACGCCCCCATTTTCTATCATTACGCCCCATTTTCTCCATTATCCAGAAATCTACCATTACGCCATTTAAGACAAATAAAGGGAAGTATAATTTTCGCCATTTTCCAGATCTTCCGGGTAGAAATGTTTATTTACTTTCCGATAATTTGACGAAAATATTAAGATCATTAACATCAAGATATTTGTACTACGTTACATTTAGAATCTAATATGCAATAGCATGTTTTAAATAATTATCTCTTGAATAAGAGAAGCACAGTTGCTTGCAAATGGACCTTGTTGACGTGTATCCGTTGCAGACCAGTTCTCGGATGGGAGATGAATTGAACAACACATTTTAATTCATTTATAACTAATTTATAGAAGCGAATATTTGGGCGTGGTGGTAGAAGCATATGTTCCTGGGTTAAGACTGTTTACCTGTTATTATTGTAATTTCTGATAACTTTTATTTTGGTCTGTTCATAATAATAGACGGATAATTCGATTTTCGTGACAAATTTTTTACAATTTTGTTTTTTATTCACGTAACAAATTTATGACAATTTTGAAGGATGGCAATTTGGTCAAAATCTTTGGCATTCATAAATGTTATGATGCATGTTATGAGTTTGATGTTATGATGTCGCACGTCTGGCTCATAAGATATTTTATAACATCCGCTTCACTGCTACAATAATATGGACGTCACATGGGACTGCCAAGGGTGTTAGAGGTTCCGTCAACTGGGAGGTTTCGTCAACTGAGAGGTTTCGTCAACTCTGCGTCCGGTTCGTCAATTAGGCAATTAAGAGTAAAAGTCGATAATGACCGGCACGTGCCATACAATTGATCAGACATTAATGACAGATATTTGTTGCTATTTTAAAGTAGGTTTAGTTGTATATGGCCATTTAATGGCAAATATTTGTTGATATTTCAAAGTATGTTTAGTTGTATTTGGGCATTTAATGGCAGACATTTGTTGTTTGAGTTTGTAGTCGATGAAAATATCAATAGTTGTTGATAAACAAACAGCAGGTGCGTGTTTCAAAGCCCGATCGATTTTCCGATAGACGCTTGGGTCAACTCCCCGATTCGCGGCCGATGAATTCCGATAGCCGGAGTTTATCGACTCGCTTCCGAGCCGAAGCCATTGGGTTACGGTAATGAAATTGTCAATATTGACATTTTGCACTGAGTGGTACACAAAACAAGTTTTTGTTGTCTTCGCATTGCGATTAAGATGTAAATCTCAAGACTTGAGATGTATCGATTAGGCAGTATATGTTAGTTTTGTATACTAAATCTGTTGCCAAACATGTTTTTGTGTTTGAAAAAATTGGAAAATTGTAATACTGAGCCGTTCAGTGCCTTTAACTGATCGGTCATTTGACGGTAATAATTACTAAGCGATCAAAGGTCAACTACTTGATGAAAGTGCGATAGTCAATTAGCCGAGGTGTGATAAATACCATTCAACTATAATCGCCTAATTGACGAACCGGTAACCAGTTGACGGAACCACTCGACTTTTCACTCTATTTTGCCTAATTGATGAAACCTCCAGTTGACGCAACCTCCCGAATCCGACTGCCAATACAGTTTCAGGATATTTTAATAAAGACCATGTGGTCGAAAATGTAATAAAAGGAGTGACTTCAAAATAATGTATAAAACAACAATTTTCTTTTTCTTCTTTGTGGTTACAACACTCGTTCTTTAATGAAGATTATGTGCCGGCGCCATATTTACATATTTGTTAGGTTTGGTGATAAACATATATGTTCTAAGCATGTATTAGAGTTCTCATTACGGATAAAAGACACATTTACATTTTTCATTTTTTCTTCAATTTATTCGTTTTTATGTTCTTTTCGTTTTATAGGTCTGTTTCCTTTAGTGCTTGGTTAAAACTATGTACATTTATAATTTTATATGTATCTATGCATGAAATATAGGAGTGAGGACAGACACAGGGACTAGGACTTTAAAGGCATCTGCTGCATGTATAGAAGGCGGTAGAAGGTTCCATTGGGTGACTGTTCGAGGGTAGAAGGAGTATTTGTAAGAATCTTTTTCTGTTTGGATATGTTTAAAGGTCTGTGTACTACTGTGTCTGGTTTTTATATACGAGGGAATAAGGAGATTACTAGGTGGATGGATGGCAACGATGCAGTTGATAATTTTGTAGAGCATGGTTATTCTGGAGCCAGATTTCTAGAGAGGGCCAGTTTAGGGTTTGGAGCATGTCAGTAACAGAGCTTGTATTGTGGTATCGATTTGAGACATATCTGGCAGCGCGTCCTTGTACTTTTTCGATTTGGTTTATTTGAGATTTGGTATGTGGGTCCCAGGTAGATGAAGAATATTCTAGTTTAGGTCTAACAAACGCTTTATATGCATGATCTTTTGCTTTACCAGTTATAGAATGTATGTGTTTGTCCCATTTTAGGTTACTTTGTAGGGTGACTCCTAAATACTTTACATGTTCAACTTTTTCGAGTGGATGGTTATGAAGTTTATATGTGAATTTAAGTGGGGTTCTCTTTTGAGTGATGCTAAGGATATTACATTTATCAGGGTGGAAGTGCATTAGCCAGTCTTGCTCCTACCTGCCTGCGGCTTGTAAATTCCTAGTATCGTCCGGGTTATTGATTTCTTTGTATATTATGCTGTCATCGGCAAAGAGTCTTAGGGCGCTGTGTTTTAGATAGTCTGGAAAGTCGTTGATATAGATGAGAAAGAGGATGGTTCCCAGGACAGTGCCCTGGGGTACTCCGGATGTGACAGGTACCTTACCTAATGTTTCCCTTTCCAGGACAACTGTCTGGGTTCTATTACTAAGAAAATCAGAGATCCAGTAAAGAGCATTACAATCAATTCCATAGTATTTCAGTTTGTAGAGAAGATGGCGGTGGGATACTTTGTCAAATGCTTTTGCAAAGTCCATAATTATGACATCTGTTTGTATGTTCCGGTTATTTGATTCGGTTATATTTTGTAAGAATGAGATTAGTTGTGTTTCGCAGAAGCGGGATGATCTAAAGCCATGTTGTAAGTCGTATAAAATGTTGTTATTTTCTAAGTGGGTCATTACGTTACTGGCGATGATGTGTTCAAGGAGTTTGCAGCAAATGCATGTTAGTGACTGATATGGGCCTATAATTTATAGCATCATGTTTTCACCTTTTTTGAAAACAGGACATACATTTGCATGCTTCCAGTCTAACAGGATTTTTCCAATAGAGAGAGATTTCTGAAAAATGATGTTGAGGATTGGAGATATGGACATGCTACATGTACATTCTTTAAGGGTTCTACTTTGCAGTTTATCTGGGCCGGCCGCTTTATGTGGTTTGATATTTTGGAGGAGTTTCCTAATGCCGCTTTCAGTAATGTTCATGTCCTTACCCGGGGGAGGGGGGGGGGGCTATACTGGAGTCGGGTTGTCCGTCCGTCTGTAAACTTAACATCAGAGAAATATTGTTATAACTTCTATTTCCTTCGTCTAAAATGCTTAATATTTCAGTGAAATATTAAGAAAAATGTACAAAATGAAAGCTGATGTCGAAATGGGGCGCGGATATCGCACACCCCCAAAATGGCGAAACGCGTAGTTTCATTTCGGTGTATCGACAGCAAAATACCATGCTTACCTCCAGCCCTGCTGAACCCTGCATATTTGAGAGCAGTAAACTAAAACTGCTGGATGTTATCTTGGGACATGTTCTTCTGTCAAACAATACTGGTTAGAGGTGAAATATGACACCTTGAAATATCAGACTTTTCCCTTAAGGCATCACGGGACGGTTGAAAATAGCCAAAAGTGACTGCTTTTCTGAGGGCGGCGGGTGACTTATAAAAATCACCGCCTCTCACAATCAGTTAAGGAGGCTCTTGCGACAAGTATTGAAAAATACTCGCAAATGAAGTACAAATCGCACGCCACAATACAAATTCAGTAACCGCATCAGATGTGTTCAATTAATTTTTTACAAAGTTACCCCACCCACCTATTTTTGGCCAGAAATTTCAACACGACTGAATTTATCGGAATTGTTTTCATGAAAATATGAGGCACAGATACTTTGTTATGTCTTGTTCTATCACTTGTAACACCACACCATTTTCTTTTCTGAAAATGATTTCAAAGCGGGGTCATAACCAGCTCAAATTTTCGCTACAAATGCCCGAAAAATACCTTAAATTCTGCCGCGAAACCGTACCGGCGAGACAGCATAGCATGCGCCATTTTCCAAGATGTCAAAATCAACCGGAGCTAACATTCAGTTTCGTAGAATTATGAAATACTCTAAAAACTACACCTAGTCAAGCCTCCCAAAGTCAAGAAATGTTCATAAACCTATTTTTCTAGACACACTGGTGTAACTTACATGGTCGGTAGTGAAGTATATAGAAAATCGTCCACCCCCTTTTTAAAGCTAGCTGCCCACTGTCCCGTGAGACCTGACGCTGGCTAAATGGCTTATAATCAAAAATGCTTAAATTTTCTTTGGCTGCCAATTTCTATTTATTTCATCGAAAATTCTTAATATTTCATGCATGCATTCCTCTAAGGCTCTACTATCATGCTGTGACAAATTCCCGCTGATCTCGAGGTCAAGGTCACACACTTAGTCTCTTTATAAAACTTAACATCAAGAAATCGGTTATAACTTCTATTTCCTTGCTCGGATCTGCTTCACATTTCACACACGCATTGTGCCAATGGACCTCTACCACCCTGTGACAAATTCACGTTCATGCCACTCCTGCTAAGCCCATAGTCAAGATCACAAGCCCACACACTTGGAAGGAAATTTTTACATATTTTAGGGGTACCTGGGCCCACGCGGGGGGTATTCCGTAAGCCTCGCTTACTGACCAAGACCAATCTAGTTCATTAATGGATGGGGGACTGGGGGTTGGTCCCTTGTCAGGTATTTTGTCATTTGTAACGGGCGTGAAAGCTTTTTGGAATTGGTTATTGAGAATGTTAGATTTGTTGTGTGGACTTGATTGCATTAAGCCATTTTTGTCGAGCCCGCTTGCGGAAAGCGAGACAGTGATCACAATGACGTCCGTGCATCCGTCCGAAATCTGCGTTAAAGTTTTTAAATACAAGCAAATGCCTCGGCGGGCTCGACATGCGGGCCGCGGCCATCTGGTCTCTAAGTGGAGGGATGGTTTGAGTTTTTTGCTTCCTTCATTACAGGCCATCATCATCATGGCGACCGGGGAAAAGATCACCCTCATAGATGCCCTCCAGAATGTGGATGTACTGGATGAGCTGCCCCTACCAGATCAGCAACCGTGTATTGAGGCCCTGTCACTGTCCATGCACTACCAGACCAACTTTGACACAAACTTTGAGGACCGCTCTGCATTTGTCACAGGAGTCGCCAAATATATCGAAGAGGCCACAGTCCATGCAGATTTGGTAAGTGACTGGATGTGTTTATAGTTGTTCCCCCTGGACGAAAAAGTGTTGCTAACTGCTAAGCATTATGGTCGTGGGGTGGGTTTTCGGGTTAGTTGGTGTTTTCGGGGTATTTCGAATGTGTCGTAATGTGAAGTTAATTTGTACTTGTTATATAACACTAATTTTAGCATGTTCTGACATTACCTATCCCAACAAATTGTTATAATGGCGCAATAAACAGTTAAAACTGCAACCACATGTCATATTCTCCTTCGTTCTACTTCATTAATTCTGAAAGTAAGCCATCAGCCAATACAAATGTGAGTAATATTGTGTGCGTGAGGTACTTTTCAAAAGTATTTTGACATTCTTAGCTGTTGCACCCCATACCAAATTCTGAGTGGGAATGCTTCTGAAATACAGTAAATCCAAACTGAAAGAGTACAATAATTGCCTGACAAATGCCTGTGATGTGATACTGACTATACACAGACGATTTTAGACATATTAATAGCAACAGTATCCTTTCTTCTACTCAAGGTATGTACATGACGGTGATTTTAACATATTTAAGAACGAAAAAAGCATTTTCTTGTGATCATTATTAGTAATTAAAAAGGTAGGTGGTGTACGAAAATGTTTCTAGATTTTGTAAATTTTTCACTACCATATATGAGCTAGCCTACCGCCCACTTTTTGAACGGCCCCCGAAACTCCAACCATAAGTCCGGATTCAAGATAGGCGGACATGTCTTTACATACTAGCGTGGTGTTCATTTAAACGGGAATAAATGTAATTTTTTTAGGTATGCACCAATAAATCAAATGATTATCCACATATTGGTATGGAATATGAACTTGTATGCATGTTTAGACAGAACCGCCATTAGTTTAACCATTGTACCAGGGCTTCTAAAGTTTCGGAATGCCAATCGGTCCAGACGTAACTGTCGGCCCGAAAGAGCCAGTACGATTAGTACCCCCTCCCTTACCCCACATTTTCGCAATCACGCTGCTATATAGGTCGAGAACGCATAAACGCTGGATTGTAACATGACCCTAACAGGACACCATGCGATTCACATGTTTTAGGAGGCGATTCTCATGTTTTGTCAATTTTTTACGCGTATTATGTATTCACCTTGTATGGGCAGGCAGGCACAGCTTGTCCACGCAATAACTAGAGTTCTATTTGACGGATTGTAACCAAATTCTGTATACATGATTATCACAGCAAGACGAAGAAAATATTGATTTTCAAAAATTCACAATGACTAATCTACATTTGGCGGCCGTCTTTATTTTTCACACTCTGTATCATTGTCCACGCGATAACTCAAGTTCTACTTCACCGCTCGTAACCAAATTCTGTATACATGTTTATCACGGCAAGACGAAGAAGCCTATTGGTTTTCAAAAATTTCTCAGGACTTATCTCCCCTTGGTGGCCATTTTTAATTTTCATACTCTGTCCTTGTCCACACAATAACTCAAGTACGGATCATAACCAATTTGGTATACATGTTTATCACGTCAAGGTGAAGAACCCTATTGGTTTTCAGTGAGTTATCTCCCCTTGTTTACTGGCCTTGCCTCGACGGCGTATATTGTGACCTTCGGCACTCTCGTTTTCTAAAACACATGTTTTGGCAGCATATGACAATCATCTCCTACGATGATTAAATCTCGAATTTGTTTATTACTGATGGTAAACACGTTTTGGCTTTCACTAGTCCAATATCCAATAAGCCCAGTTTTGTCGGATCACGTCGTACATAATATGCACATGTAGTTGTAATCATTTACCGACTGTGACGTGTCGGAGAGTGACATCAAATGTTACAGAACTGCGTCTAAATGTATCAAGTGGTGCTGATCTGACCTTTGATACACGCCGACGCAATGTCAACAGACACACATTTACGATCAATTACTAAACCAACACATTTATGCATTTCGAGACACTATCACACATGGAATAGAATAGAACATTATTTAGGAAGATTTCGCTCTGGAATTATCTTTTGCACATAATTATTCCGTAAATGTATGATGTCGAAAGTTAGGTGCAGAATCCTCCCCAAAAAAGGTAAGGCAAAAACCGACGATGAAATGCAGTAACCAATAACAGATATCGAAATATCTTTTTCTCTAATAAATATGTACATGTATTTGTAGCACATTAGAATATTCTCCCAAGACGACTCTTATCAATGTTTTTATCAAACTATGTTGTTGTTTTTTTTGGTCAAGAAATATTGGTGTTTGTCCACATTTGTTCTACTTAATAAAATCATGTTTCAGCAGCACATGAGAATCGTCTCCTAAGACTATTTTTACGTGTCCTGTTAGGGACTCGGTCATCCATTTGTATATGACCTCACGATTGAATGGATGTTAATCTCTAATCACACCAATCCTAATCTTGCAGACATCAGTCGAGAAACAGGGTCTAACACCACCAGTACCGGATGACACAATTGTATGACTTTTATGTATCCACTACAATTATATCCATTGCTATAACAAGGTGTATGAGTATGATCACATGGTTTCCGAACCCGATTTTCCGTCGTCACGTAATCTGTGACGTCATTTTTACAGTAGATTTTCATTAAAATCTGCCTAACAAACGAACTGATTTTGATGATATGTAGTGCACCAAATACGATGGCATATGTGTTTTATGGGTGCTCTGAAAATTCTTTACAATAACTTACTAATTTCACAAAGAATTGAGTACCGTTTATTTCTTACATTCACATGCTCTAGTTTTTATTTACATTTACGGTAACCGATTCTTCGTCCAAATGACATAATTATGAGATTAAAGCCGCCTAAACAATAAAGGGCAACATGTACCGCATTTGCTGTGGTATATTTCATAAAAATGTGTCCTTCCATTAGCAAGATATTAAAGGAAATCTACTGTAAACACATCTAAAAAACATGACGTCATGCCGTTCGGAAACCATGTGATCGATCCCCCACCTTGTATAACACTAATCTGGGGGTATCTGTTTGTGTTGCATGTTCTAATGAAAATTAATCTTTACATTGCTGAATTAAAGTTTTGTCGTCTACTCAAGGTATGTACATGACTGTGATGTTAAAATATTTAAGAAAAAAAACACATGCTTTTTCTTGTGATCATTATTAGTAATTAAAAAGGTAGGTGGTGTACGGAAATCACATTGTCGTGTTGATATACATTAGTACTACATACATGTATGTTTCCAGATTTTGTAAATTTTTCACTACCATATGTGAGCGAGCCTACCCGCCCACTTTTTGAACGACCCCCGAAAACTCCAACCATAAGTCCGGATTCAAGATGGCGGACATGTCTTTACATACGAGCGTGGTGTTCATTATAACCCCCGCAACGAGTTGTGGGGGGGTGTACTGGAGTCAGGTTGTCCGTGCGTCCGTCCGTCCGGGCACACATTAGGGTACTTATGTGGCTAGCCCCACAGGGTTATGGACCGTAACTTAACATCAGAGAAATATTGTTATAACTTCTATTTCCTTCATCTAAAATGCTTGATATTTCACACATGCATTCCTGTAAGGCTCTACTACCATGCTGTGCCAAATCCACGACCGTCCAACCCCCGCAGATCCCAAGGTCAAGTTCAAATACTTAGTCCGTAAACTTAACATCAGAGAAATATTGTTATAACTTCTATTTCCTTCATCTAAAATGCTTAATATTTCACACATGCATTCCTGTAATGCTCTACTACCATGCTGTGCCAAATCCACGACCGTCCAACCCCCGCAGATCCCAAGGTCAAATACTTAGTCTCTTTACAAAACTTAACATCAGAGAAATATTGTTATAACTTCTATTTCCTTCATCTAAAATGCTTAATATTTCACACATGCATTGCTGTAAGGCTCTACTACCATGCTGTGCCAAATTCACGACCGTCCAACCCCCGCTCATCCCAATGTCAAGGTCAAATACTTAGTCTCTTTACAAAACTTAACATCAGAGAAATAAGTTATAACTTCTATGTCCTGCATTGAAAATTCTTATTATTTCACTTGTGCATTCCTCTAAGGTTGTACTATCATGCTATGACAAATCTACGACTGTCCAAGGTGACCGTCCAACCCCCGCTGATCCCAAGGTCAAGGTCACATACTTAGTCTCTTTACAAAACTTAACATCAGAGAAATATGTTATAACTTCTATTTCTTTCATTGAAAATTCTTAATATTTCATATGCTGTGACAAATCCCCGCTGATCTCGAGGTCAACGTCACATACATACCGTATAACCTCGAATTAACGCCCCCCTCCTAATAAACGCAACCCCCCCCCCCCCCAAAAATAATATTTTTTTTACAAATGACTGCCAATTTCAAACACAAATAATCCTTTAATCCTTATTTGTGTTTGAAATTGGCGGTCCTTGGTAATTTTTTTTTTTTTTTTTTTTTTTTTTTTTACTGGCTAATAAACGCCCCCCCCCCCCCTTTGTAAAATGTAACGCCTCCGGGGGCGTTAATTCGAGGTTATACGGTAGTCTCTTTACAAAACTTAACATCAGAGAAATCGGTTATAACTTCTATTTCCTTGCTCGGATCTGCTTCACATTTCACACACTCATTGCTCCAATGGACCTCTACCACCCTGTGACAAATTCACGTTCATCCTGCTCGCGCTAATCCCAGAGTCAAGGTCACAAGCCCACACACTTGGAAATTTTTACATATTTTAGGGGTACCTGGGCCCACGCGGGGGGTATTCCGTAAGCCTCGCTTACTGACCAATCTAGTTTAAACAGGAATAAATGTAATTTTTTTAGATATGCAACATTAAATCAAATGATTATCAACATATTGGTATGGAATATGAACTTGTATGCATGTTTAGACATAACGGCCATTAGTTTAAAGTGTTAATAACCCGAAAACTAGCCCCACCACCTTACATTGTACATGTACCAGGGCTTCTAAAGTTTCGGAATGCCAATCGGTCCAGTAGCCTATTTCATCAAAATTGCAAAGTATACTTTACTAGCAAAGTATACTTTTGAGGGAGTATTTGCGGGAGTAATCATTTATTATACCCCCCCCCCCCCCCCACCCCCGCAACGAAGTTGTGGGGTGTATACTGGAGTCAGCTTGTCCGTCTGTCCGTGTTTCCGTCCGTCACAAAACTTAACAATTGTAAATTTCCTTTTAACTTCTCTTTCCCTTTGCGGAAATCTTTCATATTTTACCCGCCCCTTCTCTGACACTCATACATCATTCTGCAACAAACCTACGACCCCCATTTATGCCAGGGGTCAAGGCCACGGACTTAGAAACTTAGAAAAAAACGAAAACTTAACAATTGTAAATTTCCTTATTTTAACTTCTCTTTCCCTTTGCGGAAATCTTTCATATTTTACCCACCCCTTCTCTGACACTCATACATCATTCTGCAACAAACCTACGACCCCCATTTATGCCAGGGCTCAAGGTCACAGACTTATAAACTTAGAAAAAAACAAAAAAATAAAACTTAACAAATGTAAATTTCCTTATAACTTCTCTTTCCCTTTGCGGAATGCAGTGATATTTTACCCGGCCCTTCTCTGACACTCGTACATCATTCTGCAACAAACCTACGACCCCCATTTTTGCCAGGGGTCAATGTCACGGACTTAGAATGTCTAGTTTGCTTTTTTCAACTGGAACCACCATCGCACTCTCCATATGTGCTGACATAGTCTTTTATCTGAAAATGATAGTATGCGAGCTGCAATTCATTCTAGGTCAGGGCTGACGCGGGGGGGGGTATTCCGTAAGCCCCCGCTTACTGACAAATCTAGTTTTTTCCTGAAATGCATTATTTCATATAGAACTAACAAATGCATATATTTCATGATTAAAAGTATGCAGAATTATTATACTGAATTTATTACATTATCACAGCCAAATTGGCTGTGATAATGTAATAAATTCAGTATAATAAAAATTAATAAATTTATCATAAAATTGAAAATTTCTCCCTCAAGGTATACTTTGCTATTAAAGTATACATTGCAATGTTGATGAAATAGGCCCCTGATGTAACTGTCGGCCCGAAGTAACCGGTACGATTAGTACCCCTACCCCTCCCCACATTTTCACGATCTCGCTGCTGTATAGGTCGAGAACGCATAAACGCTAGATTGTAACAGGACACCGTGCGATTCTAATTTTTTGTCAATTTGTTTTCTAATAAGCATGTTTTGGCAGCATATGAGAATCGTCTCCTGAGATGATTAAATCTCGCATTTTTTATTACCGATGGTAAACACATTTTAGTCTTCGCTAGTCGCATATCCAATAAGCCCGGTTTTGTCTGATCACGTCGTACATGGTATGCACGTGCAGTTATCATTTACCAACTGTGACGCGTCGGAGAGTGACATCAAAGGTTACAGAACCGCGTCTAAATGTTAAGTGGTGCCTATACGACGCGATGTCCACAGAGACACACATTTACGATCAATTACTAAAACATGTATGACCCTTAATGAATCATAATGTAATGGTTCCAAACTTGATATGGAATAGTCTATGTCAGTTACTTGGGGTGAAAGGTGTAATATAAATATTACAAACACGCTAAAGCCAGTCTATTTATAAACCGTTGAGATGCTATCGAGACCTACACATGTCACCACATGCGTGTTTGGGAAAAAATCAATACTGGGAGAAATGTGTTGAAAGGTGACCGAACACGCAACGATTTATTACCAGACAATGTTGTAACACAGATATGCCTGGGGATGTGTCATAAAATGGACATTACTCAGGGATTCCGCTGGCGATCGCCACTTTCGCAGTTGGCGATAAAAATAAACAATTGGCGAAAAAGAAATAAAAAACTTCTTTTTGTTTGATTTTTTTCTCAAAAATTGTATTTTTTTATCACTAATTTTTTGAAGTGGCGATTTTTTTTATTTTCCCCAGCGGAATCCCTGATTACTTGGTGTCAAAGTCAGTACATTTACACTGTTGATACCGAAATAGCAGCCAGATTGGCATTATTTTCGGACCAAATTTTAAGGATAGTTTGCAAATCTCAGTCGGTCTGAGATTTCGGAATTCGGTCCTGAAATCACAAATCTTCTTAGGTTCAAAATCACGACCTGTCTCACATGTATTTGTGATTTTTCATAAAAAATATTTTCATAAACTGTTCTACTTTCTGTAAATGACGTCAAAAGTTAACACACTATTCCGCATTTGCTCTGAACATTTTGTCAACTTTCTACGTCATTTACAATAAAAAAATCATGAGATAGTGCATGTATTCTTGGGTACAAAATCACACTGCTCATCTCATATGGTGATTACGGTGCTTGTGATTCTGTTGTAGAACAAGTTGCTGGAGGAGGGGCAGGAGTATGCTGTGATGATGTATACCTGGCGTTGTTGCTCCCGCGCTCTCCCGCAGGTATGTTTCAATAGGCACCCTTTTATTGGATCATTTTAGCACTTGGAATTTGCAGCGCAAGGGTAAATGTAATTGGTAATTTAGACATTTTGAATTACACGGTATGCTGTTTAACTCTTTGCATGCTAGCGGCGAAAATATCCGCCAAACGAATTAGGAGTATATGTTTTATTTCTCTCTGTAAATATGTCTTGAAATTTCATTAGATAATGATTTGTCATGGCTATTTTTGAACTATTTATAGCCCACAAATTTCCCAGCATGCAAAGAGTTTCAATAGGCTGTGAATAGAGATATGTGGCTTATCGTCTTTGTTCTCAGTCTATATAAAACTGTCAATTCTGTATCAATAAATTATTAATAAAGAACATAAACATGCATAAATTGGCTATTTTACTGTGTCAAGGTGTTTATCTGACATTTACCGTACATGTATATCTTGTAAATTTGAAAGCTTCATTTCGTTATGTTCAATGTTGAACAGTAACAAGAGAAAAGATGGCTTCCATGGGAAAATGATTTCCCTGTTCTATAATTTTTGGCAATTTACTAGTTCTACTCTACATCAACGATTATTTGTTTAAAGGTATAAAATATACAGTTTACTAAATTATGACCTACAGGCGACAGGTTTGGGTATGCTCACATTTTTTGAATAGGTCAAATTGTAGCCGTAGATAACATATCAGAGGCGAATTATTGTAGCTACTGGCTTCATCAGTTTCTACACTGACGATTTATGCTGTAACATGACAATAAGTGTGGCTGTGACTGGAGAAATTGGGCTTGTGGGTTTTGCGATCAGAGTAGATCCAGATCAGCCTGTCTGATCAGGATGTACACTGTTCTCCATTCCATCAATGAAACACCCGCCATGCAAGCACTATAGATCGTTATTAGACTGCATGAGTGTGCTATACAAACTACACTGGTCACAAATTACATTTATCCCGTCAACACAGTGCGTATGTGCTGTGAAACACGGTGCCGTGAAACATTTTTGATATCCAGTCAATACTATTTTTGCATTTTACAGCCATTTGTAGGTGTTGACGGGATAAATAGAATAGTAGGTTAGAAAAAATATCTGGCGCGGCACGGAAACGGGATGTGCTCGGTAGAGCCTCGCCCATCCCGTTTCCTGAGCCTTGCCAGATATTTTTTCCCAATCACGGTACTAACCTACTATTCTCTATAAGCCCCATTTCTCCAGTCACAGCCGCATTTGAGTTTGCAACCAATCTGCATAGATACCGGTAATCATCACATGCATTTACAACTCTCCAGTAACCCAAATCTTGTCTGTAAGACTGGGCGACTTACATTTAAGTCGTCCAGTGTTACAGAGAGAAGATTGGGTTAGCTCTCCAATGGCTGGGCGGACACACCCCCCTCCCACATAATTTGGTCACGTGTGTATTTTCTTTTTAGTTACATTTTCTGAGCAGAGGGAACAGGAAAATGTAAGAAGTAGTACCTTGACAAATTATGCTGCTTATCTGGAAATGGTAATTTTAATTAAAACACGGGTGCATCATTATTTAGAAGCCGATCTATCAATCTACGCATCAATTGTCCAGATACTTTGTAACTTAAGCGTTTCCAATACACAGATTCATTTTGCAGCGTTTATTATTAGCCCAAGTGTACGCCGACCTGTCGTAAAACGTGTGTAGTTAATGCAGTACACTTCCAGCGACACGCCCTGTATAAATTGCATCTGGTGATAATGCCCTTACTGAAAAAATACAAGGCACAATGTCAGCAGAACGAGACCTTGGCCTGTTTTAGGAGTGAGTAAAAACTATCCACCGAGCGGATAGCAACTGTCTAGATGTCCAATTGTCTAGTACAGTGATTCTGTAATTGATCAATATCCTGGTTTCTAATGTAAACATTAAAAACATATCATTTCCGGTTTTGAAATCGCGGAAAGCGTTAGGAAAACCAATAAAACAATGGAACTTAAGACGCAAATTTTGTCAGTTTCAAGTAAATTTTCGGAAAATACAGAATGGCCTTTCCCGATTTGTCACTCGCCAAATCGGGCCAATGACAAGAAATCCCTCTCGCCAACACGAAAATTGACTCGCCATGGCGAGTGAATTTTTAAGCCCTGGAGAAGTACCAGGTAGCTACAGTATATGTGAAAATCATAGCTTTAAAATCACTATCATCGAGAGGCAATTGGATGAGGACATCAAACTCTTTCCGGGGCAGGATGCTCCCACACCTGTTTCCAAACTATCCACTATTCACACCCGCTCGACAGGAGTCTGGCTACGTCACTGCTCTCTCAGGTCACTCTGGAGCTTATTTTTGCCGAAATCAGGTAATTACGTCATCCGAGATGACCGCCAAAAGGTCGTTCTTTCCATATAGATTACAAACGTCTTCTTCTTGTGAACCACTTGGCCAATATTGGCCAAACTTCACAGTAATGGTCAGTGGGTGAAGCCTTTTCATTTTTGTTAAAATGATGGTCATCGCGAAATCCAAGATGGCCGCCATTGAAAAGTGGGTCAAATTCTCAAAAAATCTTCTTCTCACGAACCGCCAAGCCGATTTCGACGAAGCTTGATATGATACATCATCCAAGATGGCCGCTGAAGGGTCAAAAGGTCGTTCTTTTATTAGAGATTTCAAACGTCTTCTTCATACAAACCGCTTGGCCATTGGTAGCAAACTTCTCAGTTATGGTCCATTGGTAAGGCCTTTTCAGTTTTGTTAAAATGGCGGTCATCGTCAATCCAAGATGGCGCCGTCTAAAAATATCACAAAATTTTAAAAAATCTTCTTCTCACGAACCACCAGACCGATTTCTACTAAACTTGGCAGAAATGATCGATGTACAAATTTGTTAAAATGGTGACCCCTGGGTCAAAAATGGGGTCAAATATGGGTCAAATTTCAAATTTGACCGAATATGGTCTTATAATATATCAAATCAAAGGTATTGATGAGGCAATCGCTGTGGTGCTGTTTTCATCGAATCGGATGATTACATCATTCAAGATGGCCACCGAAAGGTCAAAAGGTCGTTCTTTTATTAGAGATTTCAAATGTCTTCTTCATACAAACCGCTTTGCCATTAGTGGCCAAACTTCGCAGTTATGGTTCATTGGTAAGCCTTTTCAGTTTTGTTAAAATGGCGGTTGTCGTTAATCCAAGATGGCTGCCATCTAAAAATACCATAAATTCTTAAAAAATCTTCTCACGAACCACCAGACCGATTTCGACAAAACTTGACAGGAATGATCGATGTTCAATGCTTTTTCAAAGCTGTTAAAATGGTAACCTCTGGGTCAAAAATGGGCATGGCCCGGGGGGTCAAATAGGGGTCAACTTTTTTACGGAATATGGTTATATAATACATAAAATCTAAGGATTGCAATAAAAAGTAGGCTGGAAGTATCCTGTTGTGGTCTCCAAACCTCTCAAAGTTGTGTAAGATATATCTGTACATATCGCGAGACAACTCCTACCCTGGTGACTTCTCAAGTTTGTCGCATTGACATTTTGTGCCTGTCATGGGCTTATTTTGATGTATATGTAGTGAGAACTTTACATACCAGTATTTGCTTGATTTTGTGACATTGCACAGGTGAACGATATAGGGCCATCATGGCCCTCTTGTTTTCTCTTAGGGCCTAAATTGCGAAATTGTGCCTTGTGACTGGAGAAATGAGGCTTATGAATTTTGCGACTAGTGTGGATCCAGATCAGGATCTACACTATTCGCCATTCCATCAATCATCTTGATCAGGCTACGTAAGTGTGCTATTTGAGGACTGGCCACAATGCCCATGAGCCCCATTTCTCAAGGTTCTACTGAGTCGTCCATTTGTACATGACCTCACGATTGAATGAATGTTTATCTCTAATCACACCAATCCAATCTTGCAGACATCACACAAGAAACGGGGTGTAACATCACCAGTATCAGATGACATAACTGTATGACTTTTATGTATCCGCTACAATTATATCCTATTGCTATAACACTAATCTGGGGGTATCTGTTTGTGTTACATGTACTAATGAAAATTAATCCTTACATTGCTGAATTAATGTAAATGCTTTGATTTAACGACGACCTTGCATGTCGGGACCGACTATTTAAGTCCCCATTTAAGTGCCCAAGGACACGCCAAATCCGCCATTCAGAGCAGGTCGATGTGGAACCGAATCCGGGGTCTCGCGATCCGCAGTCCGACGCTCTACCTACTAAGCTAATCCGGCCACCTGAATAACTGTTTCGTTGTCTGCTTTTTATTATCACCATAAAAACAAGTTGTTTCTGGTAGTGACTCCCTAAAATTATTTTTCTGTTACGGTAGTTATGATAATTGTTCAAATTTGATCAATTAAATATCAATATTGTAATACATGTACATGTGTGGGAAGATTTCTGTTTCTTTGAACAGATCTGCTTCATATTTCATACTCACATTTCCCTAATGGTCCTCTATGACACTGTCCGCTAAGACTAGGGTCATGGTCACATACTTGGTACATCAAAAACGTTAACTCTAGGGTAAGAGTCTTATAATTCCAGCACAAAAATATTTACACAATTCCCTAACATTTGATTGGCCCGTAGCAAGTCTGTCCAAAATTTATATCCCAGTAAACTCCCACGCCGAACTACTTTCTACAGGTGCGCTGTCAGTGCTGTTGATGTAAACAAATGGCTGCCGTCTGTCAAAATAAACACATTTTCTTGATGAATTTATTTCAAATGCTGGAATTATAAGGAATGAATGGCCTTTTTGTGGAATTTATCGGGGTATAAACTTGGATTCGTGACTTTTCCAAGTTTATACCCCGATAAATTCCACAAAAACGCCATTCATTCCTATAATAATTTCTGTTTCCTTCCAAGGATCTGCTTCATATTTGATACACGCATTTCTTTAATGGTCCTCTACCGCCCTGTGACAAATCCACGTTTTAAATGATCTCCATTTCCGATTAAACTTTTCTAACGAAGGCCATTTTATACTGTCAAAGCAGTAAGTGGGCATCCGTGTTCTACAAAAACATTTTCTAGTTTACTGAAAGATAATCTATCCTGCGTTCGCACCCCTTGTGCGTAAAAGTGTACCTATGCAGAATAAATGTAAATCAATCAATTGAAATTTCCAGATGATCCTAAATTTACACTTACGAACATTTTAGTCGTACGAAGTTTAATGAAATGGGCCGCAGATGTTTCAGTGGAGTAAGTCTGAGAAGTAAAACAAGAAGCGTATGAGTTACCGCACTACCGAAAAACGCCGCAAATAAAATAATATGCAGGTTTTGCGGTGCCTGTACTGTACACAACAGAAATCATTAACCTCCATGTCGGTCATTGCTTTATTATACCTGCTACATACAAGCTATTTCAAGGGGTATATAGTTTTCACCTGTCCGTCTGTCCATTCGTTCGTACGTCTGTCTCTAAGGTGGGTGTTTCGGGAGCATGTGACGGGTAATTCAACAATGGCGTTCATCCTTACCGGAATTCCGACTGGAGACCTGGTTTGGTCGTCACATACGTCTTGGCATTTTGTATGTGACAATTGAATCTGGTTATATCCCTTATATGAGTATTACGATTATTCGTAATCCTATTTTAGGGGAAGAGGCCAAGTGACTTTGGTGTGGTATGGACCTGAGGTTATTCTAATTTCAGGGCTGAATATATTTGTTCTCAATGTAAATATTCCGTTCTGATTTTGGGATTCCCTCCCAATGCAGCAGGTTAAAACGGGATCGAACCCGGCCTTACATGTCCTTAACTGTTGATAGGCCGTTAAACACTAATTAACAAACAAAACTGTCCTTCTGGTTGTCCGCATGTGCCTCTATAACACTCTCATTAAAGTTTTGGCTTTCTATTACCTCTCATTGAGTCAGATTTATGTGGCACTACATCACATTTATTATCACATTGATATTTTTATTCCATTGCTCACTCACAGAGCTCTAGTTAAGGTGCATACCGTAAATATTCTAATAGACGCCCGCCCCCCACTTTTTACGTTGAAAATAACACATCTTTTGGCCGATTTTCACGAAATTAGTGCCTCTAATAAATGCCCAGTACCGACTTGAAACAAAATCGGAGCTAATTGTCAAATTAGATTTTTTTTCTTTCCATTATTTCGAAAGCAACTTCCTTTAAAATGGGGGAAAAAACATAATTGCTACTTTCACTTTCAAAAGCGGGGAAGAGAAATTCGACTGTTTCCGGTGTCACAGTAAAGTCCTCATCAGCAGTAGCTATTTGCACGGACACAGTGTGATCAGAATTTACACGGTTACGGAGACGCCATTTTCAAAGCATCTCAAACCCGACAGATCCGAAACGCTGACGGTGACGAATCGTCCGTAGGCGTAAATCTGATCAGCATTAATGGTTGATGCTGTCTTGATATACATTACCATTAAATTTAACATTTCTACCGACTGTACCATAATGACCAGAGTGGGCCGAAACGTCTTGGCCCAAATGTTTATAAACTGACAGACAGTACAATCAAGTCTGGCGTTTGAGAGTAACGTCCCTTAGTTATGTTTTTGTTCAGATAGCAGAACATCGTATATTTTTTTTATCATTTTCCCTTTGCTGAATAACACTTGCCTCTATTAAACGCCCACCCTGGACTTCGGAGCCAGTGGTAATTCTAATAGACGCCCGGGCGTCTATTAGAATCTTTACGGTAATTGGACCTAATTTTCCGGGTATTTTTCTTATTTCTTCATGAAAAATGGCAAGTTGGGATTGCTTTAGAATCGTCTCATCGAGACGATTCTAAAGCACTCCCAACTTGCCAATTTTGGTGAAGAAATAACAAAAGTCTCCCAAAAGTTGATAAAATTACGCACCTTAACTGGAGCTCTGCCACTCATGCAGCTTGTGTGCCCAAGGTCAAGGCCATATGATATTAGTAATTTGCAATAACCCTTTTTAGTAGAATGGACACGTCCATGTTATTTTTAAGACTATTCCATTACTCAGAAATGGGTATTGTCTTTATAAGTTAGAAAATATCCACAAATAGCAGGGTTGGCCGGGAAATACCGGGGGCGGGAATTCCCGGCGGGAAATACCAAAGTGGGAAATACCAGGAAATATGAATTTTGATGTTATTATTTGATAATTAAAGTTATTTTAATTAAGTTTTAAGCTCAGTAATAGTTAATTAAACAATCAACAACTTAATAATTAGATATAGGGGTTAATTACAATGTATAGATCTGTTTCATTCCCAACTAGGGGTACTCATCAGGTGGAATATTTGGCAACCATGACATTTATATTTTGGTTGTATTATTTTTTTGTAAATTACTTCTTCATTTTTTAGGAAGCATCTGAGTGTCTGCTAGATACAATTCACAAGGATAACGTCATCATGATCAGACTATGTTTAGACAACAGGCTGTTAATTGTCAACCTTCTCCCACACTAATATTCGGTATCAATAAATGAGAATAAATGATCTTAGCATGCATGATGTGCATACACAGTCTCTTACAAGTCTTATATGACTGACAATGTACCGTTGTTTTATGCTTTGCATTTGTATTTACTTATTTGCATTATTATTATGACATTTATTTAACGTGAAGACTATACGATGGTACTTTTGAGATACAGTACCTAAAATCGTTAAAATTAGCCAAAAGCCTACTAATGTCTACTTATTTGCATGTACATTGATGAGACTTTAATATACTTTAATAAACCATCAGACTATGACAACAGGCTGTTAATTGTCAGCCTTCTCTCACACCTTTTGTGTCATACTGTATAATCAGAACCCAGGTGGTCTGTCAAGTTGTAAAACAATTACACTTACACTGTACATCTCAAAATTCCAAAAGCAGCTTTTATTAGTGGCAGGTTACTATAGTAATGAGGGGTGTTCTCATATGCAATCAAATAGACAGTTGGCAAATACTACATAGACTTGTATATATATATATAGGGAAGAAAATTGTGTAGAAAATATTGATGTTTTTTTTCTCTAAATAAACTTATATTTCTTTTTTTATTGCAGAATGTTTTACCTGTAGGCTTATCTGTCTACACAGATATAAACCATAGTAGATATAAGGGAATATAGAGACTCATCTTGACATTTTGGAATGAAAAAGACCACCAAGATTCATATTTCCCGGTATTTCCCGCCGTCCTGGGAAATACTCTTATTTCCCGGGAAATTGCCAACCCTGACAAATCCTGATGAGACGGCTCGTTACGAGCCGGCTCATCTAGATCTACACTGTTTGCAAACATTACGATACTGTTGATTTGTTGAAAGGGTTAAATCTTTGGTAAAACATAGCTTTATAGGTACATGCCCACTCAGTAGGCATAAAATGTTCTTTATAGGAATTAAATATACACATGTGAGTGTATAATTGTGTCACTATTCCAACAGTTCTAAATATTTAGTAATATTTATTTTACTGATGGTGATGTGCTGTGGTATCAGGCTATTTTCATACTCTGTGAATATGTCTATGGGGATTTAACATAAGGGGAAATTGTATTTTCGTCATAAAATCAGTATTGAACCAAATCTCAAGAAAGAAAAAGAAGGCTCATTCTTAAATTTTCCTTTTATTTAATATTATCGAAAAAAATTATTGTTTTTGCATTGTTTATATAACCGTAAAATTTGGGCAGCTTTCGTGAAACAGACAATAGATAAATGTATCCTTTGTACCCCCTCTGTTACTATACATGTTTGTCACAACTAAAATCTGGCTGTGACTGGAGAAATTGGGCTTATGGAATTTGTGATTTGTGACCGGTGTAGCTCCTGATCACATAAGTCATAACACACTCCTGTAGTCTGATAACGATTTATATTGCTTATTAGAAGTATCGCAGATGTTCCATTGATCGAATGGCAAACAGTGCGGATCTTGATCAGACTGTGCGGATGCACAGGCTGATCTGGATCTACAGGGTCACAAAACCTGTAAGCCAAATTTATTCAGCCACAGATAACCATGTGCATCTACAGGGTTTGTAATAGTGACCGCTTGTGTCATTTTAACCCTTGGAATCTATTTCTGACTAATGGTAATGGCATCACACGGTTAAACTCATTAATTCGCGGATCCGAATAAAACCCCTGAATTATTATATTCTCCGTCAACGTCTCGGTTCCATGAATTGCGACAAAATGACGTTAAACAATACGATTCTTAATTTTAAATGCTATGTAAATATAAGTAATAAAATGATGAGCTGTTGCATTTACTGTGTCCTTCGGACTCAACACCCTTTGAACAGAGCAAATGTTTTTGAGTACCACAGTTATCGCGTTACAGTCCATTGTTTTATTCCTTAACTGAATTTCATTTAAAACAATGCAAAGTTACCTTATGACAAACAGCTACCATTGTGCTACTAATGAACTTACAGTCAGGGCCCGGTTGTTCAAAACACCAGTTAGCTTAACGGACTGTTAAATCCTTAACGGACTTAAATCCTTAACTGAATGGTTAAAATCTCTGTTAAAACAGAGATTTTAACCATTCAATTAAGGATTTAACAGTCCGTTAAGCTAACGGATGTTTTGAACAACCGGGCCCTGGCCCTCTGCTAAGAAAAACACATAAAATCCTTATTCGAGTCTATTGCAGGCACTAGTGCTCAGAAAATACCAGCATGCCAATTGGATCCATACATGGTTGTAGAAGTATGCTACAGTTGCATGTAGAGGTCAATTATCCCTGGAACCACATGATCATACCGCCAGAACCACGATGCTGTGTGCCACAGTCACCATGGTAGTGTATACCACAATCACCATGGTAACCATGGTACTATGTGTCACAACCACTATCGTAACCATGATGCTATGTGCCACAATCACCAGAACCATAGTAGTGCCACAATCACCACCGTAACCATGGTACTATTTGCCACAATCACCACCGTAGCCATGGTAATGTGTGCCAGAATCACCAGAACCATAATAGGCGGGCCAGAATCATCACCGTAACCATGATGTTGGATCCACAATCAGCACGGTAACCATGATACTGTGTGCCACAATCACCACCGTAGCCATGGTACTATGTGCCGCAATCACCAGTGTAACCATGGTACTATGTGCCGCAATCACCACTGTAACCATGGTACTATGTGCCACAATCACCATGGTAACCGTGGTACGATATGCCATATTCGCAACGGTAACCATGGTGATGAATCCACAGGTGAAGAGCAACGAGCAGGAGAACCGGGTGGAGATCTACAACAAGATTGTGGAGGTGCTCGACCCGCAGGTGAACAAGCTGAAGAACTTCATGTACTTCCAGGTAGGGGCCCCACTCTGCTCTGTATCACAGGTGGAAGACTCGGACCTGTGACACAAAAAATGCTTTAAAATAATCTTATTACCCCACCCACCAGTAACCTATTTCACCAAGTATACTTTGAGGGAGTAATCATTTATTTTTCCCGAAATACATTATTTCAGATAGAACTAACGACTGCATATATTTGATGATTAAAAGTATGCAGAACTATTATACTGAATGTATTACATTATCACAGCCAAAATGGCTGTGATAATGTAATACATTCAGTACATATATACAATAAAAATTAATACATTTATCCTTAAATTGAATGTTTCTCACTCAAATTTAAGTGTACTTAGCAACATAAGTGTACTTTGCAATTTTTGTGAAATAGGCTACTGGTCTTGTACTGTACATTACGTTTACTTAGTATATGAGACCAGGTGGGTGGGGTAATAGGATTTCTTTTTGTGTCACAAGTCCGAGTCTTCCACCTGTGCTCTGTATGGATAACTTGCTGTGCATTGAATATATACATAGAGCATATTCCATCGTACAACTCGAGCAATAACTCAAGTTCTACTTTACCGATCATAACCAAATTCGGTATACATGTTTATCACGGTTAGACGAAAAAGGCTATTGATTTTGAAAAAATTCCGATACTTATCTCCTCTTGGCAGCCATTTTTCATGTTCGCACTCTGTATCCTTGTCCACGCAATAACTCAAGTTCTACTTGACCGATCATAACCAAATTCGGTATACATGTTCGGCACACAGGTTGAGCGAAGTAACGGACCGAGGTCTATAAATACATTAAATATGCCTAAAAGCATCAATAAATGAAAATAAAAAGCTGAATTATCAGTACTGAATTATATGGAAGGGGTAAAAAAAAAATTAGCTTTTTTTTTTCATTTATTGATGCTTTTAGGCATATTTAATGTATTTATAGACCTCGGTCCATTACTTCAACCTGTGGTTCGACATACAATTTTGGTTTACATGTTTATCACGTCAAGATGAGTTATCTCCCCTTGTTGACTTGCCTTGCCTCGACGGGCGTATATTGTGACCTTCGACACTCTTGTTGTATTTCCATCCGTCCTTCAGTCCGTTTGTCCGTCCACGTTCAAGTTTTTGTATACACATTATCTGTGTAACGATAAGTCGGATTGACTTCAAACTTCATATATTTCCTTATCATCGTCCATATTTTCATTCCATACCACACACATGTGGCCTTCATGTCCAAGGTCAAGGTCAAATTACTTAGAAATTTGCATCCGTAAGAGTTGCGTTAAAGTTTTTGGGTACCCATTATCTCTGCAACGGTAAGTCAGATTGACTTCAAACTTCATATACTTCCTGAACATCATCCATATTTTCATTCCATACCACACACATGTGGCCTTCATGTCCAAGGTCAAGGTCAAATTACTTAGAAATTTGCGTTAATGTTTTTTTAAATATTTGCGTTAAAGTTTTTATTTGTCAGTCCAGGCGGCGGCCAGGGGTAAACGGGAGCCGCTCACTTTCTCTATAGTCTGTTTCACGATAGCTGCCCAAATTTTACGGCTATATAGACAATCCAAAAACAATATTATTTTCGATAATATTAAATTAAAGGAAAATTTAAGAATGAGCCTTCTTTTTATTTCGTGAAATTCGGTCAAATATTGATTTTATTTCGAAAAATTGATTTGTCTATGGAAATTTAACATGGGGGAAAAAGGTAGAGGACTCGGGAGTTGTGAGAGGAGTTTTTTGGAAATTGACTTCGAAACCTAGCTAGATAGCTTGGAAATGATCTAACTAAGAAAACAGAAGTTAAATTTTAAAAATCGGTCCAGTATTTCTGAAATTCTAAAAAATTTCCCCATGTTAAATCCCCATAGACATCTTCACTCCGTGAAGATGTCTATGGGATTTAACATGGGGAAATTTTGTTTTCGCAATAAAATCAATATTTGAGCAAATTTCACGAAATAAAAAGAAGGCTCATTCTTAAATTTTCCTTTAATTTAATATTATCGAAAAAAAATATGGTTTTTGAATTGTTTATATAGCCGTACAATTTGGGCAGCTTTCGTGAAACAGACAGTAGTTTGTGTTGCGCCACTAGCGATCACTATGCATCTTTTGTCCGACAATCTGTGCTGTATTTTGTGATTCTTACATGATTCAGACTGATCATTTAATATGGTATTTATTAACCCTTTCACTCATCACCAGTCATTCTAGTCAGGAAAAAGGACGGCATGCCAATGTTTCACGCTATTTCATTAATTTTGTTCATTCAAATTATCCCATTCTTCTAAAAGGGTAATCTGTACGACGTTTAAAATTATTAACAAACAGTGGAGATCCTGATGAGACGGCTCGTTACGAGCCGGCTCATCTGGATCTGCACTGTTTGCAAACATTGTCTCTATAGAGGTCTGTGGTGTTGAAAGGGTTAAATGAGTTTACTGATTTCATAAGGAGTGAGACTACGATGTATGCCAGTTAACAAGTTTGATAAATACCATATTTAATCAACACAATTGAGACACGCCATATTGTACATAAGAACATGTGCGATTTGTCATGAAAAATATGTACAGCATTTACGTTAATTTCCTTAAATGGCATCGAAACTTGACAAAATGTTCATAGCAAATGCGGAATTGAATTCCGCATTTGCTATGAATATTTGTCAACTGTTGACGTCATTTATAGACTATCACAGTTTCTGTAAATGTAGTTAATAAAAAATCGCACATATTCTTAGGTACAAAATCACATGGCGTGTCTCAATGGTTACTTCATTGTTTCATAAACAGAGCATCATATATTGAAGCTGTACTAATCACCCAACATGTTTTTTGTTGCAGTCTTATTTACATAATTTTTCCATTATGTATTATGATTTTAAGGTAGTTGTACCCTTCTTGTGGCACCATGTAAAGTCAATGGAATTCTAATAAAAAAACTCTACTAATAAAACAATAGCGACTGACATAAATAAACCATATGAATGTCATCTGTCAGTCATTATGCAGATACTGCTACCAATAAGAATGTGCACACACCTGTAGCCTATTTCATCAACATTGCAAAGTATACTTTAGTAGCAAAGTATACTTTGAGGGAGAAATTTTCAATTTTATGATAAATTTATTAATTTTTATTATACTGTATTTATTACATTATCACAGCCAATTTGGCTGTGATAATGTAATACATTCAGTATAATAATTCTGCATACTTTTAATCATGAAATATATGCATTTGTTAGTTCTATATGAAATAATGCATTTCAGGAAAAATAAATGATTACTCCCTCAAAGTATACTTTGCTAGTAAAGTATACTTTGCAATGTTGATGAAATAGGCTACAGTAATATACAAATACTAGAAGCCAAGTTATAATGTAAAACACAAAAATGTGCTTCCTATTTTCTAGCTACAGAATATGGTGTGATTTCCTTGCTGGCAGCATCTGCATAAAGAATTATTGGACACATATATATGATTTATTAGGGCCCCGTCGAGAATCAGTTTCGCCCTGTCTGTCCGTCTGTTTATTTTTTTGAAACTTTTTGTAAGAGTTTTTCAAATCACCTATCATTTCAGTTTGCCTTCAGCTAATATCTTCATATGGCATACATGCATTACTTAGTAACTATACATCATTCCACATTAATACAATTACCCTCGCGTGGGTGGCAGGTGGGAGCACGCGATGGGTAATTTAACGATCGGGGTTCATCCTTACCGGAATCCCGACTGGAGACCTGGTTTGGCCCTCACATACGTCTTTGGCATTTTGTATGTGACAGTTGAATCTGGTTATACCCCTTATGTGAGTATTACGATATTCGTAATCCTATTTTAGGGGAAGGTGCCAAGTGATTTGGTCACAATTTGGTGTGGTATGTACCTGGCACCAGGTCAGATTATTCTAATTTCAGGGCTGAATATATTTGTTCTCGATGTAAATATTCCGTTCTGATTTTGGGATTTTCCCCCCAATGCAGCAGGTTAAAATGGGATCGAACCCGTTTTCCCGGCCCTACATGACCTTAGCTGTTGATAGGCCGTTACACACTAATAAACAAACAAACAAAACAATTACCCTCGCTACTGATCGTACGTCCGTCCGCGTTGGTGTAAGCAGTTGTCGTTTTATGAGTAGGTTTTTTTTTTATTAGATTAGACTTTACATTACCTTCATAAACTTTGAAAACCCATTTTCTGCAATAAACATTAACACATGTTGCATTATACATCCAGCACTATACGTTAGCTGAATGTCTATGAACACAAAATCTTTAAACAGAAAAAGGCAATAGAGAGATTTTCCAGTGAAGTAACACGATTGTGCCATAAAGAAAAGCGGAATGATTTTGTATCCGAGGCTTACCTACTTACACTGGGCAAATTCATCAACATGTTCGCCGTGCTGGATGAACTCAAGAATATGAAGGCCAGTGTCAAAAATGACTACTCGGCCTACAGGAGGTATTGTCACGAGTGTTCTTTGGTTTGGTGTTTGTCCGTCCGTTTGCTAGTGTTTTATAGTTTGGTGGCTAGTTCTTTGTGTGTGTTGTTTTCTCACACTCTCTGCAAAATATGCCTTAGTTGCGAATACACAATGTATGTTTATGTTGTGCATCTTGTGCTAAATGGATTTAGACGAAAATAATTTGAATTCAGTATTTGTTTATTTAATGATTGCACCGCTAATGGCACATTTTGCTGTGAGCATTTCTTGCCTTTGGGCCCCGGCTAAGAAAATGTACTTTACAACATTTGCGACCAGCGTGACCCTGATCAGGGCCTACACTGTTTGCCATTCAGTCACTGAATTTATCCTTACTGCCATCAGTGAATTGGTTAGATTGAAATATGTGACAAGCCATGTGGTATTGTACCTAATAACTTTTGCTATATCTCGTGAAATGTATTTACAAAAATTACGATATTTTCCTTAAATGACATCGAAAGTTGATAAAATTTCCACAGCAAACGCGGAATTCTATTCTGCATTTGCTCTGGAAATTGTGTCACCTTTCGACGTCATTCACGGAAAATATCGGGGCTAAATATATAATTTTTTATTGTAAATATTTGGTTCTGATTTTGGAATTTTCCCCCCATTTGTACATGTACTTGTACATGTACTTGTACAGGTAATATATGGGATTTAGTACTAAACCCATTGACCCGGCCTTAAATGACCTTAGCTGCTGATAGGCCGTTAAACCCCAACAAACAGTCACCGAAAATATCATTGGTTCTGTAAATGTATTTCATGACAAATTGTCGCACGTTTTCTTAGGTACAAAATCACATGTCTATGCTACTGCTACAAATGTTGTCAGATGTATTTTCCCGTTGATTGCCCATTTGTTTGTTTTTTACGTGTCTTGAGTAGTAAATGGGAATCTTTGCATGCCAGTGGTGACACTAAAAGGCTCGATTCTAATGAAATTCCAATGCATATTAATGATATTTAAATGGAGAAATAAAAGAGAATGTACTGAATCGTTGTCTGCTATTTTTAAACTATTTGTAGCCCATAAGTTTCCCAGCATTCAAAGAGTAACTAAAGATTTTGTGCAGATCTGTTGTAGTAGGGCCATCCATAATTATATCTCCGTTTCCTGTAACCCGACCGACCCGCTAAAAACGGTGCGACCCGATTTTTTTTATTGCAATTTCGTTTACAATATTTTTTTATTTTTTTTTCAATTTAGTGCTACAGTGGGTTAAAAAGGTTAATATAATCTCTGGCCCTAAATGGCATACATGTTCATACAACAACACATACAGCAATTGACATACTTTTATTGCAAGACTTGCAATATTGAATTTAAAAATTATTAATATTAAAAAGGTACAATATTTTAACACTTGCAATGCAAGTGTTAAAATATTGTACCTTTTTAATATTAATAATTTTTAAATTCAATATGTCATGTGACATAAAAATCTGATTTTGGGATTTTCCCCCCAATGCAGCAGGTTAAAACGGGATCAAACCCATTTGCCCGGCCTTACATGACCTTAGCTGTTGATAAGCCGTTAAACACTAATAAACAAACAAACAAACAAAGTTATATATTAGGAAATAGGTATATAGTATTGAAACGGTTAGTAAGAGCATTTCTGGAAATTAGATTCATTAAAATTTAGCAAACAAAATATTTTTGTACTACAATGTAATTTACAAAAATCTTTGTAGAAAATTGTCAACTGAATTTGTCACATATACAGAATGGCATATGGTTTCTATGGCAACAGCTCTGGTATCTCATTTACTACTTTGTACAGTGTGCTCAGGTACCCTGCCTCTATCCTTGAAATTGGTGTGATTATTTTTACCTGCCCAATTAATATAGAGGCTTTGCTGCTTTCGTTTGGCTTGATTGAAACTTTGGCATTTTTGAGTTGCTGCTCAGAAAAGATTTATATTCATGTTGCTGTGTGAATTAGGGTGGTTTTCTAACAATTTTATGGTGGGGGCGGGTGTGGGTGGTGGAATTAATGCTATATTTCCGGTAACTTCAAATTATAATTGATGAAACTAAAGATATCATACAGCTCAGGTAGAGATCTTTTCTGCACAATATTGTAGTTGTTCTTATCCTTTACAATGATGAATTAACTATTCATTATTTAACGATGGCCATAATAAATGCTACGGCACACAAACACATTTGTTAGTTTGGCTTATATATTGCCGTGTATTTTGAAATACATGTACATCTAGTTTAGAATGGAGCATTTGATCACAGCAGCTTCAAGCATCACTGAAAAGGTCGGAGTGCCTCATAGATTGTTGCCATACATAAATGCAACCTTTATTGCCCGAATTAGATTTTAGACAATAATACTAAATTTATATGTATTTAAATGTCTACATGTATCTATTGTATGTATTCATTCTTCTTTACAGTAAAGTTCCAAAGAATTAGGGAAACCACTAACGATGCACACAAAGGTTAGATGCACCATAACTGCTCCCTAATTATACCATTTAAATTTTGTAATTAGTTGTGAATTTATTTTTTCTTCAAATTAGAGTGACACAGATATACATATAGTAATATATAGATGTACTTTATCTGCCCTCTATACAATACAATATATAAACTATGTGATAATTTAGGTAGCGAAGATCCAGCACAATAGATAGACGTGGCCCATCCCACTAATATACCCAAAGAAATGACGGCTACTATATTACGCCATGCAGATTGTCAGTAGAATTATGTCTGCTTGGCTATACCGTAACCAGTGTATGGATATTATATAAATATCGCACAAACTGTTATGTATATGAGAAAATCCCCCCCAACGGTTAAACCATCAGCCGATAGAGCGTGGTCAATACCATGACAAGGGAGACAATCCCACACCTAAAGATTGCGCCAATGTCTAAAAGCCTCTCTAAGGAGGAATATTGATAAAATGGATTTAACTCCGACTAGCAGTCGACGAGATGAAGCACTCCTCCCCTTATTTATACCATTTTATTTTCATTAAAAACAAAAGCTTCAATTTATCCACCATTAATATATATAATAGTACAGACGGGTATATTTTCGCCTGTTATGACCTAAAATCAGGCCAATTATTGACAGCTGCTGCAACAAGGACTCAAAGATAATGCTAATGTGAGCCTAAGCATGATAGAAAAACCAGGACAGAAAGGCGAAAACTATATACCCCTCGAAATACTCTGTATGACAGGGGTATAAAACACAATCGAATTGTTGAACAGACTGGTCCACCAGTCACACTTCTGGTATGCTTGGTTCGGTAGTCGAGTCTGTATCGTCTTTGCCCATTGTACATGTAGTGGACCACACAATACTACTGAAACGAGAAAACACTAGGCAGCATTTCCACTCATAGTTCCTCAAAACCATTGAACATCACTACGCTGCTAAATTCCCAGACAGATGGCTGCCAGACTACCGAACGGCCAGTTTCCAGGCAAACAAACCCTTATTATAAGACTAGCAAACTTGGACTTTGACTTTTAATCTTAACTCGACATATCCCTGAATTATTAATATTTATGCTTATAAGCCTGGCCACTGCTCATTCGGGAGTCTCTTTTATCACGTTCATGATGTTTATCCGACATGCCACATCTGTCCGAGAAACCAATAGCAACGCCATGAGCAATAGTGACATGCGTATACATGTTAGCCTAAATTCTTATTACGGTATTCGGGGAGTGGTGGGTGGGCTAAGCTGTTCGCTACAAATTAGATCCGGAAAAGGAAGTCAGCTGAACGGGATTGAACGCATGCGCACTGCATTAAATTTATATATGTTCGTTCCCCAACAAGTTCGTCCCTGGCCCATCGTGCGCATGTACTTTCGTCCCCAGGCACGAAACAGACACGGTTATAGCTATAAATGCGATAACCAGAATTATGTTCAATTTTTATGCCCCAGTCTCGCTAGAGCCAGAGGCATATATTGTTTGAACTGTGGGTCCGTGTGTCTGTGTGTCCGTCCGGCTCAGATTAAGAAGTTTGCCGGAGTTTCTCCAATCTGCTACCGGGGACATTTGTGTGACGATAGGCCAGATTTTCTTGTTTACATTGAAAATGTGTCTTGACAGCGCATGAAAATTATCTCCAATGGAGACAATTCTCATCTACTACCAAAACATGTCTTTTGTTGAAATATAGTTAAATAAAAACAGCAGATAGCATTTGTTTCAAGTTTTCACTTTCAAAACATATTTTGACAACACATGAAATGTCTCCATTGGAGACAATTCTCATGTGCTGCCAAAACACGTTGTTTTTTTTTTTTAAATGTGCAAAGAAAAACAGCACACAACAATATACGGTTCCTGCGTTTTCAGTGTTAAACCTTGCGTCTTAAGTGTTGAGCTTATTGTTTGGCTTAACCCATTATATTTCTTTACGTCTCATCGGAAGTATATGTAGTGACCACCATTTGACGGTTCAAATGAGTGGTCACAACGTATACTTTTATTGCGAAATAAGAAATATAGAAAAGAAAATATTTCAAAATTTACATACACCGTAAACAGGGTCGTATTGATGAACAATAAGATTTACCCGAGACCTCATAATATACTAATTTTGCAACCAATCCAACCGTCACAAAATGGTTTTCAGACCAGTCCATTTATGAAAAGGGTGTATTTCTTGTTCTCAAAAATATGAAAATTACTTTCAAAAAGTGCAGATCCTGATGAGACGGCTCGTAACGAGCCGTCTCATCTAGATCTGCACTGTTTGCATAAACCGCTATAGCGGGCTTTCAGGTCCAATGGGTTAATGACTTCACGGTAGAAGGCAGAGTGTATATGAGTACACTGTACTAGCTACTGCATGGTTAGTAAGTAAACTTTCTGCATGCCAAGTTATTTGTAACATCTTTGTTTCCGCAGCAAAGGGCAGTTAAGCGTATCGGGGATGAGTTCAAGCGCCTGTGCCATACGCGCAAGCGTGACGACTTTGTGTCATCCCCCTACCGATACACTCTCGCCAAGCTACTGAACATGTTCTTTGAACTCGATGCTCTGAAAAACATGAAGGCAGGAATTTCGAATGATCTGGCTGCATATCGGAGGTATCGTTTTATTTCGGCTGTCGGCAGACATTGGGGACCTGCGTCCATGGTTGTGCAATCTTCTGAGCGTCTGCTTAAATTTTGTACGCAAAATTATGGTGTTTGATTGATTGAGACTGAGCGCTGCTCAGGCTCAGTTGTTCAAGCATCTTGATTTCAATCTGTACAACATTCTTAGCTTGTACACAACTCTTCTACTCAAAATCAAGCAGTTTGGTTGGTTGAAATTGAGCCTGCTCAGGATTAGTCATTCAAACAGCTCAATTTTTATTATGAATTTTACAAAATTTTCATTATAAATTTATGTTTCTAATCAAATCTGGTATGAAATGTATCCACATACTAGTGTAGATATTGCTGATCCTGCACACCCTGGTTGCCGATATTCCCACATATTCTGCAGGTATATATTCTGTAATATTCTACTGACCGAATACTAGATAGTGTATACCCCAGGTCTAAATCACAGCTACACAGTCACACTCACTTCAGGTACCATTTGTCTGCCGGTGGCCAGTGCGTAACTCGGTTAAAATGTACAGCATTCATACATGTATATGGATTGTCCAGAATTAGAGGTTTGCATGTGCCAGTTAACCCCCTTCACCCATGAATATCTGGCATTAACTCTTACACCGCTATCTTAATCTTTTGTCTTCTGCTGTTTATTTTCCATTTTTATCATCAAAAACATGCTTTGACAGCACTTTAGAATAATTTACAACATGCTTTGACAGCACTTTAGAATCATTTCCATTGGAAATGATTCTGAAGTGCTGTCAAACCATGTTATTGAGAAGTAATGCAAGATATAAAAGCAACAGCAGACGACAGTTGTTGTGTGTAGCGGTCTAAGGGTTAATAGTTTTATGCTCATTTTTGGACTACTCCATTAATCAAATAAGCGGTATTTTTAAAATATCTAAAAACATACCGTTAATGATATGACAAACACTGTAGATCCTGATGAGACGGCTCGTTACGAGCCGGCTCATCAGGATCTACATTGTTTGTCAGTAACGGTATGTTTTTAGATATTTTAAAAATACCCCTTATTTGAGTAATGGAATAGTCGCAAATATTGGATATATAGCCTGAAGGATTACAAAAAGGTGTAGATACAATATTCTAATACTAGACACTGAAAGTATATATCATCTGTATCTTGTTGCACTATTTCCCATCGGTTGTCATACTCTCACACTGGTAGAAACAAATTTGCTACCCCGCTCCATACCTCTCACGAGGGTAGCAAATTAATGCTTTCAAATTTTATAATATATACATGTAAATGTCAGTTAAACACATTGAGACAGTAAAATGAACAATTTCTGCATGTGTATGTTCGTTATTATTACTTTATTGATACAGCTTGGACAGTTTTATATCGCTAACATATCAAATACGCCGGATAACCGTTACATTAAAGAGATGGGGTTAAATTGCTACCCTCGGCAGAGGTATGGAGTGGGGTAGCAATTTTGTTTCTAACGCTCGCCCCTGTGAGATAATTATACAAAATATCCAACTAATTATACTGCATCATTTATTATATTCTCAAATATTGCACACTGTCACGTGGCAATGGCATGTTCGAAATGTTTTTGTTTTTTTTTGTTAACAAATCTCAATATTCCCATTTACATGTATTTATTTTGTCAGCATGTCTTTTCCAGTAACTTTCATTGTATTTTTTATGCCCCCACCACCGAATGGTGAGGGGGTCATATAGTGTTACCAGCGTCCGTACATGTACGTACGTACGTACGTTACGTCTGTCCCGAAACATTAACGCTCGGGTAAATGGCTTATAATTTCCTTGCTCGGATCTGCTTCACATTTCACACACGCATTGCTCCAATGGTCCTCTACCGCCATGTGACAAGTCCACATTCGTCCCGCCCCGCTAAGCCCAGGGTCAAGATCGCGTTCGAAACCGTAACGCTCGGCTAAAAGGCTTATAATTTCTGTTTCCCTGTTTTCAAATGTGTCTCGTTTTCTTTGGCTGCCAGCGGGGGCATTCTTGTGCCAACAGGCCACATTTCTAGTTTTTCTATTGATAATCTTTGCATTCTACCAACATTAGCGCTTGAGTCTAATTTGCTTCCTAGGATGCATATATGCTTGAAGAAGAGGTGTGAACAATGGAAATGCAAAATTCCCTTTCTTCCCATATCTTGAGTCATACACAACACTTAGTGATTTAACCCATTTCATGCTGAGGATACGCCCTTTCGTTTGGTGAAAATCCTAAATATTTTATTTATATGTGCTCAGAAGTATAAGTTGTGAACCGTCTCATCGAGATGGTTCAAATGAGTGATCACAACGTATACTTTCAAATGAGAAATAACAAAAATGTAATATTTTATTAGAAAAATTATGCCCATAAAGGTGTATTCCGCATGTAATGGGTTAACCAATGATCATTAACCAATGATTAACCAATGATGCGCAATGATCATACTTTATTTTCTGTCGAAAATAATATTTTTTCAGGTGACACATTTAATATGTAAAATAATTAAAAAATACAATTTGCATATGAAAATAGCCTGATACCAGAGCTCCAGATAAGCTGCGTATTTGCTGAAATACCAAATTAAAATTGCCAAAAACCCAATTGAAATCAGAAGTAATGAGTATCAAAAAGCAATAACAATTTTGTAGTACCTTTATCATGCTGCAGAAAACAATAACAGACCACAAATATAGCATATTTTTCTTATTTTTCCATGAAAACATATCTTGGTATTTCATTAGAATGGTCTCCAAGGAGAAAATTCTAATGAAATACCAAAACATGTTTTCATTTAGAAGCAAACTATTCAATAACTTGTCTGCTAATGTGTAAACAGTAAGTGATTTTATTTTACCCAAATCAAATTTTGAAATACCTAATTGCTTCAGGAATGATGGAGTGACAATACTCAATTACTAATTCCTTATCTGGAGCCCTGTGATACCACCGCGAGTCACTATCAGCATATCAGTAAAATAAATAAATATTACTAGATGATTATATCTGTATAGCGGGCACTTGTAATTTTTAGAACTGGTGGAATAGTGGCACAATTATACACTTATTTAATTCCTATAAAGAACATTTTGTGCCTACTGAGTGGGCATGTACCTTTAAAAGGCGTGAACCGAAAATTGTCGTCTGCTGTCGTTTCATATTTCGACTTTTCTCGCAATAAAAAAAAACATTGTTTGGCAGCATTTTAGAATCATTCCATGGAAATTCAATATAAATTTCAATAGAAAAATGAAAAATCAAAAATAAACAGCAGACGACAAAATTTAGTTCAGTATTGTAAGGGCTTCTAGCGGAACTATTGATAGCCCACAAGTTTCCCAGCATGCAAAGAGTTAATGCTTCCTAAAATAGCTTGGAGCAGCTTATTGCTAGCAATGTACAGGGATGGGGATATGGCATTGGATTTCAATACTGGAGGTTGTGAGTTCAATCCTCACCCTAGACGTGAAAAACACTTACATCGTGCATGTATTTCCATCCCACTGGTCTGTCACGAGAAATGGGGCTTGTTGACGGAAATTGCCGTCTGCTGTTTTTCATGTTTGCTTTAATTCTTAACAAAAAAATGGTTTTGACAGCACATGAGGATCGTCTCCACTGGTTTTTGTCGAGAAATATTGAAAATAAAACATTTCCAGCAGACGGCAACATTTAATTCAGCGTAGTAAGGGTTAATGGATGGGTTGTGGCCTAGGGGTTGGAACACTTGACTTCCAATTCGGAGGCTGTGGGTTCAAACCTCGCATAGGTCATCAAAAAATACTTTCATAGTAGTTCCCACTGGTCCGTTGGATGTGACTTTAAACTGTGGTCCCGTCCGTCCCTATAACCTTTAACCCTTTCAACACTACAGGCCTGTACAATGGTATTGGCAAAACGTGTAGATCCAGATGAGATGGCTCGTAAGGATCAGGATCTGCATTTTTTGCAAGTAATTTCATATTTTTTAGAACAAAAACACCCCCTTTTCATAAATGGACATTTTGTGCCAATTGGATTGGTTGCAAAATTAAAGTATCAAAATCCATTTCAGTTACTTGGTAGTGAAAGGGTTAATAGCTGTTGTTGGGACGTTAAACCCATCCACTTTCACCAACACTGTACAGAGCCATGCTTGACCATTTAGGGTTAGATCACCTTGTCTGATGTTTTGATGTGATGTTAGTTTCATTAGCGCATGATTTCTTGTGCCGCAATGGACTAATTTGTGGCTGTGACTGGAGAAATGGGGCTTATGGGTTTTGCGACCTGTGTAGATCCAGATCAGCCTGTGCATCCGCACAGTCTGATCAGGATCTGCACAGTTCAGCATTCCATCAAAGAAACATCTGCCATGCTTCTAACAAGCAATATATATCACCTTCAGACTACAGCAGTGTGCTATTTGACCAGGAGCTACTCTGGTCAGAAATCCAATAAGCCCAATTCTCCAGTCACAGACACAGGTGGGTGATGGCAAGAGGAGGAATCCTACTGATTTACAAACATTTCCAATGGATTATCTCCACCTGGAACAATGGTTTGTCTCAACCACGTTAGTGGAAAGTGAGGCATAGCGATCACAAAAATGTTGAATATTTCCTTCATTACTAAACTTCACCAATAGCTTCTCACATCGAATGACGTGGGTGGTGGTCGGGCGAACGAGACGGTGTAAATTAACGGTATGGGTTCCTCCTTATAGGAATCACTATTTGCCTGGTTTGGCCCTCCGGTACGTTTTTATCTTTGGCTCTTTTGTTACCTGGGAGTTGAATTGGGTTATTGCCCATTATAAAAGTAGTAAGATTATTACTGATCCTACTGCTTTTGGGAGGGGCCAAGTGATTCTGGTGTGGCGAGGACCTGACATCAGATCAGGTTTATTCTGATTTCAGGGCTGATCGAATATATAGTTTTGTTATTGTAAATATTCAGTTCTGATTTTGGGATTTTCCCCCCATTTGTACATGTACTTGAAAATGTACATGTACTTGTACAGGTAATATATGGGATTTAGTACTAAACCCATTGACCCGGCCTTAAATGACCTTAGCTGTTGATAGGCCGTTAAACCCCAACAAACAAACACATCGGATGACCTTACAGAGCTCCAGATAAGCTTCGTATTTGCGTAAATACCCAATTAAAATTGCCAACAACCCAATTGAAATCAGAAGTAGCGAGTATCAAAAAGCAATAACAAATTTTTGTGGTACCTTTATCATGCTACAGAAAACAATAAACAGACCACAAATATAGCATATTTTTCTTATTTTCCATGAAAACACATCTTGGTATTTCATTAGAATTGTCTCCAAGGAGACAATTCTAATGAAATGCCAAGACATGTTTTCATTTCGAAGCAAACTATTCAACAATTGCTGTCTGTTGATGTGTAAACAGTAGTGTGATTTTATTTTACCCAATTAAAATATTGAAATACCCAATTGCTTCAGATATGATGTAGTGAAAATACTCAATTACTAATTCCTTATCTGGAGCGCTGACCTTTTCCTTTGTGGGTGAGACATACGTCAGTGATCGCCTTGTTTAATTTTCCCATTCTGTCAAACTTGTTCATGCTATAACAAAGTTCTACTTGACATATCTTAACCACAATTGGTATACATGTTTATCAGAAGAACCCTATTGATTATTTTTTCTGATGAATAATCTCCCCCGTGTTATGAATAACCTCCAGACAAGCAAGTTATGAAACACCCTCGACAAGCATATATTGTGACCTCTTTTTTCAAATTTATTACTTGTAACTATACAGCCATATACGTGTACTGTACATATGAAACACACCATGGGATTTTGTACCTAAGAACATGTGCAATTTTTCATAAAATACATTTATATAAACTGTGATATTTTCTGTAAATTATGTCGAAAGATGACAAAATATTCATAGCAAATGCGGAATTCAATTGTGCATGAAAATTTCGTCAACTTTTGATGTCATTTACGGAAATATGTTTATGTTTAATATGTTTATGTTTAATATGTTTCATGAAATATCACGCATGATCTCGGGTACAAAATCACATGGTGTGTCTCATCTAAGATGGTTGGTATGTAATGGTATTGTGGTGTATATATGCTACATTTCTTGTTTGTACCTGTAAACAGACTTTTTACAGATGCATTTCACAAAACAGTTGAGATATTTCAATCGATGTTGTATGAATACAGTCACTGGTCATAGACATGCATTTGTCGGCTAATTATCACATTTGAATGTCGGCTTCCGATATCGTGAACATCAACTCGAGAAAATTTCGTGCTAAATTTAACTTTGCTGTTGGTCTATTGCATCATAGTAGTGATGTAATCCCTTTCACCAATTGATGGTTACTACTGACTACCACTTTACTGCAGATAAGACACAAAGGTATAACTGCTTGAAACTCTTCAAAAGCTGCATTATAAGATAATTTAATCCTTGCACACTTGTATAGAATCACCTCAAACATAATAGTCTAATACACGATGTACGTGACAAACTATGATGAGCAAAAATACCCAAATTTAGCATTGCTGCAATTTTCTAATGCTGAAATGTCAAATGTCAATGCTGATTTGTGGCTGCGACTGGAGAAATGGGGGTTATGGAATTTGCGACCAGTGTAGATCCAGATCAGCCTGTGCATCCGCACAGTCTGATCAGGATCTGCACTGTTCGCCATTCCATCAATGAAACACCTGTCATGCTGCTAATATGATCGTTATCAGGCTACATGAGTGTGCTATTTGATGAGGAGCTACATTGGTCACAAATGCCATAAGCCCCATTTCTCCAGTCACAGCCAGAAAAACAGGAAGTCCGTATTGAAACAAATCTTGGTACTCCCTAAGATTTCCTCATTTTCAAGATTTCCTCATTTTCAAATGCTGATTTCCTCATTTTCAATGTTGATTTACCTCAAATATGCGTACCTGGAGCTTAATGTTGTCAATGACAGGGCGGCCCAGTTCCTGAAGGTGATGACGGAGCCATCGGCCCTGGAGGAGTCACAGAACCTGTCGATGTTCCTCGCCACCCAGAACAAGATCCGCGACTCCCTCAAGGAGGTTCTGCTGAAGACACCCGGCTACGAGGAACTGCTCGCCGACGTCGTCTCCATCTGCGTCCACATGTATGAGAACTGCATGTACATGGAGCCCAGTGAAAAGTACATGCTCGTTAAGGTATGGTTTGATGAGCATGTATATTAACCCAGTGTTTTTGATAATAGACTCCGAAAGTAAAAAATGGCCAATTAACATTAAATTTTAAGTACAGTCTACACTCGTTAATTCAAATTCTCTTAAGTCAAACTACAAATCGATGGTCTAGTAACATAAGGTCGTAACTGCTATGCTAAAGCATAGCAGTTACGACCTTATGTTACTAGACCATCGAAATGTCATAAATCCCTATTTCTAGTAAATTGCATATGAGACACGCCATGTGATTTTGTACCTTCGGACATCTGCGTAATTTCATGAAATACATTTACAAAAATTACACTATTTTCCGTATATGGCGTTGACAAAATTTTCAGAGTGTAATTTTGTAAACATATTTAATGAAATTACTATTTCTCCAGACACGGCCACATATTAATAATGCTTTGATATGCAATGTATTTATTGGTACTTAGCTATGCATTTCCATTAAAGTCCATCCACATTCGGAAACTACCGTAATATTCGGACACAATTTATTCTGCGAAACAAACATTAACCCTTTCACCCCTAAGTAACTGGGATGGAATTTGATAAGTTAATTTTGCAACAACAAAATGATTTTTAGACTAGTCCGTTTATGAAAAGGGGGTGTTTTTGTTCTCAAAAATATGTAAATTACGGCTCATCTGGATCTACACTTTTTGCCAATACCACTACAAGGTGCATGATCACATAACAACAGCAACAACAATGGCTGAAAGTGTTGAAAGCGCACCCACTCCAAAGTAAGTATTATTTGATAGTTTCCTTAATATGCAACGGATTTTGATGAAATGTGGCGCAGCAAACCCGTCTTCATGAGCTGCATTTGGTGGTCTCGGACATACTTATGTTGTTTTTGCGAAGAATCAATTTCCATGGCAGTAAACATGGTAAACGTGGAAATTGATTCTTCGCAAAAACGACAGAAGTTTTGGGCCAAAGTACCGAGATCACCAAATGCAGCTTAACAAGACGCGTCATATTTCATAAAAATCCGTTGCATAATAAGGACAATATAAAATAATACGTACCTTAAATGGGAGGCGGTTCTGGAAGTTTCAGTCAGTGTTGTTGTTGTTGCTATAACCACGTGATCATGCACCTTGCACTAGAGAGACCTGTAGCCGATTTCACCAACATTGCAAAGTATACTTTTCTAGCAAAGTATACTTTGAGGGAGTAATCATTTATTTTTCACGAAATGCATTATTTCAAACAGAACTAACGACTGCATGTATTTGATGATTAAAAGGATGCAGAATTATTATACTGAATTAATTACATTATCACAGCCATTTTGGCTGTGATAATGTAATAAATTCAGTATAATAAAAATTCATAAATTTATCATTAAATTGAAAATTTCTCCCTCAATGTATACTTTGCTAGAAAAGTATACTTTGCAATGTGGTGAAATAGGCTACTGGGGCCCGTTTCACTAAACTTCTTACGACTAAAATGTTATTAAGTGCAAATTTAAGATCGTCTGTAAATTTCAATTTATGGATTTACATTTATTGAGCATAGGCTGCATATGCTCAATAAATGTAAATCCATTAATTATTTACAAGAAAACAATGTTAATGTGAAATTTACAGACTACATGTATCATAATTATGCCACCGGGTTTCGAAGAAACGGGTGGCATATAGTGTTTCGACCGTCCATCCGTCCGTCCGTCTGTCTGTCCGTCCGGGCACACATTAGGGTACTTATGTGGCTAGCCCCACAGGGTTATGGACTTAGTAAAGGATAGGGTTGGTTACAATTAGCCACCTAAAAAATCCTTTTATGTGGCTAATATTTAACATGTGATAAGCCACATAAGTATAGTACTGTAAGAACGTCCGTCTGTCCGTCCGTCACACTTTTCGGTTAACCACTTTGTCATAGTTTCTCAAATATGCTGCAGGTGGCATCCGCGTTCGACAGACGCATTTCTTGTTTTGCACTTACGAACATTTTAGTCTACGAAGTTTAGTGAAACGGCCCCCTGGTGTTGAAAGGGTTAATATATGGTTTCTATTGATATCAAGTGTATCAGGTTCGGCTTGGAAACGGTTGGAATTCCGACGCTCAGAATTCCTACCGTTGCCTTGCCTGATAAACTTGATAATAAAAATACTAGTCTGATATTATATATCGATGGTCTAGTAACATAAGGTCGTAACTGCTATGCTAAAGCATAGCACTTACGACCTTATGTTACTAGACCATCGATATGTCTCTGTGTACAGGTGATGGCGTTTGGCCTGTTTATGATGGACAACACAGTGACCAGTATCTACAAGATGGACCAGCGAAAGAGGATCAACATCGGCAAGATTGACAAAATCCTCAAGGTTTGTTTCACCTCGTATCATGCCCAGTATCAATCTGTTGTTTTGCTTTCAGAATATTTATTAGACTGTATTTACAAACGGGCATGTACATGTACATAATGGTAAGTGGTATTGGGTTGACAGTAAACATTTTATGAAAATTTTCTCCAAATGTGATTCTGTTGTTTTGAAATATCAATACACTGTAGGTTTTTAACTGCGTGTGATATATTTCTATGTGGTATATACATGGGCGGATTCAGGGGGGGGGGGGGCGGACCCGGCGCGCGCCCCCCCCCCCTAAAATTTGCCGAGTAAAGATTTTTTACAAGTTACAAGGCACGTTTCATGCCAAGTGCCATGTATTCCATGCATTTTTTCGGTCGTTGTCTTATTGTTTCAAAATTTAAACGTTTTCAATCAAAAATCCTGTCTAAACATACTTTGACAGTGTCAATATTTTTGCTCCAAAATGCGCCAGAACGCAGGAAATGCGATGTAGATTTAAAATCCTGCTCTGCTCAGTCGACTATTTTGCAATACTTGACTATATTATCGAACGAGCTTAGCTCGTTGGATAATATAGTCAAGTATTGCAAAATAGTTGCGCCCCCCCCCCCAACCCAACCCGAAATCCTGGATCCGCGCCTGATATATATTTCTCATACAGTAACTGTGAAGTTGTTGTAGAGAGGTGGCCGTTTAAGGATGTTTGACTGTACATGTATATATATTTCTCATATAGTAACTGTGAAGTTGTAGAGAGGTGGCCGGATGTTTGACTGTATATATATTCTTATGAGAATTAAAGAAAAAAATGAATTGGTTACAGCAACTGGAGATAGTTCCGCTGTACGGCGACATGCAGGTGCCCCCATACCAGTACATCAAGAACAGCGTGAACTTTGACCCCTCGCGCTGGTCAGCGTGTGAATCGAGCCAGCCGAGCCCGCAGTCGAACATCCTGGCAAACCTTGACCCGATCAAGGAAGACCACATGTCGTACATCAGCCAGCTGTCGCGCCACAGTAACGAGGTACGTCCGTGTTCTTCTCACGTAGCTAGGAAATAGAGCACAGTGATGAGGTACGTCGACGTCCTCAGAGGTGGGAATTTTCAGGTTGTATCCTGAAATCAGGATTTGAACTTATAATTACAGAAACATACTAGTGTTTCCTCATGGGAAACACACTTTTACTCATTTGTGGAGGCAAAAACATGTTAGTTTAACCATTTTCAGGATTTGGTATTTGTAACTTTTCCCATCCCTGTTTCTTCTACATGGCCCAGAAATAGAGCATGAGCAGTATTACAAATTACCCACAATGCACTTACTGACTTATAGTACTGATTATATTACAATTGGTTGATTTCTGCATCATTGGGAGGTAGAGTATGTTTTTCTTAGCAATGAATCAATCATTAAGAAGTCCTGTCTTATAGCCTGGTATTATATATGTATCTATATAGGGATGGGCCGTGGTCTAGGGGATATGACATTGAGCTTCAATATCGGAGGTTGTGAGTTTAATCCTCGCCCAAGGCGTGAAAAATACTTACATAGTATTTCCATCCCACTGGTCTGCCGAATTAGACGTTAAGCTTTGGTCCCGTCTCTATATCACCTTGGCTGTTGATGGGACATTAAACCCTTTCACTGTTCTCTATACAGGTCATTCTCGTTATCTCGAAGTCGAATGGACTGATGAAAATATATCGACATATCAGAACTTCGAGATAACAATTCACCAAATTTCTCAAAAAATAAATCGCTTCAGAAATGCCTCTTTACTTTATTTCCGTTGTTTTCATAAATTGCGATTAAATCGTGGCTTGAGTTTATTCTAATCTGTTTTCGTAATTAACAGACGATTTACTTATTGCTACACAGTTTAATTAATTTTTAGCCAGGTTTTAAACCCAGGCTATTGGATTGGCGAAAGCCGGGCCGGCGGGCGGGCGGTCGGCGTCCACAATCAATGTTAAGTTTTCGTGTTTTCGTCCATTTCTTTGTTACTGTACCACATAGGACCAACAAACTTTCACAGCTTCATAACCAAGGGGTGCCCACCACATATCAATATCCAACATGTTACCTTTTTTTTAACTTGACCCATTTTTTCCGTGCAGTCAATGTTAACTTTTCGCATTTACAATATTCAGTTTTCGTGTTTAAGTCCATTTCTTTGGTACTGTACCACCTAGGACCACCAAACTTTCACAGCTTCATAACCAAGGGGTGCCCACCACATACAACTATCCAACATGTGACCATTTTTTTTACCTTGACCTATTATTTCTACGTAATTGACTTAGCCATTTTCAACGTTAACTTTTTAACGTACGTCTGGTTAAAGTTTTTTGGTTAAAGTTTTTCGTTATACTATATCTCTGCAACTGCTTCGCCCGTTACCTTGAAACTTCACATGGGTGTTTATCATCATCCATATTTTCATTCTACCCCCCAACCGTGCGGCCCCTGTGCCCAATGTCAAGGTCAAATTACTTTGAATTTTTTTGTTAAAGTTTTTTTGTGTACTATATATCTGCAACTGCTTCACCCATTACCTTGATACTTCACATGGGTGTTTATCATCATTGTCACGCCCGCTTGTGCAAAGCGCGATATAGTCGGCATTTTGGCATACGTCCGTCCGTGTGTCCGGTTAAAGTTTTTTGGTTAAACTTTTTCCATCTGCTATATCTCTTTTTTTAGTGTCCATGCCTCGCCCCAAGGCGCGACATGCAGGCCACGGCCATCTAGTCTACAAAAAGTGGGTATAATTATGTTATGCAAGTGTCTATGCTTGGAAAAAAACCTGGCCTTCGTGGCTTTGCCTCGTTTCTTGTTCTGTTAATGTGCTCATTTTAAGTTTAATTGATTAATTATGGTTTTGGTTTTAAAGTGAACTGCTTTAACTGGTCATGCAACTTTAAACGTATTTTAGCGGCGGCGGTGTCTTTGGTTTCTATAGACTTGTGAAAACTTACCTGAGATAATCGCGCTGATTCAGACTTGGCGGCGCCGGTGCTTAATTTTCACATCGACATATCAGAATACAAATGTGCAGGAAACATACTATCGGGACTCGATTTCCACTTCGACTAAACCGATATATCGACATATCCGATATCGAGTTAAGCAGGTATATCGAGATAAGCAGGTATATCGAGATAAGCAGGTATATCGAGATAAACGATATCGAGATAACGAGATTCAGCTGTATTGTGTGCCAATATCAGAGCTCCAGATAAGGAATTTGTAATTGAGTATTGTCACTCCATCATTTCTGAAGCAATTGGGTATTTCAAAATTTGAATTGGGTAAAATAAACATCAACAGACAGCAATTATTGAATGGTTTGCTTCGAAATGAAAACATGTCTTGGCATTTCATTATGTGAAGATGTGTTTTCATGGAAAATAGGAAAACTTTCTATATTTGTGGTCTGTTTATTGTTTTCTACAGCATGATAAAGGTACCACAAATACCACACTACTTCCGATTTCAATTGGGTTTTTGGCAATTTTAATTGGGTATTTAAGCAAATACGCAGCTTATCTGGAGCTCCGCAATATAGCAATAATGCGCCATGTCAATTACAGGCGATCACGACAACGCGGGAGACCCCAAGAACTGACTCAGAGAACAAGGATCTGTATGACTTGGCATTGAAGGGTCTTCACCTGGTCTCCGCCTGGTCCCAGCAAGTCATGGAGCTGGTACGTAGTACAGTAGAACCTCGGTATAACTTGTCTCTGCCTGGTCCCAGCAGGTCATGGAGCTGGTAATTAGTACAGTCGAATCTCGTTATAAATGGTCTCTGCCTTGTCCCAGCAAGTCATGGAGCTGGTACGTAGTACACTCAAATTTTGTTGTAACTGGTCTCTGCCTGGTCCCAGCAGGTCATGGAGCTGGTACGTAGAACAGTCGAATCTCGTTATAACTGGTCTCTGCATTTTATTACACTTTTTCACATATTGCAACGTTTAACGCCAATAAGTTATGTATTACCAGATGTCATGAATAACTAGGTGTTGTAAAATACTTATATAGCATTTCCATCCCACTGGTCAGTCTTTCAATGTTTCTTTGCCGTGATCTATCCTTACATTCTGTACCTCGCGTATGCGGCCCACGTGCCCATGTGTGGCTATTTGTAATAGTTATAGTTCATGTATTGAATTTTTAATAAATTAATTTATTAAAAATTCAATATGTGAACTATAACGTACTTATTGTTTACCAGCCCACTCGCGAAGCTACGCCCCTAAACGTGATTTCGAATCGCTATACTAGCATATGATTGACAGTGTGACACGTGTGTGGGCAGTAATATGCTTTGCGTCTCGTGAAGTGATTACAGCAAGGCGTAAAATCAGTTCTACATATAGCGGCTGAACATTTAATGATAAATTTAATAGATATTGGCGAAAGTGTCGCAATATGCGATTAATTGGAGACGAAATGCTGTCTTTCATTGGTCGAGAAACTGGGGTAAACAATAAAATGCCATATATTCATAAAAGCATGTGCTGCCATCACATCCTACATGTCCAGCTGTACCTAATACATGTCTGTTTATGTACCTACAGTCTACTCTCGTTACCTCAAACTATTGATAACTCAAATTCTTGGTCCCAAGTGCATCTTTTCCTATACAGTGGAACCTCTCTAAACCCGACACCCTGGGGACATCCCAGGGTGTCCAGTTTAGAGAGACTCCACTGTGAAACATGCATATAACTACTTCAAGACACGCGTGAGTGCTTTGCGATCATGAACAGACATTATCATTTGAGATAAATGGAAACAAAATATATAAAAATTAAGCAAAACTAACTGGTCTCTGTGTTCGGTTTAGAGAGGTTCGACTGCATAATAACTATTAATAAAATTTGTTTAACTCCAAGTATTTTCCTCAATCCCCAGGACATTGAGTAAATGAGTATAGACTGTATTACATGTTTATGTATCTATTACATGACACGCCATGTGATTTTGTACCTTCGGAAATCTGCGTAATTTCATGAAATATGTTTACAGAATTTACAATATTTTCAGTAAATGGCATCAAAAGGTGACAACATTTCAGAATACATGCAAAATTATTCATGTTCTCTGAAACTTTTGTCAACTTTTGACTTTATTTATGAAAAATATTGTAAATTTTGTTAATGTTGTTAATGAAATAACGCAGATGTCCGAAGGTACAAAATCACATGACGTGTCTCATAGGTCTGTGTATGTACCTATTGCATGTATTATATGCTTCCAGTATTCATGGAAGTTACTGAACCCCACAGACCCCCGACAGAACCCGAAATGTCCCAATGATGCCGAATCATATGAAAGGGTTTGTATATCAGACTTCAACTGCATCACCACAATAATTGGAAGCGAGGGGTCACATGTATCACAAGGGGCCCGTTTCACTACTGTCTGTTTCACGAAACTCGCCCAAATTGTATGGCTATATAAACAATGCAAAAACAGTGTTGTTTTTTTGATAATATTTATTAAAAAAATTCAAAATTTAAGAATGAGTCTACCATACTTTTTATTTCGTGAAATTTGGTCCAATATTGATTTTGTTACAAAAAAACAATTTCCACATGTTAAATCCGCTTATACATCTTCACACAGTGAAGATGTTTATGGGGATTTAACATGGGGAAATTTTTCTAATTTCAGAAATAGACTGGACTGATTTTCAAATTATTTTCTTAGATCATTTCCAAGCTATCTAGCCAGGTTTTGGTGTCAATTTCCAAAAATGTTCGGTTTTTTTCTCCGACCTTTGCTTCTCCCCCATGTTAAATTCTCATAGACAAATAAATTTTCGTAATGAAATCAATATTTCAGCTAATTTCACGAAATAAAAAGATGGCTCATTCTTAAATTTTGATAAAATTTAATAATATCGAAAAAATGCTAGCTTTGGTTTATATGGCCGTAAAATTTGGGCAGGTTTCGTGAAACAGACAGTAAACTTTTTAAGAATAAGAAGTTCAGTTTAGAATAAGATTTACTAGGGGAAGGGGCCAAGTGACCTTGGTGTGGTATGGACCTGGCACCAGGTCAAATAATTCTACTTTCAGGGTTGAATATATTTTTCTCAATGTAAATATTCAGTTCTGATTTTGGGATTTTCCCCCCAATGCAGCAGATTAAATATGGGATCGAAAAACGTCCATTAATAATACTGCACTTCCTAGTTAGGCAAGGATGACTGGTCGTGACAAAAAGGATTTGCTCTACTGAAATTCCGATCAGTGCAGCATTAAATCGGCCTGCACATTCAGTTCAGGACTTGAAATGTTTGTCTTCGACAGCTATTCATGATGCATAATATAGTGAAATAGTAAACCCATATCAAGGTGCAGGAGTCTGTAAGTTGATCAGCGTTTACACTGGTCACAAACTAAGTAAAGCACCTTTATTTATAGTAAATACTGGAGCTTTTCTCCTTTGATAAAACTTTAATCTACAAATAAGTACTATTATCATCTAAAACATGGAAACACTCCCATTATGCTTCGTTATTTCCTAAATCCGACGGGTACAGTAGTCGACAAATATACCAAAATCGCAAGATGCAATGGCTCGAAAGATGCGATCACAAATAAGTAAATAAATGTAGACTGTACTCGTGATTTTCCAAGTTTGGTAACCTATAAAGACTGGTCTATAAGCACGGTCCCTGGTTTCCGACAATTCCAGTCAACGCGCTACAACTACAACAGTGACGAGAAGTTCGCACTTATTGAAGTGATCGCTATGATCAAAGGGCTGCAACTCCTGATGCTGCGGATGGAGTCGGTGTTTATGGATGCGATTCGCCGCCACATCTACGCGGAGTTACAGGACTTTGTGCAGCTAGTGCTCCGCGACCCGGTCAGGAAGTCGATCAAGAAGAAAAATGATGTCATGAAATTGTAAGAGTCCTTGCTGAATGATGCTGTGACTGGATAAATGGGGATTATGGGTTATGCGATCAGTGTAACGTCAGATCAGCATGCGCGTCCGCGCAGTCTGATCAGGCACTACACTGTTTGCCATTCCGTCAGTAAATCACCTTTCCTGCTTCTAATAAGTGGTATCTATCCATATCTGACTGCAGGAATGTGCTAGACTGACCAGAAATGCTGCAAGCTCCATTTCTCCATTCACAACCACAAATTAGAGATGCTATCACTGCAAATATTTTGTCGAGCCCACTTGCGGAAAGCTCAACAAACTGATCACAGTGACATGCAGATGTCCGTACGTTTGTCGGAAATCTGTGGTGAAGGTCAAATGACTGAAAATTACGTTAGTTTTTCATGCCCCCTATACCACACTTACTACATGTGGGATATGCAACACAGCCATCGTTAGATGACGCCTTGACCATGTGCTAAATCATTACATTATTTACTTTGTATTTTACCAACGTGATTCTCGTTCATTTTTCAATGCAAAAGTATGGGTTGCCTGTATTTTAACCCTTACACAGCTGAATTAAATTTTGTCTTCTGCTGGTTGTGTTTTATTTTCAAATTTTCTTATCAAAGACATGGTTTGACAGCACTTTAGAATCATTTCCAATGGAAATGATTCTAAAGAGCTGCAAAACCATGTTTTATTGAGAATAAAGACAAAATGTAAAACAACAGCAGACGCCAAGTTTTGTTTCCCGCATTATAAGGGTTAATAACACCCTTGTTGTTGTTGTTATCCCCAGGATCATCATGGCGGTGAGAAACACGTGCGTGGACTGGCATCGCGGGGCCGAGCCCCAGGAGGACCCAGCCATGAAGGGGAAAAAGGACCCGGATGCGGGCTTCAATATCAAGGTGCCCCGGCGCAATGTTGGCCCCTCCACTACACAGGTAATCACATCACTCTTTTCCAGGAATGGGATATGGCTCAGTGGTAGAATACAGGAATTCAACAGGGCTCCAGATAAGGAATTAGTAATTGAGTATTGTCACTCCATCATTTCTGAAGCAATTGGGTATTTCAACATTTTAATTGTGTAAAATAGAATCACACTACTGTTTACACATCAGCAGACCGCACTTATTATAGTTTGCTTCTAAATGAAAACACATCTTGGTATTTCATTACAATTGTAATGAAATACCAAGATGTGTTTTCATGGAAAAATAAGAAAATATGATATATTTGTGGTCTGTTTATTGTTTTCTGTAGCATGATAGAGATACCACAAGTTTTTCATTGCTTTTTGATACTCACTACTTCTGATTTCAATTGGGTTTTTGGCAATTTTAATTGAGTATTTACGCAAATACGTACCTTATCTGGAGCACTGCTTCAATACCGATGGTTGTGAGTTCAAAACCTACCCAAGGGCGTAAAAAAATACTTATCCCGTCAACACAGTGCGTATGTGCCGTGAAACGCGGTGCCGTGAAACATTTTTGATATCCTGTCAATACGACCTAATCACCGCGTATGAATACATGCGGTGACTGGGGTTACTTTTTTGCATTTTAAAGCCATTTGTAGGTGTTAACGGGATAAATAGAATAGTAGGTTAGTGCCGTGAATGGGAAAAATATCTGGTGCGGCTCGGAAACGGGATGTGCTCGGCAGAGCCTCGCCCATCCCGTTTCCTAAGCCTTGCCAGATATTTTTTCCCATTCACGGCATTAACCTACTATTCTATATTTTCATAGTATCCCACTGGTCGGTTGGAGGAGACTTTAAGCTGTGACCCCGTCCCTGTATGACCTTAGCTGTTGCTGTGACGTTAAACCCAATTCATTTCAATTCATGCTTTTCCTTAAATGGCAGCAGTCATGAATTCTACTGAAAGTGATATTGTTTTAGAGATGCAGCTCTGCTAAACATACATATATGTACCCTTAGTTGTTGATAGGCCGTTAAACACCAATGAACAAACACATTGCTAAACATACAAGAAACACACGTCATTTACAAAACTGACATTTCAAGATGTCAATTTCAGTACTGTCAGCATTGGCCTCTATAAAATTGTTGATTTTTCAAATTGATGTAAATTTCAATATGTGACATTTCATTGACGGAATTAAAACATAATGTTGGAAGCATGACGGATGTTTCATTGATGGAATCGCAAACAGTGGTGATCCTGATCTGACTGCGGATGCACAGGCTGATCTGGATCACCACTGTTCGCATAAGTCATAAGCCCCATTTATCAGTCACAGCCACATATATGCGACTATCTATTGCAAAAGGAGCTAATTCTAAGGTTAAGGTTAATTCTTAAATTTTGCATAAAATAATATTATTGAAAACAATATTGTTTTTGTAATGTTTATGTAAACATAATTTTTTTTTTACAAGAAATGGACAGCAAGTACATTCATACTGAAGGTTGTGAGTTCAAAACAGACCCTGATCATGAAAAATACTTTCATAGTATTGCCATCCCACTGGTCTGTCGGATGATACATTAAACTGTGGTCCCGTCCCTATATGACTTTAGCTGTTGCTGGTACATTAAACCCCATTCATTTCAATTCGCAATTACCTCCAGATGTACATGGTGCGGACGATGCTGGAGTCCCTGATCGCAGAGAAGAGCGGCACCGGGCGGCGAACACTGCGGAAGGACATCGACCCTCAACACTTCCACGCCATCGATAACTTCCACAAAAACTCCTTCTTCTGGACGTACCTCCTCAACTTCAATGGTGAGTCCTGTAGCCGATTTCACCAAAATTGCTAAGTATACTTGTCTAGCTAAGTATACTTTTGAGGGAGTAATCATTTATTTTTCCCGAAATTCATTATTTCTTGACAATATTTATTTGATGAATAAAAGTATGCAGAATTATTATACTGAATTTATTACATTATCACAGCCTAAAAGGCTGTGATAATGTAATAAATTCAGTATAATAAAAATTAATTTTAAATACATCCTTACATTGAAAATTTCTCCCTCAAAGTGTACTTTGCAATGTTGGTGAAATAGGCTACTGAACTGGCAATGTTCCCATTTCCATACACAATGGTGTTGCACTCCGCGCTAGCGTAAAATGTTTCAAGTCGAAACATGCACCGTTATTATGGCAACATGCCTGCAAGATCTACTTACAGCTATTGCATAAACACATTTTTCATCTAGTAACCGGCGCAAATTTTTTGCACCGGTTACTAGATGAAAATGTGTTTATGCAGTTTCTTCTGCATGTAGCTGAATGGGAATTTGTCAGGAATACGTCACTTATTTTGACTTGAAACATTTTACACCGATGCAGTGGGCAGCACCAGTGATAAAGGTGAAGTTCATAAAGAAAACCAAGCTAGTCTTTTGATATTGTGTTTATCAGGTAAGGCTAGCAAATATGTAGGATGGCTGAGGAATTCCTACCATGAATTCCTACCATTTCCTAGCCAAGCCTGACAAACTTGATATCAAAAGACAGTAACCTGTTGCCTATTTCACCAACATTGCAAAGTATACTTTTCTAGCAAAGTATACTTTGAGGGAGAAATTTTCAATTTTCGTATAAATTTATTATTTTTTATTATACTGAATTTATTACATTATCACAGCCATTTTGGCTGTGATAATGTAATAAATTCAGTATAATAATTCTGCATACTTTTAATCATCAACTATATGCAGTCGTTAGTTCTATATGACATAATGCATTTCGGGAAAAATAAATGATTACTCCCTCAAAGTATACTTAATACTAAATAAGTATGCTTAGCAATTTTTTTTGGTGAAATAGGCTACTGGTATTCTATTTATTAGGTATTAAACATTTGTGTGACATAATAACAAGTATGACATAGGTTTTCATTGAAAAGAATACACATTTGTTTAAGTTGCCTCATTACCCTGACGTGATTCGGTTAATCCATGTACAAATAAGTAGGCCAGGATTTGAGAAGTATACATTTCTAGCAAAGTATACTTTGAGGGAGCAATCATTTATTTTTCTTGAAATGCATTATTTCATATAGAACTAACTACTGCATATATTTGATGATTAAAAGTATGCAGAATTATTATACTGAATTGATTACATTATCACAGCCAAAATCAGTATAATAAAAATCAATAAATTTATCCTAAAATTGAAAATTTCTCCCTCAAAGTATACTTTGCAATGTTGGTGAAATCGGCTACAGGAGCTATACCAGTCACAAATCCCATAATCCCCATTTCTCCAGTCACATCCACGTATGACAATTTTCATAAATCTGTTTTGGCAGACAAGGAATTCAATTCCGTGTGTCCTCTGAATTTTTTGTCAACCTTGACCTCATTTTTTAACCCTTTCACCCCTGGAATGGATTTTTATATGTTAATTTCACAACCAATCCAACCGTCACAAAATGATTTTCAGACGAGTCCATTTATGAAAAGGGGGTGTTTTTGTTCTCCAAAAATATGAAAATTCATCACGAGCCGGCTCATCTGGGTCTACACTTTTTGCCAATACCACTTTACAGATCTGTAAGTGTTGAAAGGGTTAACCCTTATACCACTACTCACAACAATTGTCGTCTGCTGTTGCTTTTATATCTTGCCTTATTTCTCAATAAAAACATCGTTTGATAGCACTTCAAAATCATTTCCAATGGAAATGATTCTGAAGTGCTGTCAAAGCATGTTGTAAATTATTCTAAAGTGCTGTCAGAGCATGTTTTTGATGATAAAAATGGAAAATAGAAAATAAACAGCAGACGACAAAAGATTTAAGATAGCTGTCTAAGGGTTAAAATGATGGTCTTTTGTCGGAATCAAAATCAGTGATCAAAAGAAATTCTCATACTGTGAGCCAAACTTTATGTGAGCGAGTTTATGATTATTCCAGAATCTCTGCACAACAGCTGTAACCTGTCCCAACTCTGGTACAGAGAGTTCTTCCTCGAGATGACCATGGGCAAGCGAATTCAGGTACGGATCTCCAGCTCCAACGTGTTCACATGGCTCTGACAAGTGGCTTTGGTGTGGAATGAACCTGACACCAGGTCAGGTTATTCTAATTTCAGGGCTGATTTTTTTTTTTTTCAATGGAATGATTTCGAGATTTTCCACCCAATATAGCAGATTGAATACGGGATCGAACCCGTTGGCCCGGCCTTAATGACCTCAGCTGTTGATAGGCCGTTAAACACCAACAAACAAACAAACATACATTAACGTTATCCATTAATGCTGTCATTTTCCACATACATTTTTCGATCAATAATTCCAGCACAAAAATATTTACACAATTCCCTAACATTTGATTGGCCCGTAGCAAGTCTCTGTCCAAAATTTATATCCCAGGAAACTCCCATATGCCGAACTACTTTCCGTAACCGTGATGCGCAGTTAAAATAATTCTTAAGAAAACGGAAAATAAACACATTTTCTTGATGAATTTATTTCAAATGCTGGAATTATAAGGAATGAATGGCCTTTTTGTGGAATTTATCGGGGATATAAACTTGGAAAAGTCGCGGGAATACTGGACGAGGCTTTCGGGCCTTCGTCCAGTATTCCCGCGACTTTTCCAAGTTTATACCCCGATAAATTCCACAAAAAGGCCATTCATTCCTATATTAAATCTGAATTAATCTGAATGAATCGGATTTCCCAAAATCGGCTTATGCTGCGAACTATGTTGTACAGAGTAGTTTTACGCTTACAAACTTCTTAGTCGTACAAAATTTAGTGAAACGCGCCCCAGGGGGGTACAGCATTGGGCTTCAGTACCGGAGGTTGCGAGTCCAATTCCCAGCCTAGGCATGAAAAAATATGTTCATGGTATTTACATTCCACTGGTCTTTCGGATGAGACATTAAACTGAGGTCCCATCTCTATATGACCTTATTTGTTGCTGGGATGTTAAATGGTTATGAACATTTACACTGTCAGCTAGTCGCCACATCTGGACACATGGCATAAGTTAGTAAATGAATAAACTCAGAACAGTTGAAATATTGTATTGATTTGAAGTTTCAAATGCAAATAAAACACACACAAAATTTGTTCTGAGTGATGTTCTGCTGTCCACAAATATGTTTCATTGATGGAATGACGAACAGTGCAGGTCCTGATCAGACTGTGCGGATGCACAGGCTGATCTGGATCTACACTGGTCGCAAATCCATTTCTCCAGTACATCACAGCCACATATTTCACTGCACTGTGTATTGAATACATTTCAGTTCCCGATCGAGATGTCGATGCCGTGGGTGCTGACCGACCACATACTCGACACGAACGAGCCCTCCATGATGGAGTGAGTACACACTTGCTGGGGGATAAATTTTGTCCTCTGCTGGGAATTACTAGCTCATGGGAATCGAATATTCTGCCAAAATGTGTTCCTATTGCGAAAAGCTTGGAATGTTTTGTTGAGAAAACCTTGGTCTGCTGAGTTTTCAAAGTTGTCTTATTTCTCAACAAAATCATGTTTTACTAGCACATGGGAATCTTATATGTTGGTAAAACATGTTTTTATTGATAAAAAACTTGGAATGCTGGGAAATAAATATAGTTGTCTGCTGAGTTTTCAAACTTCTTATCAAAAACATGTTTTGCCAGCACATGAGAGTCATCACCCATGAAACATGAACCATTCTCTGGGAATTAGGAATTTTAACTTAATTTTTACCAAAATTCAGAGAAAACAATAATGGTTAGAAAATGGAGTTTATAGATAATAATTCAATAAACAGCATGGTGACAAATAAAACATGTTCCTGTATGGACAACGTAAGTAAAATCTGCCTCAACATTTTAATTTGGAAATAACTAATTTTTGGGAAAGTTATTTCAATTGGCAATTTGTATCTTCAATTTGTATTTGTCTGGTTTAGAGAGGTTTCGCTGTACATCAGGCATATAAACATTCTGAAATGTAGTGGCGTGCTTTGCAATCATGAACATACATTAAAATCTGAGATAAATGATCAAGAAACCCGTCAAAAATAAGATCACAGAGGTTTCCTTGGTGTCCGGTTTAGAGAGGTTCCACGGTATATGTATTTACAACTGGCACTATATAAACCCATCGTGGTTTTCATTATAGAAATGAATGGCCTTTTTGTGGAATTTATCGGGGTATAAACTTGGAAAAGTCGCGGGAATACTGGACGAAGGCCGGAAGACTTTTCCAAGTTTATATCCCCGATAAATTCCACAAAAAGGCCATTCATTCCTTATAATTCCAGCATTTGAAATAAATTCATCAAGAAAATGTGTTTATTTTCCGTTTTCTTAAGAATTATTTTAACTGCGCCTTACGGTTACGGAAAGTACTTTGGCGTGGGAGTTTACTGACAAATACATTTTGGACAGAGACTTGCTACGGGCCAATCAAATGTTAGGGAATTGTGTAAATATTTTTGTGCTGGAATTATAATGTATGGTTGCAGGTACATCCTGTACCCGTTAGATCTGTACAACGACAGTGCCCACTACGCCCTCACCCTGTTCCACCAACAGTTCCTCTACGACGAGGTCGAGGCTGAGGTAAGGTCAAGGTCATCTCCGGCGTCTTTCTGAGACATGCCATGTGATTTTGTACCTAAGAAGATATGTGATATCTCGTGAAATATATTTGCATTTTTTTTTTTGTAATTGAATTTTGGTATTTGTTGTCAGTTTTAGCACACCGATGCAGCTTTCATGCCCAAGGTCAATGCCAAATGACTTTGAAAACAGTTGGTGGTCAGACCAGTAGCCTATTTCACCAACATTGCAAAGTATACTTTTCTAGCAAAGTATACTTTGAGGGAGTAGTCATTTATTTTCCCCAAAATGCATTATTTCATATAGAACTAACCACTGCACATATTTGATGATTAAAAATATGCAGAATTATTATACTTAATTTATTACATTATCACAGCCAAAATGGCTGTGATAATGTAATAAATTCAGTATAATAAAAATTAATAAATTTATCCTTAAATTTAAAATGTCTCCCTCAAAGTATAATTTTGTAAAAAAGTATACTTTGCAATGTTGGTGAAATAGGCTACAGGCCATGGCCGGAGATATTCATGTGTCCATGCTCACTTGCTCTGTAATTATGCCACCGGTCTTGAAGAGCCGGGTGGCATATTTTATGCCACCGGTCTCGAAGAGCCGGGTGGCATATTGTTTTTGGACCGTCCGTCTGTCCGTCTGTCCGTCTGTCCGTCTATCCATCTGCATAAGTTGCTTAATCGCTTCAATGCTTCAACACTTCATTCATTGGTATGTGTGCCACACCTGCCTTTTCATAATTTATATGACCTTTGCCTTTTGACTTTCACCAAGTTACTTAAATGACTTAACAATTTTGGTTAACAGTTTGTCACAGTTTCTCAAAATGGCCATATCATCTACATAAGTTGCTTAATCGCTTCAATACTTCAACACTTCATTCATTGGTATGTGTGCCACACCTGCCTTTTCATAATTTATATGACCTTCGCCTTTTGACCTTCACCAGGTTACTTAAATGACTTAACAATTTTGGTTAACCAGTTCGTCACAGTTTCTCAAACTGGCCATATCATCTACATAATTGCTTAATTGCTTCAATATTCAACACTTCATTCATGGTATGTGCCACACCTCTTTCTAATTTATGACCTTCCCTTCAACACCTTTCACCAGGTTACTTAAATTGACTTAACAATTTTGGTTAACCATCGTCACATTTCTCAAACTGCCATATTTTCACTACATAGTTGCTATCGCTTCAATACTTCAACACTTCATTCCATTGGTATGTTGCCACATGCCTTTTCTAATTTATATGACCTTCGCCTTTTCACCTTCACCAGGTTACTTAAATGACTTAACAGTTTTGGTTAACCAGTTCGTCACAGTTTCTCAAACTGGCCATATCATCTACATAAGTTGCTTAATCGCTTCAATACTTCAACACTTCATTCATTGGTATGTGTGCCACACCTGCCTTTTCATAATTATGCCACCGGGTTTCGAAGAAACGGGTGGCATATAGTGTTTGGACCGTCCGTCTGTCTGTCCGTCTGTCTGTCCATCCGTCCGTCCGTCCGTCCGTACTTACGAGAGCTACATTGTGAGGTTGCTGTGTTGTGCTGAAACCCACCCACCGCCCTATTTAAGACACTTGGATAAGTGTTTTTCAAATATAATTAACTAATGGCTAGCTCATTTGCATATTATGCGATTTATTCCGTAAGAGAATCGTTAAGGAAGAAAATAACGGAATAAGTTGCTACATTGTGAGGTTAACCCCACAGTGTAAACATCAAAGGAAATAACCTCACAATGTAGCTCTCGTAAGAACGTCCGTCCTGTCTGTCTGTCCGTCTGTCCGTCCGTCCGTCCGTCCGTCCGTCCGTCACACTTTTTGGTTAACCAATTTGTCACAGTTTCTCAAATATGCTGCAGGTGGCATCCGCGTTTGACAGACGCATTTCTTGTTTATATGACCTTCGCCTTTTCACCTTCACCAGGTTACTTAAATCACTTGACAATTTTGGTTAACCAGTTGTCACAGTTTCTCAAACTGGCCATATCATCTACATAAGTTGCTTAATCGCGTCAATACTTCAACACTTCATTCATTGGTATGTGTGCCACATCTGCCTTTTCATAATTTATATGACCTTCGCCTTTTCACCTTCACCAGGTTACTTAAATCACTTAACAATTTTGGTTAACCAGTTCGTCACAGTTTCTCAAACTGGCCATATCATCTACATAACTTGCTTAATCGCTTCAATACTTCAACACTTCATTCATTGGTATGTGTGCCACACCTGCCTTTTCATAATTGATATGACCAAATCTTCGTTCGTCCTTCCCCCGCCAAGCCCAGGGTCAAGGTCACATACTTGGTGCTTCAAAAACTTTAACGCTCGGGTAAATATCTTATAATTTCTGTTTCCTTCCATGGATCAGCTTCATACTTCATATACACATTGCTCTAATGGTCCTCTACTGTCCTGTGCCAAATCCACGTTCGTCCTGCCCCCGCCAAGCCCAGGGTCAAGGTCACATACTTAGTGCTTCAAAAACTTTAACGCTCAGGTAAATATCTTATGATTTCTGTTTTCTTTCACGGATCAGTTTCATACTTCATATACGCATTGAGTGATTTTTGCAATCGGTTATCCGGCGTGTTTGATATGGTAGCAATATAAAACTGTATCAATAAATTATTAATAAAGAACATACACATGCAGAAATTGGTTAGTTTATCGTGTCATGGTGTTTATCGGACATTTGCATGTATATCTTGTAAATTTGAAAGCTTCATTTCGTTATGTTGAATGTTGAACAATAACAAGAGAAAAGATGGCTTCCATGGGAAAATGATTCTATTATTTTTGGCAATTTACTAATTCTACATCAAAGATTATTTGTTTAAATGTATAAAATATACAGTTTACTAAATTTTGACCTACATACAACAGGTTTGGGTTGCTCACATTTTTTGAATAGATCAAATTGTAGCCGTAAACATATCGGAGGCGAATTATTGTAGCTACTATCAGGTGTGCCTGTGTACATTTTGTGGTTCCATAATGGTGTATTGTTTGCAGGTGAACCTGTGTTTTGACCAGTTTGTGTACAAACTCAGCGTGCAGATATTCGCCTACTACAAAGATCTGACCAGCAGGTGAGTGAATATTTAAGTCTGTGACAGGTGAAACGGGGCTTATGGGCTTTGTGACCAGTGTTGATGCAGATCAGCATGTGCATCCGCTGATCGAGATTTGCACTGTTCACCAATCCAGCAGGTGAGTGAAGTATTATGGCTGTGACAGGAGAAATGAGGCTTGTGGGCTTTGTGACCAGTGTAGATCCAGATCAGCCTGTGCATCCGCACAGGCTGATCAGGATCTTCACTGTTCACCAATACAACAGGTGAGTGAGCTTTTGTTGATTCAGTAATTTTATTTGTTGCCCTTACCCAAAGCGAGGTTGAAGAAGGGGAATATGACGATCAGTTGATAACATATATTCTGGGTAGGCAGAGATTCTGCTGGCGATCGACACTTTCGCAATTGGCGATAAAAATAAACAATTGGCGATAAAAAATTACAATTTTCGGAGAGAAAAAAAGATTTGAAGTGGCGATTTTTTTATTTTCTCCAGCGGAATCCCTGGGTAGGAAAACAGGCAACTACATTTGATATTAACCCTTAGAATGCGGGAAACGAAAAGTGTTGTCTGCTGAAAAATGGAAAAAATAAATAGCAGACGAAAATATTTAATTCAGCATTGTAAAGGTTAATAACAGATTACTTACTGAAATCATATTTCGCTTGTTTAAATTTTGATTGGTTCTGATCTGACGTAACTGAGATTATTATCCCCAACTTATGAACCACTTCACCGATTTTAATAATATTTTGCCACAATGTGGTGTTTTATTTTGTATACAAGGTCAATGAGGACTTGTGTCCACCTTATTTGTAGGACAAATGTGTTGACGTCTGTCAATGACTGTGATCACAATGACGTCTGGGTGCGTGCGTCCGTCCGTGCGTCTGTCCGTCTGTCCATCCGTCCGTCCGTCCGGGCACACATTAGGGTACTTATGTGGCTAGCCCCACAGGGTTATGGACTTAGTAAAGGATAGGGTTGGTTACAATTAGATCCTAAACAATCCTTTTATGTGGCTAAAACTCATTTTATGTGGCTAATATTTAACATGTGATAAGCCACATAAGTATAGTACTGTAAGAACGTCCATCCGTCCGTCCGTCCGTCCGTCCGTCCGTCCGTGCACACATTAGGGTACTTATGTGGCTAGCCCCACAGGGTTATGGACTTGTTAAAGGATAGGGTTGGTTACAATTAGCCACCTAAAAAATCGTTTTATGTGGCTAAAAATCGTTTTATGTGGCTAATATTTAACATGTGATAAGCCACATAAGTACCCTAATGTAAGAACGTCCGTCCGTCCGTCCGTCCGTCCGTCCGTCCGGGCACACATACAGGGTCTTAGGTGGTTAGAGGCGTGGCCTAAGACGGACGGACGGACGGACGGATGGACGTTCTTACAGTACTATACTTATGTGGCATATGTGGCTTATCACATGTTAAATATTAGCCACATAAAACGATTTTTAGCCACATAAAACGATTTTTTAGGTGGCTAATTGTAACCAACCCTATCCTTTAACAAGTCCATAACCCTGTGGGGCTAGCCACATAAGTACCCTAATGTGTGCACGTCCGTCCGTCCGTCCGTCCGTCCGTCCGTCCGTCCGTCCGTCCGTCCATCCGAAATCTGCGTTAAAGTTTTTAAATACCATCAAATGCCTCGGCGGGCTCGACATGCAGGCCGCGGCCATCTGGTTTATAATATTGGCCACAATGTGTGTCTAGGGATGGTACTTTGTTTTGCATACACTCCATGTCTGAACACCCAAGGTCACTGGGGACTTACGTTGGCTGAATATCTCCGTGGGTGAAACCGTTTATCTGAATATTTTTTTAGTAAACAAAACAAAAATGACTAAACTTCAGCATTATGTTGGACAAATGATTCTGGGCAGAATGTGTGAATATGGGTGAGGCTATTTATCCAAATCATAGTATACAGAAAGTTAACATTATACAATGATGAATTTCAGTATAATGTTGGACAAGCGATTCCGGGCAGAATGTGTGAACATGGGAGAAACAATCAACTATCCGCCAGCCAACCGCTACCAGACGTTGCTGAAACAGAGACACGTGCAGATCCTGGGTCGCACGATCGATCTGAACCGTCTGATTGGCCAACGTATCAACGCGTCACTGCAGAAATCCCTGGACGTGGCCATCTCGCGGTTCGAAGGCGGCGACATTACAGGAATTGTGGTATGTTGTTTGTATTTGGCACACTTTGCAGAAAATGGTCTTAATAATTTATGTGGTTGTACTTAAGAATGTGTATCTATGCTGTAGAATCGGTGCACAAGTTTATAAATATTTTAGCTTGTCTAAATTTTGTTCACAAAATTAAGCAGTTTGATTGGCCGAGGCTGAGCACAGCTCAGCTCAGCCTCGGCCAATCAAACTTCCTGATTTTGAACATACAATTTGAGTATAGATCATAACCTGTCTATTGTAATTTGTGTCGCGCCTTCTTGCAGACAGCGCGATACAGTCGGCACATTGGCGTACGTACGTACGTACATACATCCAATGTTTTGGTTAAAGCTTTTTGGTATACTATCAAAGCCTCGGCAGGCGGGTGTGTCATGCAGGCCGCGGCCATCTAGCTTGTATATGAGCATTGGAAAGACATGAAAAATTGTTACCAAAGAATCAGTCAAAAACAAATAAATATCAGTAACAGCTATCAAAACAAAAGTGCTTATTCACATACAATTATTCGCTGACGACACAAGTCTTTATTTTATAGTTGAGGAACCAATCACTGCTTCGCGTAAACGACGACCTTGGCAAAATACATAACTGGTCGACGATTTGGCTTGTAGACTTTAACCCAAATAAAACAGAGGCTATGTTGATATCTAGAAAACAAAATAGACGACTTCATCCTCCCCTTCTTATGAACAATACCGTAATAAAAGAAGTTGAAACTCATAAACACCTAGGTATCGTATTTTCCGATACTGCCAAATGGCAGCCTCACATTTCATCGGTCATTAATCATAATTTTGCACTTACGAACATTTCAGTCGTACAAAGTTTAGTGAAACGGCCCCCAGGTGGGCGAGAAATAGCCGCCGCAATTCCGGCACAGTCATTGTTGTCGCCATGGGCAAGAACAATGATTGAATGTACATTAAAATGATGAATATCTCCTATATATCTCCTATATTCATCCTAACCAGAATCCCGACCAGAGACCTGTAGCCGATTTCACCAACATTGCAAAGTATATTTATCTAGCAAAGTATACTTTGAGGGAGTAATCATTTATTTTTCCCGAAATGCATTATGTCATATAGAACTAACGACTGCATATATTTGATGATTAAAAGTATGCAGAATTATTATACTGAATGTATTACATTATCACAGCCATTTTTGCTGTGATAATGTAATAAATTCAGTATAATAATTCTGCATACTTTTAATTGGCTGTGATACTTTAATCATCAAATATATGCAGTCCAAAATGGCTGTGATAATGTAATACATTCAGTATAATAATTCTGCATACGTTTAATCATCAAATATATGCAGTAGTTATTTCTATATGAAATAATGCATTTCAGGAAAAATAAATGATTGCTCCCTCAAAGTATACTTTGCTAGATAAGTATACTTTGCAATGTTGGTGAAATAGGCTACTGATCTTTACCAAACTTTATCAATAGCTTCCTCACATTGGTAGTGTGTGAGACATAGCGCTCTCAATTCTGACATAGTCGTCGTAGGCGTCAACAATTTTGGACTTGTGTCAAAATTATGTATATGTCCCCATATATGTTGGATCTTTACCAAACTTTATCAATAGCTTCCTCACATTGGTAGTGCGTGAGACATAGCGCTTTAAATTCTGACATAGTCGTCGTACTCAGTAACACCTTTGGACTTAGATCAAAATGATATGTCCTTCTGGTCTTTACCAAACTTCGTTATTAGCTGTGTCACATTGGTAGTGGACGAGACACTCCCCATGTACTTGTACAGGTAATATATGGGATTTAGTACTAAACCCATTGACCTGGCCTTAAATGGCTGTTGATAGGCCGTTTAAACCCCAACAAACAAACAAACAAACAAACTCCCCATCGAATGCCTTGTTTATAATCACACACCCTGTACTGTCTCAGGAGCTGGAAGGCCTGATAGAATGCAACAAGATGACCCACAAACTTCTGGGCGAGTTTCTGACGCTGAATGAGTTTGATGCCATGCTGCGGGAGGCCAACCACAACGTCTCCGCTCCGTACGGCCGCATCACGCTGCACGTCTTCTGGGAGCTCAACTACGATTTCCTGCCCAGTTACTGCTACAATGCTGCCACAAACAGGTAGGCTAATCAAACAAGCTGTCTCATCTGGATCTACAATATTTGTCAGTATTTATGCCCCCGTTCTCAGTTGAGCGGGGAGTCATATGAGACACGCCATGCGATTTTGTACCTTCGGACATTTGCGTAATTTCATTAAATACAGTTTAAAAAACAATATTTTTCATAAATAAATAAAGTCAAAAGTTGTCAACATTTTCCAGAGTACAGCGGAATAATTCCGCATGTACTCTGAAAATTTTGTTAACTTTTGTTTTCTTCGTTAGATCATTTCCAAGCTATCTAGCCAGTTTCACAGTCAATTTCCAAACTTCCTCCTTTTCTTCCCATGTTAAATTCCCATAGACAAATCATTTTTTTCTTAATAATAAAATCAATATTTGACCAAAAATTTCACGAAATAAAAAGAAGGCTCATTCTTAAATTTTGATCAAATTTAATAATATCGAATAATTGCATTGTTTATATGGCTGTAAAATTTGGGCAGATTTCGTGAAACAGTCAGTAATTTATGTGCTGACAGGCCACATTTTCATAACAGCTGATGAAATACAGTCCACGCTCGTTTACTCGAGGTCCGTCAGGCTGTGATAAATACTTTGAGTAAACCGAAGTTCGACGTAACGAAATCTAAACAAGACCTCGAAATATTGCCATACACGTTACCGGACGCAACTCCCATACGACATGTGACACACAGAGTTACACTTTTGCAACTCTAATGTGTTTACTTGCGTTTGCCTATACACACATGTGTGTAGTCGAACTAAGTATACACATCTGTATTATCAGGGTGGAACAAGAAAAGACAATTCAAAGCAGTAAAGTAACATTTTATTATGTTTAATAAATAAAGCATGTAAACCGGAAATTAATAAATTGTTGTGCATCCCGGTCTTGATTATATATACACACAGCATTTATCAATCGGAGGGTGAATGTGACTCGGGGCAACATTCGCATCTGGTGACACATGCAAACGAGTCTGGACAAGTTGGATTTGAGAAAACCATCTTTATTGTATCTTTGATTTTTGATTGAAACGAAATTCGGGAAAATTTCCCTAAATTGTTTCAAAAGTTGACATGGTGTGACAACTTTTGAAGTGATTTTTTTATTTATAAAATATTTCAGCATAAAATAACTTTTTGGCTGTGTATTTAAATCCATGTGAATAACGAGTCAAAAAGGCCCTAGTCCAATACGGCCCCAGTTCGAAACGGCCCATGTTGGTCATGGTACTCTAGGATTAATTTTGCCGCGATCCTTAGTCAGTTATTGATCACTGGTGATTAAATCAGATGAGCTACATGTAAGTTTAATTGGTGTCGAGGAAATCACCTTTAACACTTATTCAAAGTTTGTTTACACAGGTAAACAAGTCCAGTCTTTGATCCGATAAATTGGCACCGCGAATTCGCACTTCGAGCGCAAACTGACACTTTGACTTAACGAGAGTGAAATACCACACATTTCTGTTTTCGGGACCTAACAATTAGTCCGAATTGGCGAAAATTTGACGTAGCGAAATTCGACTTAACGGTAGCCAGTTACATTGAAAATAATAGGATCTGAAACGGGACTTGGGACACGAATTCGACTTAACGAGGGAATTTGACTTAACCGACTTTGAGCTAACGAATGTAGACTGTACAGGATTCCAACCCATTAACCCAGCCTAACAGGACCTCAGCTGTTGACAGGCTGTTAACCCTTTGAACCCTAAGTAACTGGAATTGATTTTGATATGTTAATTTTGCAACCAATCCAATCGTCAAAAAATGATTTTCAGACTAGTCCATTTATGAAAAGGGGATAATTTTGTTCTTAAAAATTTGAAAATTACTTGCAAAAAGTTGAGATCCTGATGTCAGAGACGGCTCGTCAAGAACCGGCTCATCTAGATGTAAACGTTTTGCCAATACCAGTATACAGGCCTGTGGTGTTGAAAGGGTAAAACACCATTAAATAAATAATTAAGCCTTTCAACACTACAGACCATAAAGCCAACATTTGCAAACACTGCATATCCAAATGAACCATATGAGCTGGCGCCTGTGCATTGATCCATAGAAAATGTCTATATCGAGAGTTGAACAATTCTGCAAAAACCAGGAACCGAAAGTGGGTTCATGGTTTACTATTATTGCATACTATATTGAGCGTGTTTGTCTCTTAACAAAAACATGAGAGAAAACTAATTCACTTGACCCATGTTGTTTCTGAATTTTGTTGCAGATTTGTGAAGACCAAGTTGGCATTTGCCGAACCTTGTGTCCGAGACAAACCGCCAAACCCGTCACAGGAATACATCTGGGGGCGCAAGGTAAGTTATACAGCTGGGTGCTGTTTCACTAAGCTTTGTACAACTAAAATGTTTGTAAGTGCAAAATTATGATAGTCTGTAAATTTCACATTAACACTGTTGTCTTGTAAACGATTATTGGATTTACATTTATTGAGCATAGGCTGCACATGCAGCCTATGCTCAATAAATGTAAAACCATCAATTGAAATTTCCAGACGATCCTAAATTTGCACTTACGAACATTTTAGTCGTACGAAGTTTAGTGAAACGGGCCGCTGATTGTCTAACCCTCGATGTTGCGAACCTCGATAAACCTGCATCCATGGTCCCGGCCAAATTCACTGTATAGAATAATAGTATATATCTTTCACAATTGTATTCTGATAAGTCACTAGGAAAGATAAGCGCCCGGCACCGCCACGTCTGAATTATCGAGATTATCTCACATCTATAGAAATCCAAACACCGCTGCTAAAATGTGTTAAAATTTGCACAAAGCAATTCACTTAAATCATAACTAATCAACGTGACATCGAATCCCTTTTACTTAAAAATGAATTTCATAGTGTGGCAATCAAGTCAAACTCTGAATGAACATGCACGGATGGGTTGTGGCCTAGGGGTTAGAACACCCGACTTCCAATCTGAAGGTTTGGGTTCAACCCTCATCTAGGGCATCAAAAATACTTTTGTAGTAGTTCCATCGCACTGGTCTGTAGAATGAGACTTTAAACTGTGGTCCCATCTCTATATGACCTTAGCTGTTGGTGGGACTTTAAACCCTAAGTGCTCCAGATAAGCTGCGTGTTTGCTTAAATACCCAATTCAAATTTCCAAAAACCCAATTGAAATCAGAAGTGGCGAGTATCAAAAAGCAATAACAATTTTGTGGTACCTTTATCATGCTGCAGAAAACAATAAACAGACCACAAATATAGCATATTTTTCTTATTTTCAATGAAAACACATCTTGGTATTTCATTAGAAAGGAGACATTTCTAATGAAATGCCAAGACATGTTTTCATTTCGAAGCAAACTATTAAATAATTGCTGTCTGTTGATGTGTAAACAGTAGTGTGATTTTATTTTACCCAATTACAATTTTGAAATACCCAATTGCTTCAGAAATGACTAATTCCTAATTCCTTACCTGTAGACTATTTCATCAACATTGCAAAGTATACTTTACTAGCAAAGTATACTTTGAGGGAGTAATCATTTAGTTTTCCTGAAATGCATTATTTCATATAGAACTAACAAATGCATGTATTTCAGGATTAAAAAAGTATGCAGAATTATTATACTGAATTTATTACATTATCACAGCCATAATGGCTGTGATAATGTAATAAATTCAGTATAATAAAAATTAATAAATTTATCATAAAATTGAAAATGTCTTCCTCAAAGTATACTTTGCTACTAAAGTATACTTTGCAATGTTGATGAAATAGGCTACTGAAACCCTTTCACTTTTATGCCACAGTTGGATCACGGTTCGGCGGCATATGAAGTGCAAGCTTGGATTTTCTCATAATACAACTTTTGCTACTGTGTTTCAGCCTTTGAACCAGTGCTACAATTCCATATACAGTCAGTATGCCGGGTTTGTGGGCACGCCACATTTCAAGGCCATCTGTCATCTCCTTGGCTACCAGGGCATCGCGGTTGTTGTCGAGGAACTTCTCAAGGTCGTCTCCGAGCAGGTACTTGTCTCCCTTTAATGCCAATCAAAATTTGTACACGGTTCTTAGCGAGTAGCCACATCTGGGGCCCGTTTCACTAAACTTTGTACGACTAAGATGTTCGTAAATGCAAATTTAGGATCGTCTGGAAATTTCAATTGATGGATTTACATTTATTGAGCATAGGCTGCCTATATAGAGCTCCAGATAAGGCGCGTATTGGCATATTTTATGCCCTTATTTTAGCATTGATTATCAAAAGTGGGAGTACAAAATACGGTACTCTCAGCAATGTGAATATACGCATTGATTTTCAATTTCAGTAGTGAAAATACTGTAACGAAGAAAGTCAATAATACATTTGTAACAGTAAAATATGCATTGAATTTTAAATCTGGGGGTATAATACTCTTCAGATACAAAACGTATCTGGAGCTTGTAGTTTTTATATCAAATCAAACTTTGCAGTACGAAAAACACAATGTTGAGTAGCAACACTTACAGTGATTCACATTCCATTTGCTCTGAGTGATTGTCCTGTGTCCACTATATTGTTATCTTAAAAGTTATCTCACTGATTTTGATGCAAATCGTCATAAAAATAATACACGTGAATATTGGTGTACACTTTTGATGAAATATGGAAAGCTATGAAAAATATGATTTAAATTATAAATTATGATTTAAATTATATATGATTTAAATTATAAAAATAGAATTTGGAAGTATCAGGAATACATAATATTTTTTTCAGAATTTATCGTGGATAACAAATGTAATTTATTCCTATATTATTTACTGTTGTACCACCCTTTAGCTGTTGCTTGGACTTTAAGCCCAGTTACTTTCACATTTATGAATTTCATTGCTTTACGTTATACATGAGAATCTACAGTGAAACCTCTCTAAACTGGACACCCTGGGAGGTCCCCAGTAGCCTATTTCACCAACATTTGCAAAGCATGCTTTTCTAGCAAAGTATACTTTGAGGGAGAAATTTTCAATTTTAGGATAAATTTATTAATTGTTATTATACTGAATTTATTACATTATCACAGCCATTATGGCTGTGATAATGTAATAAATTCAGTATAATAATTGTGCATACTTTTAATCTGACATGAAATACATGCATTTGTTAGTTCTATTTGAAATAATGCATTTCAGGAAAAATAAATGATTACTCCCTCAAAGTATACTTTGCTAGAAAAGTATACTTTGCAATTTTGATGAAATAGGCTACAGGGTGTCCGGCTTAAAGTGGTTTCACTGTAATTATGCATTTGATCATTCTGAGCCACAGTTGTGTGTAATGTGATCACGAACAGACATTATCACCCGAGATAAATTACCAAGAAACTCATCGAAAATAAGAACCCAGGTGCTTTCTTGGTGTCCGGTTTAGAGAGGTTCCACTGTAATTTTAATTATCTGATTTTACAGTTGAAGGGTCCCCTGATGACGTACACCAAGACGTTGATGAAGGTGATGCCCACCGCCTGTAGGCTGCTGAGATATGACTACGGTTCCCCAGGTAACTCTTATCTCCAGGTCACAAGTAAAGGTCATATTTAAATGATTTTTTTCTTTTTCAGGTTTAGAAAATATGTATTGTTCCCATGATGTGTTTGTGGTGAATCATGGCCATTCTCCACAAACCGTACATAATTATATATGTGATTTTTATGCCACCGGGTTTCGAAGAAACGGGTAGCATATAGTGTTTGGACCATCCGTCCGTCCCTGTCCGTCCGGGCACACATACAGGGTCTTAGGTGGTTAGAGGCGTGGCCTAAGACAAAAGAATACAATAGATTTATTCCGTTGACCACTTAAGCCTATTGTTCCTTAGGTGGTCATTCCTTTGATCTTTTATATAGTAAAAACCACCTAAGGGATGTCACGTAAGTACGTTCGTCCGTCCGTCCCCGACCGTCCGTCCCCGACCGTCCGTCCGGGCAAACATCAGGGGTTTAGGAGCTTAGGGTAAGGGTTAGTTTCCTTTGAAGTTCTTTGAACTTATACCATTAGCCCATAAAACCTTTTGAAGTTTAGGGGCTAGTCCTTTGATCTTTTATATAGCAAATAGCCCATAAACCCAAAATGTTGGTACGTCCGTCCGTCCGTCCGTCCGTCCGTCCGGGCACACATTAGGGTACTTATGTGGCTAGCCCCACAGGGTTATGGACTTAGTAAATGATAGGGTTGGTTACAATTAGCCACCTAAACAATCCTTTTATGTGGCTAAAAATCCTTTTATGTGGCTAATATTTAACATGTGATAAGCCACATAAGTATCCATTTGTAAGAACGTCCGTCCGTCCGTCCGTCTGTCCGTCCGTCACACTTTTCGGTTAACCACTTTGTCACAGTTTTTAAAATGTGCTGCAGGTGGCATCCGCGTTCGATAGACGCATTTCTTGTTATAATTTGCAATTCAAGTCATCAACTTATATATGTACATATACCATTATATTATCACAGTGACTAGAGTCTTTGCGGCTAGAAATGTGGAAACGTTGGTATGGATATCAGGGGTTGAAAAAATCCTTTTTTTCCACTCGCCCAGCTGGGCAAGTACAAAAAAAAAGTACTTGCCCAGGTAAAAAAGTTACTTGCCCATTTTTTAAAAAAATAAAATGCTATCTGTAATGTAATTATTTAAAAAAAAAAATCTTGTACATATATATGATCATTACAAAAACAGATAAGACATATTCACTATTATTGTTATTTATATTTTAATTATTAAATCGGGAGATAAACTTTTTTCTATTTTTTTCTTCAACAATGTTTTTAGCAGCTTTAGTTTAGCAGTCGAATTTGCTCAGAGGCTAGCACGCTACTTATTTTCTATAAGCGTTGGGTGACATAGATTTTGTTTTATTTATAGTGGCTATGTTTGCATGCGCTGCGCGCTGCCTTAATTACTAAATTCAATGGTTTCGGACCCGGCGCGACCGTTTCGTCCCAAGCCGTTATGTTTGGCGTCTGAAGTGCGCATTATCCCAACTGTCTGGACCGTGTTCAAAATAGCTAGCGATTCTACCTGTAACCGTGTACATAGACACTGCTTGAATCTTACTTCCGGCAAACTGACGTAAACTGTAAACAACAAATGGTCGCTGAATTAATACCATTTGTTGGCCGTTATCGATGGAATTACAGTCGAACTTCGATGGGTCGAACAGAACAGCCTGCGGGGTTAAGTTTTAGTTCGACCCATCCGTTGTTCGACCCATCGGGATTTTCTACTGTAACCATTACAGATCGACAAGTTGGTCAGTGTACTAAGTGAAACAAGTCGTCATTACGACACGTTGTTTCATATAAATGCGCTTACATTTGCATTTACGGTTGATTGTCACAGTCGTTTATTAACAGAAACAGGCTTTAATAAAATAAAGAAAGCGGCAAACTCATGTGTGTTTTTATTTACATAGCCATTATACAGCAATAGAACATGAGAACAACAGAAAATGATTACGAAATACAATTGGCGGACTTGATTGCCCCGTCCGATTACGATCATGCCCAGTCGCCCCATCACTACTTCGGACCCGGAACCACATTCACTGCATATCATAATTTACTATCACATGGAACCCAGTACAAGTTATACATGAAAGTTATACACGTCCGGTATTGAAGAAGTCTGTTATCTCGCCTTGCTTCGTAGTCTTCCGCTTCACCTGCTTATATGGCGAATAAATCGGATGACACATCACACCCATTACTGATCATAGTAAAAACAGTTCATGTTGATTCACAACTTAAAAGGCCAGATGCTTGGTCATTAATTAAAACTGAGTGATATTTAATTCCACATGTCCCATAAATTACCATCTTTAATTAACTAACAACTTCGCCGACATTGGTCAATGCATAATTACCACGTATGCTGGTCACGACTGCCGTTATTGTATACGCTCAAATGACCACTTGAGATTTGTTTGACAACCGGTTAACAATAGGTGTGAAAGTCAATCAACTAGTCTGGAGACAATCGTCTGACATGTTCGAGTTTTTGTGGTGTTTATAGTGGATTTATACACGACCGGGCGTGACAGCGATTCGAGGTATTGAGGGTTGTTCGACTTTCACAAGTTCGACCTATACCGGGTAGTTTTAACGTATTTATATAGGAATTCTGCCGGGACCTAAAGGCTAGTTCGAGGCAAGCATGGCTGACGAGTTTACCAGGGTTCGACCCCTCGAAGTTTGACTGTAATTGGCAATTTCTTCAGAAAAAAAATCCTGACCAAATTTTTCAGTGCCTGTAGAAAGTACTCGACCGCCACAAAAAACACTCGCCATGGCAAGCTGGGCGAGTGAAATTTCAACCCCTGGATATTATTTCTGTTCCTTGGAAAGTATTTGTTTGTTGCTGTTTTTTATGCCCTCGGTACATCCGGAAGGCATATAGTGTTTGGACTGTTTGTCCATGAAGTTTGCCAACGTTTCTCCACTCTGTCACCAGGGGCATTTGTATGCCGACAGGTGACATTTCCATTACAACCATTGCAGGAGTCCTTGGTTACTATCAGGAGCTTCTGAACGACCTGATCCAGTATCCGGACATGAGGACCGAGGTGTTCCAAATCTTCCGCGAGGTCGGCAACGCCATCTTGTTCTGTCTACTTGTGGAGCAGGCTATGGTGAGTCGGTAACAAGATGGCCATTCAGATACTGTGTCTGTGACTGGAGAAACGGGGCTTATGGGATTTGTGACTAGTGTAGCTCTGGATTAAATAGCTCCTTTAGCCTGATAGCGATCTGCATTGCTTGTTAGTAGCAGGACGGGTGTTTCATTGCTGGAATGGCGAACAGTGCAGATCCTGATCAGACTGTGCGGATGCACAGGCTGATCTGGATCTACACTGGTCGCAAAACCCATAATCCCCATTTCTCCAGTCACAGCCACATAATACAGCCAGAATGCTAAATAAAAGGCACAGTGTCTCAGATGATGTCTCGGTTATTTAAGGCCATACAAAAAGTACTTTGGTTCTCAGACTTGCGGAATGTGACATTGGAGGGCAGATATTTGTAATATATTTCTTTTGTTCGAGATATTCGTCTCTGATTTATTTTCGACAGATGCGTATACATGTATGTTCTATAAAGTTACCATTACCTATTTAGATTTGAAAAACACAAGATTTTCGTTAGACATTATTTATTTAACATATTTTTGAATGGTAGTGATTTTTATGTGGCAAATTTACGTGACGATTTTAGTTCTCCAATATGATAAAATGCTGAGAACCAAAGCACTTTTTTTATGGCCTAATGTGTGGTTTATTGCTTTATTAACTGCAGATGAGTTGTATCAACCAAATACACTATTTCACTTGATTAGATATGAAGAATTTCATTATGCCCCACCTCGATAGTGGCGGGGAAATTTCGTATCACCCTTGTCTGTGTCCCATACATCTGTCCTGCCCGTGAGGGATGGATTGTGGCCTAGGGGTTAGAATACCTGACTTCCAATCTGGAGGTTGTGGGTTCAAACCTCGCCTTAGGCATCAAACATATTTTCATAGTATTTCCATCCTACTGGTCTGTCGGATGAGACTTTAAACTGTCCCGTCTCTATATGACCGTAGCTGTTGGTGGGACGTTCAACACATTCACATTCACTTTTTTTTTCATGCTAAGGGTATGCTATTTTGTTGTGGAAAATCGTAAATATTTTCTTTATATAATGTGCTTAAAAGTATATGTCGTGACCACCATTTGAACCGTCTCGTCGAGACGGTTCAAATGAGTGGTCACAACATATACTTTCATTGAGAAATAACAAAAAATAAATAAAAATAAAATATTAAAAATAAAATCTTACCCGTAATGGTGTATTCCGACATTAAACCCATTCACTTTCAAGCTTTTCACTTAGTAATGTGTAGAACTTACAAACTATAGTCTCCGCTTGAAAACGGTAGAAAATCTTGAGATTTACTACATCGTTTTATCAGGTAATGAGCTATGTTTTGGCCCAATACATTTTGTAACATAATGTCGTATCGGACATTAACCCGATACAAATATCCCGATACAAATTGAAAACTGATGTTTCATTAGTCGAATGGCGTCACCTAACGTTACCGTTTTACGTCAGTGGAATGACGTCACAGAAACAAGTCCGCGTTCTTTTCAACGAATACAACGTGATAATTGCTAATTATGTAGCCAACTTCATTACCTGATAAATAGAATACCATGCTAGTGCCTTTTGATATCAAGTCCATCAGTCTCGGCTCCAAAATGGTAGGAATTCTTCAGACGAGCCTCGGAATTCCTACGCGTTTCCTAGCCTTGCCTGATAAACCGGATATCACAAGACACTAGCCTGGTATTCTCTATTTGTTTGACAGACTCAGGAGGAAGTGTGTGACCTGAAGCATGCGGCTCCATTCCAGAACATCATACCAAAGCCATACGTGCCCGTGCGAGGTTTGTCGTCTTGTGTCATTACTGCATATCTGTATACAGTGGAACCTCTCTAAATTGGACACCCTGGGAGGCCCCCAGGGTGTGATGTTTAGAGAGGCTCCACTGTAATTCGGCACTCCATGAACAGTTTTGTCATTTTGAATCATGAACAGAAACGACAATGGCACAAATGACAGTGAAAGCCAATCTAAATTAAACACAATGGGGTCGCCAGGGTGTCCGGTTTAGAGAGGTTCTACTGCATTTGGCTGTGACTGGAGAAATGGGCCTATGGAATTTGTGATCAGTGTCGCTCCTGATCAAACGGCACACTCCTGCAGCCTGTTTATGATCTATATTGCTTTTAGAAGCCTGACGGGTGTTTCATTGATGGAATGGCGAACATTGCAGATCCTGATCAGGCTGTGCGGATGCACCGACTGATCTAGGTCTACACTGGTCGCTTATGGATTTTACGACCATTTGTAGATCCAGATCAGCCTGTCAAGAAATGAACGCACTAATTGATCATCAATAATTATACCCCAGTCTTACGAAGTATACCGAGTGGTGGTATTATAGTTTTCCTTTTTCCATCCGGTTGTCTGTCTGTTGGTTCATTTGTTTTTATGTCCGTCCATCCATTTAACGCGAAAAGTTAACATTTCGAAATTTGCGTTTTTGTTTGCCGGTCCACGTGGTGGCCGGGGGTATCTGCTCAGTTGCTCTAGTATTTCATCCAATTAATCAACCAAGCTAATTATTAAAAGACCATTTTCTCAATTAATGCACTAATTACCCACCAATTAATGCCAATATGATGCTTTGACTGGAGAAATGGGGTGTATGGATTTTGCGGACAGCGTAGATCCAGATCAGCCTGTGTTCACCATTCCGTCAATGAAACATCTGGCATGTTTCTAACAAGCACTATAGATTTACCAGGCGACAGAAGTGTGCTATTATACACTGGTCACAAATCCCATAAGGTCCATTTCTCCAGTCACTGCCACATATTAATTAGTTATTGCATTATTAGTCGTACCAATTTTTCATCATGACACAGAGCTCCTGATAAGTTTTGCATCTAACAAGTATTATATCCCCATATTTCAAATTCAAGGTGTATTTTACTTTGACAAATGTATTATTATAAAAAATAAAACAAATTTAAAAATTAACTTATTTGAGCTGCAAAAAGCAAACAATCGTTTGCTTTTTGCAGCTCAACTAAGTAAATTTTCAACTTTATTACAGTATTTTCCCTTCTCAATTTGAAAATCAATGCATATTTTCACATTCCTGTGTATATTTTATACCCTCAATTTTGATAATCAATGCGTATTCTGCTAAAATACGCAAATACGCACCTTATCTGGAATTCTGACGACAACAGGAGGATAGGATGGCCCTCCCAGATACAGTGCCATTGCCGTCTCTGGAGGTTGAATGGATGGAAATCAATAAATCATTGCGACATTGGAATCTGTTTTTTCCCATCTATCACACCAAGCATGTAATCCATTACTACATCAATTCATCCACTAATCACTACACTACCCCAATTAGTCCACAATTAGTCTACCAATTACCAATCAAGTCCACCAATGAGCCCCCCCAATCTACCAATGACGCTCCCCATTAATCCTCAAATTAGACACCAATGACGGCCTCCATTAGTTCACCAATTGCGCACCAATGACGACCCCCGGTTTGTCCACCATTTGCACACCCATCATGTCCCCCATTAGTCCACCAATATCCCATCAATGATAACCCCGTTATATTCCACCAATTACCCAATCACGACCCCGTTATCTTTCACCAATTACCCACCAATCACGACTCAGTTATCTTTCACCAATTACCCACCAATCACAACCCTGTTATCGTCCAGCAATTACCCACCAATCACGTGCCCTGTTACAGAGGGAGAGGACAAGAAACAGAAGGAGCAGGAGTTGAAGATGTTGATGAAGCGACTCGAGGCGAAGTACGCCGCGCTGCAGGTCGTGCCCGTCATCGCGAAACTCGGCAACGCCAAGGTACGTCACAGCGACATCTGCGTTAGTCCATGTATATGAGATAGTAACACATATCATTTCTTAATAACTTATGAACCACTTCACACTGATATTTGGCAATGATGTGTGTCCTGTGACGATGCTTTGTTTCGCATGAGGTGACTGAGGACTCAAGTTAATTTTATTATCAGGCCGACAGCGAGAGGATTAGCTTTATAATAGTAATAACGATGCTCTTGCATAACATTTCAACCAGTAGTTTACACAAATATAACAGTGAATATTACAGTTCTGTAGAGTGGCAGTAGTTTATACCAATCTCGTGTTTCCCTTTTATGGAAAAATGGTGTTAGTAATGTGACAATAACGCGTTTCCTTCAACACATTATTTTGTCGGACACACCCTCTGAATTGTGAGACAATTGTCTTCACGACAGCCCACCTTCGTAAATGGATTCGCGCAACTCTTGAACATATTTTACACTCGATTCACTTCATTTTTACGCCCCTGGTCTCGGTAGAGCGTGGAGGCATATAGTGTTTGGACTGTGTGTCCGTCTGGTTAAGAAGCGAAATCCGCTCCAGATTACTGTGTACTAGTATTGAAGGGGTCAGTGGTAGAAGGGGGCTAAGTCCCTTATAGGGACTTAGCCCCCTTCTACCACTGACCTTTACAAGTGTACCGTATTTAGTCGTGTATTGCGCGCATTTTTTCAGCCCCATTTTTAATCCAGAAGTCACCCTGCGCGTTATAAGTAGGAACATAAATTTCAAACATTTTTCCAGCCGATTTCTGCGCCAGTTTTACCCATTTTTTTGATCGAAGAGAAAAAAGTAATGTTTACCGGAAACGGAAACATCGATTTGTGGTCCTAAATTACGCATAGTGTTATACACCACAAAAAGTATGGGTAAGTACGGGTGAGGTAAGTGTAGATTGGTATTAAATGTCCGTCTGAAGCCCTTAATTGGGAGATCAATAACTATGTGCGGTGGTAATTATAGCACATTATGGTCAGTCAAAGACGTTGCACCGCTACCGCTAATCAACAAAGAATGTGTGTGAAATTCAAATTAGCAGGTGCATTAGGAAGTAGGACAATGCATATTTTGAAGAGAGTTAAAACCAGTATAAACCAGCATATGCGTGAATCTACACGGTTGCAATACCATAAGCCCCATTTCTCCATACATAGCCACATTTTGGCATTTTCTGTCTCGAAATTAAATTTATCTACGCTGGTGTCTCATATCGGTCAATTGTTGTCAGCTTGTTATCGGTGGTTGTGAAATTTTCAATGTGACGTCACGCGTCAGCCATTATGTGAATAATTAATGAGGACAGTAGATGTAAAGCAAATCAACCTTATGACGTGCCGTCAGCCATTATGTGAATAATTAATGAGGACAGTAGTTGTAAAGAAAATCAACCTTATGACGTGTGCGAGCAGCGTAGCATACACGCAGTCAGATCAGTACAGTATAAGTGGATAACATTCAATCAATAAACATGCTAAGCTGAGGCTATACGCTGTATTCTACAGCGACTTCTATGTCTATTTTTAAACCCGATCAATAAACGGTGAATACACACTACGCGTGTGTACTGTGTCAATATTTGGCTGGGGTACAGGTGTTTCAGTATCGCCTTGGGGAAGCTGTCTGTCTGACACATGGCTGCCACGTGTTGTTGATTATCAAACCTGATTACGGGGCGACACGTGACTTGCTTTGTCGAATGCCAAATGTAGTGGATTAAATAAAAACAAAAATTCTTCGTAAGTAGTTCCAATAAATTCATTACATGCGTCGTAAATTTTTTTAATTTTTAATTAGCATATTAATCGGTAAATACCAATAAATGCAACACTAACTGCTTTGAGAAAGCCTACCCGCACACGTTCAGCATTGTGGATGTGAACTCGGAAAGCAATTTTCTTATACTAATGACAAAATTTCGGCCGATTTTTTTCGTGAAAATTGTCTGCGCGCTATTTACTAGAACTGTTTTTTTTACCCATTTTTTTGGCCCAAAATAGGGATGCGCGCAATACACCAATGCGCGCAATACACGGCTAAATACGGTACTTTATATACCTTTTTTGCAGCAAGCGGAAATCGCCAAACAAGGAGACACGCTGACCCAGGAGCGCCTGTGCTGCGGCCTGTCCATGTTTGAGATCATCCTCACTCGTATCCGCTCGTTCCTTGAAGACCAAGTGTGGCACGGTGCGCCGCCCGCCAACGGTGTCATGAACATTGACGAGTGTACCGAGTTTCATCGACTCTGGAGCGCAATTCAGTTCGTCTTCTGTCGTCCCGTCAGGGAGAATGAACTAACCGTCGAGTGAGTACGCTGTGTCGAGAAAGCGGCTATATAATTATTCCTAATCCTATTACTTTAGCGGAAGGGGTCAAGTGGCTTTGGTGTGGTAAAGACCTGGCACCAGGTCGGTTAATATTCCGTTCTGATTTTGGGATTTTCCCCGCAATGCAGCAGGTTTAATGCAGGATCCCCAGCTCTAAATGACCTTAGCTGTTGATAGGCCGTTAAACACCAATAAATCAAATCAGAGGGAAGGAAGGTGGCAACAGATTCGGGGAAAACAGGGAAAATGCAAAAATAAATTCTTTGCTGAGAAAAAATTAGGGAATTTGCTAAAATAACCCCAAATCCGGGAATAGTCGGGGAATTTTACTTTTCTTTGGCCAATGATTAAAATGTTACCACTTAAAACATGGGACATGTTACCGGTCATCTGCTGTTGTTTTATAGTCGTTTGTTTGTTTGTTGGGGTTTAACGGCCTATCAACAGCTAAGGTCATTTAAGGTCGGGTCAATGGGTTTAGTACTAAATCCCATATATTACCTGTGGGGGGAAATCCCAAAATCAGAACTGAATATTTACAATAAAAAATAAATATATTCAGCCCTGAAATCAGAATAATCCTGATCGGATGCCAGGTCCTCGCCACACCAGAATAAGATCCCGCCCCCCCCCCCCCCTCCCCCCCCCCCCCCCCCCCCCCCCCCACCCCCAATAGCAGTAGGATCAGTAATAATTTGAAATAAACAAACGAGCCAAAGATAAAAATGTACTGAGGCCATCTAGTTTTAATGATGGTGTTCATCCTGGGGGCCGTTTCACTAAACTTTGTGCGACTAAAATGTTCGTAAGTGCACAATTATAATAGTCTGTAAATTTCACATTAGCAATGTTTTCTTGTAAACAATTATTGGATTTACATCTATTGAATATGCAGCCTATGCTCAATAAATGTCAATACATTGAAATTTCCAGATGATCCTAAATTTGCTCTTACAAACATTAGTCGTACGAAGTCGTAGTGAAATCCCTGATCTGGCCCTTAAGATAGTTTGGCTCTCTGTAGCCTATTTCACCAACATTGCAAAGTATACTTTACTAGGAGAAATTTTCAATTTTATGATAAATTTATTAATTTTTATTATACTGAATTTATTACATTATCACAGCCATTTTGGCTGTGATAATGTAATAAATTCAGTATAATAATTCTGCATACTTTTAATCATCAAATATATGCAGTTGTAAGTTCTATATGAAATAATGCATTGTAGGAAAAATAAATGATTACTCCCTCAAAGTATACTTTGCTAGAAAAGTATACTTTGCAATGTTGGTGAAATCGGCTACTGGTACATGAGAGTCGAATCCAGTTATACACATTGTCCCGTACCTGAATAACCTTAATAGCTGTTTCAGGGATGTTAAACCCATTCACTTTCACTTTACACACATTGTAACAGTAGTAAGGGTAGTGCTTATCCTAGGAATTCTGATATAATAAATGCCATATTAAGTCACTCCTTATGGGAATCACGATTTGCCTGGTTTGGCCCTTTTTATCTTTAGCTCTTTTGTTACCTAGAGTTGAATTGGGTTATTGCCCATTATAAAAGTAGTAAGATCTGATCCTACTGCTTTTGGGAGGGGGCCAAGTGATTCTGGTGTGGCGAGGACCTGGCATCAGATCAGGATTTTTCTGATTTCAGGGCTGAATATACAAACAAACAAACGAACAAACAAACAAAACATATTAACTCGACACAAATGTTAGATTTGTATATTTCAAAAGCACAGCATCATACATTGAGGCTATACAGACTTCTGTAGCTATCTACTATATTTAGTATGTTCCCCCAAAAACATTTCAAGATACATATAGTCGTCACTCTGTTTGTCTGTTCGAGATTTGCATTATTGTATGTGGCTACCCATTATCCATGTAAGTCGGATTGTTTTTAAACTTCATACAATTATTTGTCATCAGTGCTGTTGTTAATACATGTACTGTAATAACCCTACTGTCTGTTTGATGTAAACCTGCCTAACTTTGACGCCTATTTAAACACCCTAAAATTCCAATTTTTTGTTTACATAAAATCATTTTTCAGAAAAATTTATGATGAGCCATCTTTTTATTTTTCGAAATTCAAAATTTTCAAAATAAATCTTGACAGCATTTCGTAAACAGATGAAGTATGTGGACACCATTTCAAAGGGGTTTCCCAAAACAAATTGTATCCAAACACAGTGTTATTGTGATAAACCAGTACAATAATACTAACCATAACTATTGGGACACTCTTCATTATGGGAAACCATATATTTTTATAATTGTTTCCCCACAATAAATTGTGTCCGAATAGTTAAGGTGATTACGATTTACTGCTTTATTACGCTGCGAAAGCCCATTTTACTCATTAGGTACTATTGTTGCAGGGAGTTGTTCGGTGAGGGCCTGAACTGGGCAGGGTGCACCATCATTGTATTGCTGGGCCAACAGCGCAGGTTTGAGGCCCTAGACTTCTGCTACCACGTGCTCAAGGTCAACCGCGTCGACATGAAGGATGAAAATGTCAAGGGAATTGTAAGTTAGCCTGATGAATGCTTTAAAAGTCTTGAAAATTTCACCCATATTTTACCTTATTTCTGCTTCAGTAGCATCACAGTGTTAAGAATTGGTGGATTTTGTTATCACCTCGCCGATAGGCAAGTGGGTATATATAGAGTTAGTCCATGTAATTACCTGCATACGTACGTTAGTAATACCTTTCATTTTTGTCGCGCCTGCTTTAGCAGAGGCGCGACTATAGTCGGCGCTTTTTCCGTCGTCCTCGTCCGCGTCGTCCGTTTTTTTTGTAAGGCAAATGCGTTAAAAGTTATTATATTTTCACAATATCTCTTTAACCCCTTGCCAGACATTGATAATATTTCACATCAATGTTTGTCTCGGGATGATGCTTCATTACGCACACCCCATATTTTTTTTCGGCCGGATATTTTGAAACAAATATTTTAAAATTTAAAATATTTTTTTTTTTAAATAATTGTTGAAAATTGTGTGAAACCAAAAAGAAAGTGAACCATTTTTTTTCGGCCGGATATTTTGAAAAAAATATTTTAAAATTTAAAATATTTTTTTTTTTAAATAATTGTTGAAAATTGTGTGAAACCAAAAAGAAAGTGAACAATTTTTTTTTCGGCCGGTTATTTTGAAAAAAAATATTTTAAAATTTAAAATATTTTTTTTTTTAAATAATTGTTGAAAATTGTGTGAAACCAAAAAGAAAGTGAACAATTTTTTTTTCGGCCGGTTATTTTGAAAAAAAATATTTTAAAATTTAAAAAAAAATAGTTTTTAAATAATTATTGAAAACTGTTTGAAACCAAAACAAAGTGAACAATTTTTTTTCGGCTGGATATTTTGAAAAAAAAACAAATTTAAAATTTAATTTTTTTTTAAATAATTATTGAAAATTGTGTGAAACCAAAAAAAAGTGAACAATTTTCTTTTTCGGCCGGATATTTTGAAAAAAATATTGGCCCGAAATATTTTAATATGGGGCCATATAATAGTGTCATATAATAAAACAATTATTGTCTTTTGAGTCGGTGTACATGAGATTTACGGACCTTTGAAAAGTGATGTTCACCTCCGCCCTTCGGCGTCGGTGAACATCACTTTTCTCAGGTCCGTAAATCTCATGTACACCGACTCAAAAGACAATAATTGTATAATGTTCACCGGTTTTGTAACAGAAATGTGGTTTTGTAACAGAAATGCGTTAAAGTTATTGTTTTTTCACAACATCTCTTTAACCCCTTGCCAGACTTTGATAATATTTCACATCAATGTTTGTCTAGGGATGATGCTTCATTACGCACACCCCCACATCCAAATTCTGAAGGTCAAGGTCATTAATTTACTTGTAATGTTCACTGGTTTTGTAACAGAAATGTGTTAAAGTTATTGTTTTTTTCACAATATCTCTTTAACCCCTTGCCAGACTTTGATAATATTTCACATCAATGTTTGTCTAGGGATGATGCTTCATTACGCACACCCCCACATCCAAATTCTCAAGGTCAAGGTCCATTTATTTACTTGTAAGTTCCCACCACCCGGTTTTGTAACAGAAATGCGTTAACGTTATTGTTTTTTCACAATATCTCTTTAACCCATTGCCAGACTTTGATAATATTTCACATCAATGTTTGTCTAGGGATGATGCTTCATTACGCATACCCCCACATCCAAATTCTCAAGGTCAAGGTCATTTATTTAATTGTAATGTTCATGGTCAAATGCCTCGGCAGGCGCGACACCGCTTCCGTGGCGGAATTCTTGTTCAAAAACTTGTGAACCGCTTCACCGATTTTGATAATATTTGGCCACAATATGTGGCATCACAGTTGTTAGAATTGGTGGATTTTGTTATCACCTCGCCGATAGGCAAGTGGGGATATATAAGAGTTAGTCCATGTAATTACCTGCATACGTACGTTAGTAATACCTTTCATTTTTCAAAAACTTGTGAACCTCTTCACCGATTTTGATAATATTTGGTCACAATATGTGTCTAGGGATGGTGCTTTGTTTTGTTTTGCATAAGACCCATGTCCGACCACCCATGGTCAAGGTCACTGAGGACTTACGTTCACTTGGTAAGGCAAAAATGTTAAAAAACAAATTCCACAATAACTCGTAAACCGCTGCACCGATTTTGGTACTATTTGGCCACAATGTGTGTCTATGGATGGTGCTTTGTTTTGCATATGACCCACGTCCGACGGCCGAAGGTCAAGGTCACCGAGAACTTATGTTGTTAGGCAAAAAAGTTTGCTTTTGTTTTCTTTTTATTATCAAGGCTGCCAGCGAGGGGATGAGCTTCGTTTATTGATGCCATTTCTTGTTGCTTTGGTTGCTCTGTTTAATTAAGAAAATCATATATTTACAGAGCTCCAGTTAAGGTGCGTAATTTGACCAACTTGGGGTGAAATTTTGTTATTTCTTCATCAAAAATGGCAAGTTGTGAGTCCTTTAGAATCGATTCTAAACCACTCCCAACTTGCCATTTTTGATGGAGAAATAAGAAATTTACCTCCAAATTACGCACCTTAACTGGAGCTCAGTTTTACTTTTATTTCTAATGTAAATATCGCAATTATGTCTTGGAATTTTATTAGACATGCAAAGAGTTAAGTTAGGTAGCTTATTTCGGACAAGCCATGTGATTTTGTACATAAGAACAGAGCTCCAGTTAAGGTGCGTAATTGGACCAAATATTCCGGTATTTTTCTTATTTCTTCACGAAAAATGGCAAGTTGGGATTGCTTTAGAATCGTCTCATCGAAACGATTCTAAAGCACTCCCAACTTGCCAATTTTGGCGAAGAAATAACGAAAGTCTCCCCAAAGTGGATCAAATTACGCACCTTAACTGGAGCTCTGGCTTATGGATGTGCGATTTTTCACGAAACAGTGATATTTTCTATAAATGATTTCGAAAGTTGGCAAAATTTTCATAAACATCTGATGTCGTTTACAGCAAATATTATCAGTATTTTTCATGAAAAACTGCACATCTCGTTTGGTACAAAATCACGTGTTTTATCTCATTTATTATAGGAATGAATGGCCTTTTTGTGGAATTTATCGGGGTATAAACTTGGAAAAGTCGCGGGAATACTGGACGAAGGCCGGAAGGTTTAAATTTATATCCCCGATAAATTCCACAAAAAGGCCATTCATTCCTTATAATTCCAGCATTTGAAATAAATTCATCAAGAAAATGTGTTTATTTTCCGTTTTCTTAAGAATTATTTTAACTGCACCTGACGGTTACGGAAAGTAGTTTGGCATGGAGTTTACTGGGATATAAATTTTGGACGGAGACTTGCAACGGACCAATCAAATGTTAGGGAATTGTGTAAATATTTTTGTGCTGGAATTATAAGACCGGTGTATGCAACTACCAATTGTGTGAAAACCCATAAGCCCCATATCTGCAGTCACAGCCACTTTGTCCTATAGTGAACCCTCTGAGAACGGCCACCTGTCTACAAAAACACCCTCTCTGTAACAGCCAATATTTTATCCCAAATGGACAATTTCCTCTATATTGAACCTCCCTACAACAGCAAAATCTCAACAACAGCCAATTGTGTGTCTTCCTATGGGTGGCTGTTGTAAATTTTGCACTGTATTTATAAATGCTGGAGAAAATGGTGGACCATTTCCTATAGACATTGTCACTTTGCTCTAGTTATAGCTGAAAAGAACTGGTGGACCATATTTTGTACACAATATCACTGTGTTCTATTTATATATGCTGAAGAAGATGGTGGGCCATATCCTGTGCACAGTATCAGTTTGTTCTATTTATAGATGCTGTAGAAGTTGGTGGACCATATTTTTTACACATTATCACTGTTCTATTTATAGATTCTGAAGCAGATAATGGACGATATCCTAAACAATATAACTTTCTTCTACTAATAGATGCTGAAGAAGATGGTGGACCGAATCCGCAAGTTCCAGATCCTGAACAACCAGATATTCGCGGTGCTGAACAAGTACCACAAGTCGACGGAGTCGGACGGACTACCTGTGGAGCATGTGCGATGTTTCCAGCCACCGATACACCAGTCACTCGCCACCACCATTTAACTTATTTCTTGCCATATGGACAGTCAAAACCTTGGTCAATGTACATGTTGGCCACAGTAACACCGCAATGCCATAAAAAAAAGTACTTTGGTTCTCAGACATGGGGTTTGCCGAATGTAACACGGGGGATCGCATTTTTAGCCAGGTTTTTTTTTTTTTTTTTTAAACCCAGGCTATCGTTTTAATATATTTTTGTTTGTTTGAGATGTTCGTCTACATTTTTGTTTAAGTCACCTGGGGCCCGTTTCACTAAACTTCTTACGACTAAAATGTTCGTAATTACAAATTTACGATCGTTTGAAAATTTCAATTGATGGATTTACATTTATTGAGCATAGGCTGCATGTGCAGCCTAGCTCAATAAATGTAAATCCAATAATTGTTTACAAGAAAACATTGTTAATGTGAAATTTACAATTCACAATTTTGCACTTATGAACATTTTAGTCGTAATAAGTTTAGTGAAACGGGCCCCAGATGCATATATGTTCTATAAAGTTACTATTACCTCTTTAGACATGGGAAGTCACCAGATGTTTGTGCGACATGCAACATATGTTTGCATGGAGCTGTTTTTATTGATCATTTGGCGAATTTACAGTGGGATTTTATGTCTCCATGACGATAAAATGCTCGACGCGCAGGGATTTTTCTGATTCGGCGATATCTGAGAAACCACGTACATTTTTTATGGCCTATTGAACGGGAAGTCTGTGAATTCACCGTACGCACAATTTACAAGATTTAGAAAGTTGGATTGTAGCTCGACAATATTTGGTTGTGACTGTAGAAATGGGGCTTATTGGTTTTGCAACCAGTGTAGATCCAGATCGGCCTGTGCATCTGCCGTTCCATCAATGAAACATCTGTCATGCATCTAACAAGCAATACAGATCGTTATCAGGCTACAGGAGCGTGCTATTTGATCAGGAGTGACACTGGTCACAAATCCCATATGCCCCATTGCTCTAGTTACCGTACATACATATTATGTGTGGCTGGAAACGTAACTTCAGTTCCTGTAAAGTGTAGGAACATACCCATCTAGTAGGTACAATGTTGCTAACAATCATGTGACCCGCATTATTTCATATTGTTTATATGTAGCCGTGACTGGAGAAATGGGACTTACGATAGTGGTTTTGCAACCAGTGTAGATCCAGATCAGCCTGTGCATCCGCACAGTCTGATCCGGATCTGCACTGTTCGCCATTCCATCAATGAAACACTTGCTTCTAACGAGCAATATAGAGTGTTATCAGTCTACAGGAGTGTGTAATTTGATCAGCAGTTACACTGGTCACGAATCCCATAATTCCATTTCTCCAATCACAGCCACGCGAGTGATGTAGCCAAGGAAAAATGGTCCGAATGATGGTTTAAAACATACAAGTCCTTCTCAGGTCTCATAATCCAACATAGTTAGATAATCCAGCAGCTAGGTAGTGAGTCTTACATGCAGCTCATCAAGTTGTTTTCATAAATGAAATGACATACAGCATAGGCCCTGAGCGGACTGTATCAATGCTGCTCTTCATTTGTATCTAATGTTGGTTTTTGTATTTATCAGGTAACATGCCCTGTATTGACCAAATACGTACTTACTGATAACATATTGTTGTATCAGGCATTGACCTGATACAAACATCCGGGTTACAACGAAGTGAAAACTTGCATTGGTCGGATGACATCACATGACATTACCGAATGACGTCGGTGTAATAACGCAACGTAAACAAGTTCGCGTTCTATCCATAGATAACAACATCATCTGTGGTAATTTTCGAGCATAAAACGTTACCTGATAAATAGAATACCAGGCTAGTGTCTTTTGATATCAAGTTTATCAGGCTCGGCTCGGAAACGGTAGGAACTCCTCGGCAAGCCTAAGAATTCCTACGCGTTTCCTAGCCTTGTCTGATAAACTTGATATCAAGACACTAGCCTGGTATTTTCTATATACGCCCCCCACACCTCCACCTCCTCCAAGAATGGAGGAGTATTTAATGGTACCATTATCAGTCCATCCCATATGTTTGTCACAAACCTTTTAACCCTTACACCGCTCTTTTTTTTTTTTTGTCGTCTGCTGTTTATTTTCCATTTTTATCATCAAAAACATGCTTTTACAACACTTTAGAATCATTTCCATTGAAAATGATTCTGAAGTGCTGTCAAACCATGTTTTTATTGAGAAAGAAGGCAAGATATAAAAGCAACAGCAGACGACAACTGTTGTGTGTAGCGGCCTAAGGGTTAATGTGCCTTTCTACAACCTTTAAACCGTAATAGATAGAGACAAGGAACTTATCTCTTCCTTATGGTGTGTAGATGCGCAAAGTTTAAATTTTTTTTTTTTTTTGCAAATCCCCGAGTCATTGATTATCTCCCCCTTTTGGACTTAGAATTTTGTCTTGTTTACTATCAAAGCAGTAGTAGGTTGGGCATTTGTGTTCTTTGAACAATTTTCTCGTTTTGAAAAACTACTAAATTGTGATGACATTTATTTTCTGCATGATCTTCAACTTGTATCTATTAACAAATGGCAATAATATGTGATTCAACTAACAGCATTTGGGCCATATTTCTTGTGGAGCATCACAATTGTATATGTATATGTGCAATATTAACATTCATAATGTAAGTACATGTAATATAAGCTCTGTGGTCAAACACAAACATGATGTTTTAAATGTCACTGACTGAAGAAATGAGGCTCGTGACAAATAGAAAAACGTTATTTGTGAGTGCTCATAAAACTTTCTGAGTACACACTCCATTCTCATGCTTGATAGCAGGTAATGTGATTGGTCAACACTGCACTGTGCTGTCTCAGCCAATCAGAATATCTGACCTACAAATTTTTACAATTCTTACAAATTCTTACAAGTTGTTCTGAGGGAAGTTACTTGTGAGTTACCAAGATATGTTACCTATCTGCAATACAGAGGCGCGTTTCACTAACCTTTGGACGATAAAAATGTTTGTACGAAGATTTTTACAAGTGTACTCGACACACAAATGTTACTCTACTGCTTTTGGGAGGGGGCCAAGTGATTCCGGTGTGGCGAGGACCTGGCATCAGAACAAACAAATATGACTCACTCACACTATCATATACTACATGTAGCCTATTTCACCAACATTGCAAAGTATACTTTTCTAGCAAAGTATACTTTGAGGGAGAAATTTTGAATTTTAGGATAAATTTAATAATTTTTATTATACTGAATTTATTACATTATCACAGCCATCCATTTTGGCTGTGATAATGTAATAAATTCAGTATAATATTTCTGCATACTTTTAATCATCAAATATATGCAGTCGTTAGTTCTATATGAAATAATGCATTTTGGAAAAAATAAATGATTACTCCCTCAAAGTATTGCAATGTTGGTGAAATGGGCTACTGGTCATTGAACCTGAACAATTTCACCAGTTCTCAAAATTGGCTGCTGATGCGAATTTTGTTGTCAATGTTAGTTTTGCACTTACGAACTTCTTAATCGTACGAAGTTTAGTGAAACAGGCCCCTGTGGGCCGTTTCACTAAACTTTGTACGACACAAATGTTTGTAAGTGCAAAATTATGATAGTCTGTAAATTTCACATTAGCAATGTTTTCTTGTAAACAATTATTGGATTTACATGTATTCAACATAGGCTCCGTTTGCAGCCTATGCTCAATAAATGTAAATCCATCAATAGAAATTTCCAGACGATCCTAAATTTGCACTTACGAACATCTTAGTCGTACGAAGCTTAGTGAAACTGGCCCCTGGTCTATAAACAAGGAGGGAATTTAGCAAGAAACTCTAGTAACAATAACAAAAGTTTACTGCAAGTCACATGCGGTACAGAGGAATCAAAGGATGCCTCTGTACCGAATCCGACTTTCAGTAAACTTTTCCCAGCACATCTTTGGATCCCTTTGGTCAAGTCTTGCCTAACTGTTTGCCAAAGTTTCTCGGTGTCACACTGCCAATCACACGACAGTATCGCGATTCAAAATCATGTTTAGGGGCGGAGCTTCGCGACTGGGCTGGGAAAACAATATAAGTAAGTTATAGTTCACATATTGAATTTGTAATAGACTAATTTATTAAAAATTCAATATGTGAACTATAACTTCTGCAAGTAACGTAGACCAAGTTTGATATGTTTTGTAGTATGTATATTTGTAATATGGTCTACGCTATTTACAATTACACTGGCCAAACATTGATTATGGTATGCCAGGTTATGGCATATACACGATGAATCAATAAATAAACGCAACGACATTCAATGTACATGTGTAATATAAACAAAATAGTCAAGCAGTTCATTGTAATTTGTAGCGTTGGTACACTTTGGCAAGTATATATAGTATACAGGGTGATTCAAAAAACTTGTCCCCACTTCAAATGAACATCTTAAGCCATACTCAAATTATATATGTTTACTCTATATATCAAAATAACAAACAATTATTCACCTTTTCAGTCAATACACAAATCCTCGGAATCAATTATGTTTTTCTTGTTTAAATGACATGTTCTATATGTCCGCCCTTCTGTCGGATAACCAGTCCAAGCCTGAATCTGAACTGGCCGATGACCGCATTGCAAGTCTCCGAGCTTATCTTCTTCGTCTCTCGCGCAATGGCTGTCTTCAACTCCTTTAGATTTGTTGGTCTGGGAGAATATACTCTCTCCTTAAGGTGACCCCAGAGAAAGAAGTCCAATGGGCTGAGGTCTGGTGATCGTGGGGGCCATTCAATAAGTGTTTAGAGCGATATTACTTTGTTGCCAAACGAATTGTCAATCCAACTGATCGCGTCAGACGCGGTATGTGGTGCAGCGCCGTCTTACTGAAACCATACATCAGATGTATCGTATCCTCTTCTGGTCAATTCTGGAACAAATTTTCCTTTCAGAATATGAAGGTACCTGTCTGTTGACACAGTTTGGGTTTCGCCTTGCTCTTCGAAGAAATAAGGTCCAATAACGCCCTTGCTGCTCAGTGCGGCCCATGCGGTTACCTTCGCGCTGTGAAATGACTTCTCCTCGTAAATGTCTGGTTTATTTGCACTCCAAAAACGTTGATTCTGTGTGTTGACTGCGGCATCAATGTAGAAGTGTGCTTCATCGGAGAACCAAGTATTGTCAATGATTTCTGGATTTACAATAGCCCAGTTAGCCAATTCCATTTTCCTGTCAATGTCTTCTTTCTTTAAGTGCTGCATGACTGAGATTTTATACGGTTTGAGTTGCAAGTCGTACTTCAATATTCTTTGGACTGATGAATAACTTGGAGTGTTTGTGAGATCCCTCAATACATTCCTGATTGACTTTCTCGGTGTCTCTTCTATTACTTTCCTCACGTTTTCAATGTTTTCATTTGAACGTCCATTTCTTTCTCTACCACTGTTTCCCTTCCATCTCCCGTGAACACTTCCCGATTATTCAAATCTCTTGACTATTCTATACATCTGCTTCCGTGACAAGTATTCTCTGTCTGGATACTTCTTCTTCATCATCTTTCTGACAATATTAGGTGAGTTTCCGCATTCATAATACAACTTTACAACTTCTGCTGAGAAATCCATTTGCATATGTTGATGACATCACACACTAAACTTGATGACATCACACACTAAACTTGATGACGGCATACACATGCAATGATGACGTCATCAGTTTTTGTTCATAATATTAGCAAAATGGTGTTGAGTTGCATTAATTAATAAGCCATATTTTGATTCTCTATCACTCTTAGAAAGCAAAAAATGATTAATTTTTTTGATTGGGGGATGAAGTGGGGACAAGGGGACAAGTTTTTTGAATCACCCTGTATATACCATGCTAATGTGTGGGCTATTCCATTAATCCTTTCACCCCTAAGTAACTGGAATGGACTGTGGTATGTTAATTTTCTGACCAATCCAATTGTCATAAATTATTTTCAGACTAGTCCATTTATGAAAATGTGGGTTTTTGTTCTCAAAAATATGAAAATTGCTTGCAAAAAGTGCAGATCCTGGTTAGACGGGTCAGCACTAGCCGGCTCATCTGGATCTACATTATTTGCCAATACCACATTACAGGTCTGTAGTGTTGAAAGGGTTAATAAAAAAGGGATTTTTGAGTCTAAAATATAATTTTGTCAGATTTATAAATATGTACAAAATGTATCATGTTTTATATATCTAATGATTTATATATCTTTATGGGTCAAGATCTGATAAACTGAGTTTATTGCAAATGTAGTCACCAACTTTGTGTCAGAAAAAGGATCAATTATATTTTTTGTATTATTGTTATGCCCCTGTAGCCGATTTCACCAAAATTGCAAAGTATACTTATCTAGCAAAGTATACTTTGAGGGAGTAATCATTCATTATTTATTATAGAACTAACGACTGCATATATTTGATGATTAAAAGTACGCAGAATTTATTATTATACTGAATTTATTACATTATCACAGCCAAAATGGCTGTGATAATGTAATAAATTCAGTATAATAAAAAATAATAAATTTATCCTAAAATTGAAAATTTCTCGCTCAAAGTATACTTTGCAAGATAAGTATACTTTGCAATGTTGGTGAAATAGGCTACTGGTCTCGGTAGAGCCGAGAGGCATACAGTGTTTGTATTGCGTCTCCGATCGCGGCTCCGTTTTGGAGGTTCTTCAATCTGCCACCACGGGCATGTGTGTGCCATCGGGCGACATTTTCTACTCTCTTTATTATCCCTTCACCGATAGGCAAGAGGGGATATAGCGTTAGTCCATGTACGTATGAGCGTACATACGTTAGTAGCGCCTTTCATTTTTCAATAACTCCTGAATCGTTTCACCGATTTTGATGTTACGTTTTATATTTGTGGCTTTTGTGTTTTAATGTAACTTTTGAACAAATAGCTGGCAAGATTTATTATAGGCATGTACCAAAAATGTATTCTCGTCTAACAGGGCCAGATCAGTCGGTGCATCTGTCCAACAGCTAGACTTTAAGAGGGTAGGGGAGTATGTATATCAAACACATTTCCTGCTGAGGATACGCCATTTTGTTCGTGGAAAATTATAAATATTTTCTTTATTATGTGCTCAGAAGTATATGTCGTGACCACCATTTGAACCGTCTCGTCGAGACGGTTCAAATGAGTGGTCACAACATATACTTTAAGAGAGAAATAACAAAAACAAAATGCTTAACAAATATTTCATACTCGCCAATGTGTATTCCAAATACAATGGGTCAACGACAAATCATTAAGGATTCATATCTGTCTGAATGGGATTCACGTGAGGATTCATATCTATACAGGGATTCACACCTGGAGCCAAGTGAACCGGTATTATCCAATGGAGTCATAGTTAAGATATGTACATGTATACTCTCCCAACCTCCTGTCATTAGAATAAATGCAGTAAGTCATATCTGATTCTATCAGACCATCGCATATGTTTTTTAAACACAGTAAACATACTGGGAGCCGTTTCACTAAACTTTGTAGGACTAAAATGTTTGTAAGTGCAACTTTAGGATCATCTGGAAATTTCAATTGATCGATAAACATTCATTAATTGCTTAATACAAGAAAACATTGTTAATGTGTAATGTACAGACTATCATATTTTGCACTTGCAAACATTTTAGTCGTACGAAGTTTAGTGAAACTGGCCCCAGTAGCCTATTTCATCAACATTGCAAAGTATACTTTACTAGCAAAGTATACTTTGAGGGAGTAATCATTTATTTTTCCTGAAATGCATTATTTCATATAAAACTAACAACTGCATATATTTGATGATTAAAAGTATGCAGAATTATTATACTGAATTTATTACATTATCACAGCCATAATGGCTGTGATAATGCAATAAATTCAGTATAATAAAAATTAGTAAATTTATCATAAAATTGAAAATTTCTCCCTCAAAATATACTTTTCTACTAAAGTATACTTTGCAATGTTGATGAAATAGGCCCCTGGTGCTGCATTCCGCCTTGCGTAAAATGTTCCACGTCTGAATAGATGCCCGATTCCTGATGAATTCCCATTCAGCTACATTCAGAACATACTGCATAAACACATTTCCGTCTAGGTGCAAGAAATTTGTTCGTACACAAACAATATGTTTATTCGATAGCTGTAAGTAGGGCTGAGTGGCATCTCGCCAGGAAACAAGTGCATTTTTCAACTTGTATCACCACATACTTATCTAGCAAAGTGTACTTTGAGGGAGTAATCTTTTATTTTTCCCGAAATGCATTATTTCATACAGATCTAACAATGTAATACAATCGGTATATAAAAAAAAAAAGAAAAAAAAAGAATTTCTCCCTCAAAGTGTACTTTGCTAGATAAGTACATGTACGTGTATACTTTGCAATGTTGGTGAAATAGGCTACAGGTATAGTTAACAGCCTGTTTGGCTGGTATGTTGCGGCTGATCCGATTCTACACAGATGACAAACCTCAATCTATTTATTGTACCAATTTATCTTCACCAAACCATTGCTATGTGTGTAATGGTGATTATTATACCAATCATTTGTTATTTTGTATGTAGTCTAATAGTAAAATAATAAATTATCATAATGTGTCTCGCATATGTGTTTTCTATTATACTGCAAACGAACTACTAGTATCTTTCGTGGCTATTTATATTTCCTGATTTTCATATTTGCACATTTTTGCGACACTACAGACCTCTTTTTAGCAGTGTTTGCAAACAGTGTAGATCCAGATGAGACGGTCGCGGCCTGCATGTCGCGCCCGCCGAGGGTTTGATAGTATACCGAAAAAAATTAACCAAAAACTTTAACCCGGACGCATGTACAGACGTACGTATGCCAATGTGCAGACTATATCACGCTGTCCACTATGTCCACTATATCACGCTGTCCACGTCCACTATATCACGCTGTCCACGTCCACTATATCACGATGTCCACTATATCACGCTGTCCACGTCCACTATATCACGCTGTCCACTATATCACGCTGTCCGCAAGCGGGAGCGACAAAAACACTCCGTCAGTGGACGAGTCTGAAAATTATTGTATGATGATTGGATTGGTCCTTAAATTAACAGTTATTTAGGGTTGAAAGGGTTAAATAAAATCTTACCGTTACAAAACTGGGTTAGTTGTGTAAGTGAAATAATTAAATCGCCACAATAATGGACCAAACACAGAACATAATATAATTAACAGTGTGCATTTTTTCTCTCAAAAACAATCTTTATAAATACACATCTTGTCTCTCATGTAATTTATAACTCAAATAGATTTTATTCTCACATGTAACGTCACAATTGTAAACGTTTATTTTGTAGGTGGTGCACTGGTGGATCGGCTGGTGAAAATCACTATTTTTATGGAAAAAAATACCGGTAGTTTCATTGAATATCAATCCATGTGTCGAGTCGAGTAGTGGACAAGAGGTGTCCAAACCAGACGAGAACATCAGGCATATTTACTATCTGACCAATGTAAATCCTGGTCAAGCCTCAATAGTTAAGCATCCTACGACTGATGTGCATTGTCCGCTGATGCATTACTTTGTGTTTTGTCGAGATATTTGCGCACATTGTAAACCATGGCTAGATAATGCAGATCTGAGACAAAACTGGTTGCTTATGCAATAAGCCTGGATTTGTCGGATAATGACCAGTAGCCGATTTCCCCAACATTGCAAAGTCTACCTGAGTAGGCATGTACCTTTAACACTCGGTGGCAACAACACATGCTATCACATTGACCTGTAGCCGATTTCACCAACATTGCAAAGTATACTTTTCTAGCAAAGTATACTTTGAGGGAGTAATCATTTATTTTTCTGAAATGCATTATTTCATATAGAACTAACGACTGCATATATTTGATGATTAAAAGCAGAATTATTATACTGAATTTATTACATTATCACAGCCAAAATGGCTGTGATAATGTAATAAATTCAGTATAATAAAAATTAATAAATTTATCCTAAAATTGAAAATTTCTCCCTCAAAGTATACTTTGCTAGAAAAGCATACTTTGCAATGTTGGTGAAATAGGCTACAGATTCACAAAACACTACAATCTCGTCAAACTGGTAAGCTATGTACATGTATATCGCATATGTCAATTACCTTACTGATGATTTGACTTCGAGTTTGTGCACGCGGCGTGGAACTTACACTCGGGGATTGCGCTGGCGATCGCCACTTTCATGGTCATGGTCATGTTAATGGCAACATGAGTGTGTTCCAAATGCTCACATATATCAAGTGTCCAAATATTGAAGTAATCCGTCAAATAATATAAAGTTATTATAGGAATGAATGGCCTTTTTGTGGAATTTATCGGGGTATAAACTTGGAAAAGTTCTTTTCGAAAATTGTAATTTTTTAAGGCCTCATCCAGTATTCCCGGGACTTTTCCAAGTTTATATCCCCGATAAATTCCACAAAAAGGCCATTCATTCCTTATAATTCCAGCATTTGAAATAAATTCATCAAGAAAATGTGTTTAGTTTCCGTTTTCTTAAGAATTATTTTAACTGCGCCTCACGGTTACGGAAAGTAGTTCGGTGTGGGAGTTTACTGGGATATAAATTTTGGACAGAGACTTGTTAATCAAATGTTAGGGAATCGTGTAAATATTTTTGTGCTGGAATTATACCGTGATGAAGAAGCTTGTACAAAGTTTTTGACACCAAAAAAATGGCTAAGTGTTTGCGCAAAATTGTGATGGTAAAAAAAGTCAAAATCGTGTCAATGGTGCGATGAATGTGTTTCTATATGCTTTCATGTATCAAGTGTCCAAATATTGAAGCAATCCGTCAAGTAATATTAAAGTTATACCATGATGACAAAGCTTGTACAAACTTTTTGACATTTCGGACGACGACGCAGACGACGCGGACGTCGACGGAAAAAACGGCAACCATAGTCATGCCTTCTGCTAAAGCAGGCGCGACAAGTATGAAGGAATGTCGCATGACATTTCCTTTCAAACCACAATCGGCCCACTGCCTGTAACATATGTTGGATACATCAATCCTGTTGAAAATCGCAACAAAATTTGGAGACGTCTTTGTTTAAATTCTGTATCCATGGTTAGCCCCTTTTTTGGAAACCGTTCAATTCGTATTAACGATACTGGGGCCCGTTTCACTAAACTTTGTACAACTAATATGTTCGTAAGTGCAAACTTGAGTCTGTAAATTTCACATTAACAATGTTTTCTTGTAAACGATTATTGGATTTACATTTATCGAGCAGCCTATGTTCAATAAATGTAAATCCATCAATTGAAATTTCTAGACGATCCTAAATTTGCACTTACGAACATTTTAGTCGTACAAAGTTTAGTGCTGCACTCCGAGCCAGAGATGTGACTCAGCTCTATTTACACACATTTTGCGCCGGTTACTAGACGAAAATGTGTAGATGCATTATCTTCTGTAGGTACCTGAATGGGAATTCATCAGTAATCCGGGGCCCATTTCACTAAACTTCGTACAACTAAGAAGTTCGTAAGTGCAAAATAGAAATTCTTATTTTGTGGACATGCTGCATTTAATGACATGAACCCTTAGGTACATAGAGAATACCAGGCTAGTGTCTTTTGATATCAAGTTTATCAGGCAAGGTTGAAAACACGTAGCAATGGCGAAGCTTGCTGAGCCATTCCTCGCGTTTTCAGCCGAGCCTGATAAACTTGATATCAAAAGACACTTGCCTGGTATTCTATTTATCATGCCATTCGTTCAACGTCAGAAAAACACATTTATTTATTGAGTTTACCTTGATTTTGCGCTCGTTCAGTGCATCCGAATTCAAACTTGTTTACGTAACGTAACGTCGCGTGTTGACGTCATGTGATGTAAACCACCAATGAAATGACGTTGTTCTGACCGGAAGTGCCTGATAAACTTTGCACATACTCAGAAGTGCATTGACCTGCTATAACTTTAGTTTATCAGGCAGCTGTTATCAGTGCGAGAATGCATTAATGGCATGATAAAATATGGTAGTGAAACAGGCCCCTGGCGCCTATTTTGATGTGAAATATTTTACGCCCGCATGGAGTACAGCACCAGTGATACTATGAACTTATTGTCATTTCTTTGAATTTGCCTCTAATCTTTTAAGGATGTCAGATTTGACACTTTCTGGCAGATCACTTTTCAGAAGTTCTGTGTATTTGTTATCTTCCATACCGATAAGCTCCCCCAAATACATACTCGATAGCAATTCCACCGTTTTGTTGAGATTGTATTTAATTGCCGTTTTAATGGCTGTTGTGTACACCGTCCTAACTGCTTGAGTTCTCATGATCTTGCGTTGCGCTGTGCTTGTAACGCTAGTTGTGTCCTGTACACTGCTATAGGTACACGCAGCAGTCTTCGACTCCGCCCATTTGCACATACTGACTAGTGACCGTATATCGGCGTCTTTCTGGTTAGCTGCAATCTCCCAGAGTTCCGATGTCAATTCTGGCGCGAGGGAAAAGTCTGCCTGCAGCTGGTGAAGAGTTGAACAAGGCTGAAGGGCGGCCAGCTGTATGCATTTATTCTTCAACTCTTCCATATTGTAGGTGGTAGCCACGAGGAGACGATCAAAGATCATGTAAATATCGGAGTCCTTTGTCGAAGCCTCAACGAGGACTTCTTCACAGCGTTTCTTCTGATCGTCTAACTGATACTCATCAAATAATGGCACAAGACTTTCTGCGTTGTCCTCTACAACAAAATAGATACATAACTCTTAGAATATGAGACCTAAAAATAATTGTCGTCTGCTGTTGTTTCATATTTTATCTTTTCTTTCAATGAAAGCGTGGTTTGACAGCAATTTAGAATCATTTCCATTGGAAATGATTCTACATTGCTGGCAATGAATGTTTTGATGAGAAAAATTAAAAATATGAACAGCAGACGACAACATTTAATGCACACAGTTTGGAAGAGTGTCTAAATGGAAAACTGTTTGATTTATTCATGCATTATGTGTAGTCCCATAGAAAACGAACAGCCAAATGCCAAGCTGATTCTGACAGGTTAATGTTCCTGTTAATGATTTTGTATTGCACTATGGGGTCAGCTAATGAGATAACAAAGCATGCAGAACTACTTTCACTGCCCAGCTGGAGTCTCCAGTAACCGCCAGACTTCACCATCGTGCATGAGAATATGTACAGGTGAGTTTTATTACCACCAGCGACTATTATGGCCGTAATCTTTGCAGCTTAGGTCCAGATCAGAATGAGCAGTCACATCAGGATCTAGACTGTTACCGACTGGATTCATCATTGTCTAAATGGATTAGCAACCCTGGTATTGTTCCATGCTCTCTTGGTAGCCTACAACATGTGTGTGCTGATTCCCACAATAATGCTGGGAGAATTGCTTGTTCTAACAGCTATAAGCTGATGATACAAGGACACACTAGTCTTCTAACCAGTGTAGATATATCTGCGGGTTCAAACTGACCAGCACACTAGCAAGTTACAAATTAAAATGTGCTGTTGATACATAATTACATGTAGCATATGCTATGTTACATACACCTTGCAGAAATAAATATCTTCATTGCAAAACCTTACTTCATTCTCAAAGTCCCAATCATTCTCAGTGTCAATTAGTGCAAATATTCTAATCAATAACACACAATTGCAAATTATACATATTTGGCCTTATATTTGAATATGCGTATACTATGTACACAGTGATCCGTTATGAGACCAACCATGTAAGTAATTTGATACATTTCCACAGTTGTCATAGTTCATGAAAAATATTTACATAATTTATTATTGTCATCATTTACTAAAAAACACAAGGCTGTTATAAATATTATTCTTTGAATATCGCGGATGCTATTATGTATGAAATCAATTGAGATAGACGGAATGGCGAACCGTGCAGACCCTGATCAGACTGCGCGGATATGCAGGCTGATTTGGGTAGCGGAGTTGGCAGCATAGATCATAAGCCCCATTTCTCCGTCATGACAACATATGCCATATGTATGCATGTATGTCATAGATAATTGCAGGTTTTGAAATTGTGGTGCCATAATTATGTGCTCTTCATATTTACTGCTACATTTTGAATAAAATATAAAAATACAGCAAATATCTAGTACATATCTCTGCTATCGAACAATAACAAAAAAAGATTAGTATTTATTATATCTTCCCATTTTAGTTCAGAAACCAGACATATTTATTCTGTCCTATGCAGTGGTCAAGCCGCCTGACCATTATCCATGCGCGGACACAAAATAGTTCTCACACGTCCAGTTTCATTTTGGCACATAAGGATTATGTTTGGCGATTTGGCTTCTTGTTAGTTTTCGTTTGTTTAGTGGAATGTATATATATATCGATTCACCTCGGTGTATATAAATATTGAATACGATTTTATATTATAATGGTATCATAGATAGTATTTTGGCCCGCATATTCCTACGCCGTATTGGAACCATTTTGGCGGGATTTGGAGAGGTCTTCGGAACACATATTTTGGTAAAATCTTAATTTTTATTTTTACAATATATTTGTCGTTGGTCAACCGATTTTAACGGGAGAAAAGGCATTTTTGCATCTCTGATAATGATAAAATTGATTATAGCATTATTTATAGATTTTATTTGCGTTATAACATATTTAGAATTTAACTGGGAATTTCAGAATCTTATCATATCGCCTAATGGGCCATTTGACCCGGTGTTAGGAACATTAAAGGAACATTAAATCTCGCCGTAGGAACATTAAATCTGGTTGGTATCGGGATGCAGACAGGTTTATTCCAGTATCCAGCTGTGCAACTCGGGTTTCCCGACCCCACTTTTTCTTTGAAGTAGTGGGGTTTACAAGTACCCGACTTTCTATGGGAGAGTACACCTAATGTGGGAAAACCCAATAGGTCAAATTCAGCACTTGAGCCGTACTGTGCCTTTAATCAAAATGTGATGGCGGACCATGAAGAACCTGATTGGACTACGAGGATGTGCAGGCTGGGCTGGGCCTACACTGGTCGCAAATGCCATAAGTCACGCTTCTTCAGTCATAGCCAAAAAAATGGCACAAACATTTCCGCATTGTCCTCTGCATCAAAATCAACACTCAATCAAAACCAGGCTGTTTACCGATCTCGCTCTTGATATGCTAGCACACTCTTGCAGCATTGTGAAAATCTGTACTGGTAGTTAGAAGCCTTATGGCCATGGGTTTCTCACTTGACTGAATGATGAGTAGTGCAGACCATGTTTATTGTGTGTCTTTTCATTAGATAATATGACTGGTCAGATTCCGTGTGTACATACATCGCACTGTTACCTGTGATGGTTTTCCGTGTGTTGGGGTATATACACCCCACGGTGACAATTACCTGTGATGGTTCTCCGTGTGTTGGGGTGAATTATATACACGCCCCACATGGCAATTACACAGGTTCTCCAGTGTTGGGGTAATACACCCCATACCTTACCTGTGATGGTTCTCATCCGTGTGGTATATACACTCCATGGTGACAATTACCTGTGAATGGTTCCTAATACATGTTTGGGGTTGGGGAATATACACCCCAACTGGTTAACAATTGACCAGTGATGGTTCTTCCCGTTATTTTGTGGGGTATAGAACACTCCATGGTGACAATTACCTGTGATGGTTTCACCGTGTGTTGGGGGTATATACACTCCAACGGTAACAATTACCTTGATGGATGGATTCCATCCATGTTTGGGGGTATATACACACCCACGGTTAACAAAAAATTTAACCTGTGATGGTTATCCCCAATGTGTTGGGGGTTATATTAACACCCCACGGTAGTCAATTTACCTGTGATGGTTCTCCATGTGTTGGGGTATATAACACTACAATGGTTGGGACAATTACCTGTTGATGGGCTTTCCTTGTGTTTTGGGGTATTTACACATCCCACATTGACAAAATTATCTGTGAATGGGTTTTCCTTGTGTTGGGGTATTTATACACCCCACGGTAAACAATTTAACCTGTGATGGTTTTACCTTGTGTTGGGGTATATACACCCCCCACGGTAACAAGAACCTGTGAATGGTTTTTTCCCGTGTGTTTGGGTATACACAATCCCACAGTGACCAAATTATCTGTTTGATGGGTTTCTGTGGATTGGGGTATACACTTCCCACGGTGACAATTACCTGTGATCGTTCTCTATGTGTTTTGGTATATACACTCCATGGTGACAATTACCTGTGATGGTTCTCCGTGTGTTGGGGTATACACATCCCACGGTGACAATTATCTGTGATGGGTTTCTGTGGATTGGGGTATACACTTCCCACGGTGACAATTACCTGTGATGGTTTTCTGTGTGTTTGGGGTATATACACTCCATGCTAACAATTACCTGTCATGGTTTTCCGTGTGTTGTGGTATAGACACTCCATGGTGACAATTACCTGTGATGGTTCTCTATGTGTTTTGGTATATACACTCCATGTTGACAATTACCTGTGATAGTTCTCCCTGTGTTGTGGTATAGACACTCCACTGTGATAATTACATGTAATGGTTCTCTGTGTGTTGTGGTATATACACTCCATGGTGACAATTACCTGTAATGGTTCTCCCTGTGTTGTGGTATATACACCCCACGGTAACAATTACCTGTAATGGTTCTCCATGTGTTGGGGTATAGACACTCCATGGTGACAATTACCTGTGATGGTTCTCTATGTGTTTTGGTATATATACTCCATGGTGACGATTACCTGTGATAGTTCTCCCTGTGTTGTGGTATAGACACTCCATGGTGACAATTACCTGTGATGGTGTTGCGTGTGTTGGGGTATAGACACTCCACTGTGACAATTACATGTAATCGTTCTTCGTGTGTTGTGGTATATACACTCCATGGTGACAATTACATGTAATGGTTCTCTGTGTGTTGTGGTATATACTCTCCATGGCGACAATTACCTGTGATGGTTCGCTGTGTGATTTGGTAAATGGGCAATAATTCGCTATTCTGGAGAATGCATATTTTTCTTGTCAATTCCATTTAAACACTACATAAAAAGAGAAATGTTGAGATGGAACACTTTTACGACTTCAGTTATATGAATACACATATGGACTATCTAGCAGTATCAAAAAATAGGTTATTGAAGTTGATTGAACAAGCTGTACAGTTCTTCAATATGTATGTATCTCACATTTTTTAGGTGAAAAAGGGGAACATTTTTAACATGTCCTAGTATGTGCAAGTATTTCATATTGATCTTACCCTTTTCATTGCGTCGAAAAGAGATCGTACGTTTCTGTGAGCAGTCTAACTCTATTTCAGTACACAAATAATTTGTCCATCGGAAGTATAACCATTGAAAAAAATATAACCAAAATTAGTGTGTGTATGTAGCATTTGCTTGTCAAACCCTGTTACATACGTTTAACCAGTCCAGTAGCTTAAAATATGGAACCTGATTAATTTCTTTACTGACATATTGAACCATCTGGCGGTGAGTGTTAAGATGCAAGTAAGATTTTTGTTTTATCTTAAAAGAAACAAAAATGGTAAAACTGTATTTAATATTTATAATATTTCTTGTCAACAAACTGTTACATACGCAGAAGTTGCTTCATGTAAACATAGAAAATAACAATCAACAGCCAGGTTTATTTTAATAAATTTGTTAGAAATCAGCAAATTCTCACTTTTGTCACCAAAACATAGAGGATATGGCAAGTTAGAAAAAAATGATAGGAGGTATAGTTTTTCATGTTTTTCATGTCAAAATGTTACATACTGCTGTAAATCAGATCAAAGTGTTTTAACAGACTGGTCAATGCATTTAACATAAAGCTGCACCTAATAGATTTGTTACAAACCAAACATCTTTTATAATCTTATTTACAACATAAGTAAAGGAATTTCAATAATGTGTATGTAACATTGACAAAATTGACAAAATTGTTACATACCGGTACATCAATTGCCTCAAATGTTGAAATAGTCCGTTCATGATAATAATTGCTTTATATAAAAAAGTTTATAAAATAAATCCTGTCCCTGTAGGTTTATTATACCCACTTTTTTATAATAAAAAAATGGGTATATTGTTTTCGTCACAGGTGTCCGTCCGTCCGTACGTCCGTCCGTACGTCCGTCACGTTTCTTGTAACTCGAAAAACTTTTTCACCTTCATACCTACGCGCCTGATATTTGGTATGTAGCTTCGTTATCATGTGCAGATGCGCAAAGTGAATTTCCATTTTTGATCCGACCCTCCATCATGGATTATCTCCCCCTTTCGGACTCACAATTTCCCATTTTTTCCTTGTAACTCGAAAAACTTTTTCACCTTCATACCTACGCGCCTCATATTTGCTATGTAGCTTCGTTATCATGTGCAGATGCGCAAAGTGAATTCGGATTTTTGATCCGACCCTCCATCATGGATTATCTCCCCCTTTCGGACTCAGAATTTCCCATTTTTTCCTTGTAACTCGAAAAACTTTTTCACCTTCATACCTACGCTCCTGATATTTGGTATGTAGCTTCGTTATCATGTGCAGATGCGCAAAGTGAATTTGGATTTTGGATCCGACCCCTCCATCATGATTATCTCCCCCTTTCGGACTCACAATTTCCCATTTTTTCCTTGTAACTCGAAAAACTTTTTCACCTTCATACCTACGCGCCTCATATTTGGTATGTAGCTTCGTTATCATGTGCAGTGAGTGAGTGAGTGAATAGGGTTTAACATCCGCTTTTCTGACATAGAGGTACAAGCCTCAGGGAGTCTACACGCAGACGGGTCAATGGGGTCGTGTCCCGTATCCACCTGTCCGAGGGGGGTAAATCCCAACTTCAGAACTCAATATTTACAATCAAAATATATATTCAGTCCTGAAATTAGAACAACCTGATCTGGTGCCAGGCCCTCGCCACACCAGCATCATTTATCCCATCCCCTAAAAGTAATAGGATTAGCGCTAATCTTACTTTTATATATGGGGCATAGCCCGACTCAACTCTCACATACAAGAAAGCCAAAAATGTACATGAGGGCCAAATCCGGTATAGTGGGTTCCGGAAAGTATGAACCCAATCGTTAAGCCAGTTTAGTCGCCTTTTACGACAAGCAATGGCTACTGCAGCACTATTCTCAGGATCAGTTGATCCCGCCCCGGTGCCTGCACGGGGCGATAAAATATGAAACAACAGCAGACGACAATTATTTTTAGGTCTCATATTCTAAGAGTTATGTATCTATTTTGTTGTAGAGGACAACGCAGAATGTCTTGTGCCATTATTTGATGAGTATCAGTTAGACGATCAGAAGAAACGCTGTGAAGAAGTCCTCGTTGAGGCTTCGACAAAGGACTCCGATATTTACATGATCTTTGATCGTCTCCTCGTGGCTACCACCTACAATATGGAAGAGTTGAAGAATAAATGCATACAGCTGGCCGCCCTTCAGCCTTGTTCAACTCTTCACCAGCTGCAGGCAGACTTTTCCCTCGCGCCAGAATTGACATCGGAACTCTGGGAGATTGCAGCTAACCAGAAAGACGCCGATATACGTCACTAGTCAGTATGTGCAAATGGGCGGAGTCGAAGACTGCTGCGTGTACCTATAGCAGTTGTACATGTACAGGACACAACTAGCGTTACAAGCACAGCGCAACGCAAGATCATGAGAACTCAAGCAGTTAGGACGGTGTACACAACAGCCATTAAAACGGCAATTAAATACAATCTCAACAAAACGGTGGAATTGCTATCGAGTATGTATTTGGGGGTTTGGGGGAGCTTATCGGTATGGAAGATAACAAATACACAGAACTTCTGAAAAGTGATCTGCCAGAAAGTGTCAAATCTGACATCCTTAAAAGATTAGAGGCAAATTCAAAGAAATGACAATAAGTTCATAGTATCACTGGTGCTGTACTCCATGCGGGCGTAAAATATTTCACATCAAAATAGGCGCCAGGGGCCTGTTTCACTACCATATTTTATCATGCCATTAATGCATTCTCGCACTGATATCAGCTGCCTAATAAACTAAACTATAACAGGTCAATGCACTTCTGAGCATGTGCAAAGTTTATCAGGCACTTCCGGTCAGAACAACGTCATTTCATTGGTGGTTTACGTCACATGACGTCAACACGCGACGTTACGTTACGTAAACAAGTTTGAATTCGTATGCACTGAACGAGCGCAAAATCAAGGTAAACTCAATAAATAAATGTGTTTTTCTGACGTTGAACGAATGGCATGATAAATAGAATACCAGGCAAGTGTCTTTTGATATCAAGTTTATCAGGCTCGGCTGAAAACGCGAGGAATGGCTCAGCAAGCTTCGCCATTCCTACGCGTTTTCAACCTTGCCTGATAAACTTGATATCAAAAGACACTAGCCTGGTATTCTCTATGTACCTAAGGGTTCATGTCATTAAATGCAGCATGTCCACAAAATAAGAATTTCTATTTTGCACTTACGAACTTCTTAGTTGTACGAAGTTTAGTGAAACGGGCCCCGCATTACTGATGAATTCCCATTCAGGTACCTACAGAAGATAATGCATCTACACATTTTCGTCTAGTAACCGGCGCAAAATGTGTGTAAATAGAGCTGAGTCACATCTCTGGCTCGGAGTGCAGCACTAAACTTTGTACGACTAAAATGTTCGTAAGTGCAAATTTAGGATCGTCTAGAAATTTCAATTGATGGATTTACATTTATTGAACATAGGCTGCTCGATAAATGTAAATTCAATAATCGTTTACAAGAAAACATTGTTAATGTGAAATTTACAGACTCAAGTTTGCACTTACGAACATTTTAGTTGTACAAAGTTTAGTGAAACGGGCCCCAGTATCGTTAATACGAATTGAACGGTTTCCAAAAAAGGGGCTAACCATGGATACAGAATTTAAACAAAGACGTCTCCAAATTTTGTTGCGATTTTCAACATGATTGATGTATCCAACATATGTTACAGGCAGTGGGCCGATTGTGGTTTGAAAGGAAATGTCATGCGACATTCCTTCATACTTGTCGCGCCTGCTTTAGCAGAAAGGCATGACTATGGTTGCCGTTTTTTCCGTCGACGTCTGCGTCGTCGTCCGAAATGTCAAAAAGTTTGTACAAGCTTCGTTATCATGGTATAACTTTAATATTACTTGACGGATTGCTTCAATATTTGGACACTTGAAACAAACAAAAATGGTAAAACTGTATTTAATATTTATAATATTTCTTGTCAACAAACTGTTACATACGCAGAAGTTGCTTCATGTAAACATAGAAAATAACAATCAACAGCCAGGTTTATTTTAATAAATTTGTTAGAAATCAGCAAATTCTCACTTTTGTCACCAAAACATAGAGGATATGGCAAGTTAGAAAAAAATGATAGGAGGTATAGTTTTTCATGTTTTTCATGTCAAAATGTTACATACTGCTGTAAATCAGATCAAAGTGTTTTAACAGACTGGTCAATGCATTTAACATAAAGCTGCACCTAATAGATTTGTTACAAACCAAACATCTTTTATAATCTTATTTACAACATAAGTAAAGGAATTTCAATAATGTGTATGTAACATTGACAAAATTGACAAAATTGTTACATACATCAATTGCCTCAAATGTTGAAATAGTCCGTTCATGATAATAATTGCTTTATAAAAAGTTTATAAAATAAATCCTGTCCCTGTAGGTTTATTATAAGTTGTAAATAGCTCATGTAGTGCTATATAAATAAAGGAAGGTCTATAAGTATGTAACATTGACAAAAACATGTTACTATAGGAATGAATGGCCTTTTTGTGGAATTTATCGGTGTCTGGTAATCTGGTGTCTTTACGAGGCCTTAAAAATTACAATTTTCGAAAAAAAATTAAAAAATCTTCTTTTTTTTCCCCCGAAAATTGTAATTTTTTATCGCTTCGTCCAGTATTCCCGCGACTTTTCCAAGTTTATATCCCCGATAAATTCCACAAAAAGGCCATTCATTCCTTATAATTCCAGCATTTTAAATAAATTCATCAAGAAAATGTGTTTATTTTCCGTTTTCTTAAGAATTATTTTAACTGCGCCTGACGGTTACGGAAAGTAGTTCGGCATGGAGTTTACTGGGATATAAATTCTGGACAGAGACTTGCTACGGACCAATCAAATGTTAGGGAATTGTGTAAATATTTTTGTACTGGAATTATAGTACCTTAAATATGTTGCAATGGAGTATTCAGGGTATTTTAAATCATCAAATTGTGGATTTAAATGAAATTTTGTGATAATGGATGGTTGCAAACTATAAACTGCTCATGTAAACTTATTACTAACATAAATAAATAAACCTGAAAAAATGTGCATGTAACATTCACAAGAATCTATTATTGCAATCTATTTATGTATTACACATTAATCAAAACATTTTCTGTGTAAACTGTTAACAATCATCTCATCTTTATACAGTTTATTGTCTCACAAGAAGAAATTCCAGTTGCCACATAGTAATAAGCATCCAGTCTCTAAAAAAGTATTGCTTGACATATTTGTCAATGTTACATACACGACTTCGATCAAATGTCACAATATACTTCTAAAGGTAATGCATGATTTAAACTAATGCCTCTACAACAAATAAGGTCCAAATAGGTTTGTTACAACCCATAAACATATAGTATAATCTCATTTCAAACGGTTTAAAATGAGCATGGAATATGTGTATGTAACATTGACGAGAAAAATATAGTGTAGCCATTTTTTCATCAACCAATAATCAATGCATTTTCTGGTAAAGGTGATTGTTAGGGCACAGTAAAACACGTCTTTACACAACAAATAAACTAAGATGCCATTTGAAAGCAACATAGGATCACCAAATACATATTACCTCTTTGTCAATGTTACATACACGAGATTCAGCAAATTTCTATCTCTCTGTAGTCAAAGGCATGTATATTCTGCAAACAACTGCAATTGTCCAAACCCTAGTGGCTTGGACTATGCCACGTTTTTCTAACAAAGCACAAAATCAAAAAAAATGTCCCCCTATTAGGCCAAATACTGAATTCTGGCCCATATACCCTCCATGGTGACAATTACCTGTGATAGTTCTCTCTGTGTTGTGGTATAGACACTCCACGGTGACAATTACATGTGATGGTTCTCCGTGTGTTGAGGTATATACACTCCACGGTGACAATTACATGTGATGGTTCTCCGTGTGTTGAGGTATATACACTCCACGGTGACAATTACATGTGATAGTTCTCCGTGTGTTGAGGTATATACACTCCACGGTGACAATTACATATGATGGTTCTCCGTGTGTTGGGGTATATACACTCCACGGTGACACTTACCTGTGATAGTTCTCCGTGTGTTGGGGTATATACACTCCGTGGTGACAATTACCTGTGATGGTTCTCCGTGTGTTGGGGTATATACACTCCGTGGTGAAAATTACCTGTGATGGTTCTCCATGTGTTGGGGTATAGACACTCCATGGTGACAATTACCGTTGATGGTTCTCCATGTGTTGGGGGGTATATACACTCCACGGTGACAACTACCTGTGATGGTTCTCTGTGTGTTGGGGTATATACACTCCATGTGACAATTACCTGTTATGGTTCTCCGTGTGTTGGGGTATACACATTCCAGGAACTCGACCATGTCATCGAGACATTTCCCCGGCAGTGGAATCTCGTCCATATTCTTCTCCTCCATGTCCAGTTCGAACATTGACCGGAACACAGGAGACACGAGACTCAGCACAGCCTTCGAGACGTACAACTTGTGTCCCTGAACGAGCAGGGCTGTATTGTTAGTCACCGACTTCTCCGCATAGGGATTATAAAGATCACGATCCTCTATTGATTCTGGGGACCCACTTCCCCGAGCTACGTCCATCGAGTCCTTTTGCTCGCTATCTGTTGTTGATGTTGAGGTCATTGCCACTGTACCTTAATATCACTGTATTAAAGAAATGTGAAAAGCTGAATGGTGCTTAACGGCCCATCAACACAAAAGAGTATCATTTAGGGCCAAGCAATTTAGATGAAGAAGAAAATAATAGTAAAATAGTATGTTAGATGTGGTAGGTAATCAAATGATAAGGGTAAAAATAAAACTATGATGAACAATATAAATGAGATACATGTATACAATGATAAAATTAAATTTTCCAATACAAGTTGGTTTCATGGAGAAAGCTAAGCAAACCTACAAAGAGACATTCACATCCGCTATGCATATGGTAGATGGTTGGGGGGGGGAATATTTCCTAGGAGGGGGGGGGGAATATTTCCTAGGAAAATCTCCCCCCCCCACCAATACATGCCACATGCTATCTGTTCTACACCAACATACATTATTTCATCAGAAATACTCCCCCAATCGTGGGTTATTCTTGTCTACAAAGAGACATTCACATCCGCTATGCATATGGTAGATGGTTGGGGGGGATATTTCCTAGGAAAATCTCCCCCCCCCCTACCCCCCCCCCCTCCCTCAATACATGTCAAATGCCATCTGTTCTACACTAACATACATTATTTCATCATGAGGGAGGGGGGATTATTCTTGTCTACAAAGAGACATTCACATCCGCTATGCATATGGTAGATGGTTGGGGGGGATATTTCCTAGGAAAATCTCCCTCCCCCCACCAATACATGCCACATGCTATCTGTTCTACACCAACATACATTATTTCATCAGAAATACTCCCCCAATCGTGGGTTATTCTTGTCTACAAAGAGACATCCACATCCGCTATGCATATGGTAGTTGGTTGGGGTGGGGAATATTTCCTAGGAAAATCTCCCCCCCCCCCACCAATACAATACATGCCACATGCTATCTGTTCTACACCAACATACATTATTTCATCAGAAATACTCCCCCAATCGTGGGTTATTCTTGTCTACAAAGAGACATTCACATCCGCTATGCATATGGTAGATGGTTGTGGGGGGGGGGGGAATATTTCCTAGGAAAATTCCCCCCCCCCTCCCTCAATACATGCCAAATGCTATCTGTTCTACACCAACATACATTATTTCATCATGAGGAGGGGGGGGTTATTCTTGTCTACAAAGAGACATTCACATCCGCTATGCATATGGTAGATGGTTGGGGGGATATTTCCTAGGAAAATCTCCCCCCCCCCCCCCCCCCCCCTCCACCGCCAATACATGCCACATGCTATCTGTTCTACACCAACATACATTATTTCATCAGAAATACTCCCCCAATCGTGGGTTATTCTTGTCTACAAAGAGACATTCACATCCGCTATGCATATGGTAGATGGTTGGGGGGATATTTCCTAGGAAAATCTCCCCCCCTCTCACCACCGCCAATACATGCCACATGCCACATGCTATCTGTTCTACACCAACATACATTATTTCATCAGAAATACTCCCCCAATCGTGGGTTATTCTTGTCTACAAAGAGACATTCACACACTGCTATGCATATGGTAGATGGTTGGGGGGATATTTCCTAGGAAAACTCTCCCCCCCCCCCTCCACCGCCAATACATGCCACATGCCACATGCTATCTGTTCTACACCAACATACATTATTTCATCAGAAATACTCCCCCAATCGTGGGTTATTCTTGTCTACAAAGAGACATTCACACACTGCTATGCATATGGTAGATGGTTGGGGGATATTTCCTAGGAAATTCCCCCCCGCCCCCCCCCAACCATCTACCATATGCATAGCGGATGTGAATGTCTCTTTGTAGACAAGAATAACCCCTCCCCCTCCCTTATGATGAGATAATGTATGTTGGTGTAGAACAGATAGCATTTGACATGTATTGAGGGAGGGGGGGGGGGGGAGATTTTCCTAGGAAATATTCCCCCCTCCCCAAGGGACTTACACTATGCATATGATAGATTGGGGTGGGGTGTGAAGGAGGTGATTTTTTATGTTCCCCTTTCTTATACTACCAAATGACATACATTGTGCCTATGTGCACATGTTTGGTGGGAAATAATTCTGCTTTGTGGCATTCAAACACAAACTTTTGGGTGGGGGGGAGAATTTCCAGGGTGGGGGGAGAATTTCCTAGGGTCGAGCCTGGAAATATTCTCCCCCGGGGGGGAGAATTTCCTAGGAAAGAATTTCCTAGGAAATTCTTCCCCGGGGGGGGGGATATTTCCAGTGGGGAGAATTTCCTGTGACACCGGTACAAGTATTTTCATTTTGCATCAAAACATTAAAATGGGCCCTGGTATGAGCAAATTAATGACAGACATTATGTAAGTACAGTCCAAACATCGTTATTATGATGTGTATAGCTTTATTTATTAACAAATATAGCAATTACATGAAGATTTGGGTAGATTTGAGTAAGATTTGGGTAGATTTGGGTAAATCGTGCGGCCCAAAAAATGTATTGAAATCAACAATATAATGCTGGTGAATGTTTGTAAATGTAAACTAGGGTTCAATCCAAGTGTTTATAGAGTTAGATGCTGTATATATTCAATTTTATTGAAAAATACAAAATGCCAATAAACAAATAGCAGCTATCACGACCCAACTTGATTGGGTCGGTGATGTTCTCGACTAACCTAATACCAGATGGCCGCGACCCGCATGTCGAGCCCGCCAAGGCATTTGATGGTCTCAGAGTGTATTTATTTGAAGCTTGAATTAAGGGTTGTGGAGAAATAAGGTATGTAAAAGCTTTAACGCAAACTTTGGTCATTTGACCTTGATCGTGGGCATGTGGGCCACATGGGTGGGCTATAGAATAAAAATATAGATGATAATAAAGAATTGTTTGAAGTTTGAAGTAAATTGGAGTATATATATGTGTTGTGGAGATATAAGGTATGTAAAAACGTTAACACAAATTTCAAAGTCATTTGACCTTGGGCATGTGGACCACATGGCAGGCGCGGATACAGAAATAATTGCAGGGGGGTCTGAAATTCCAAATCAGTGTAGCTGACCTCCGCTAGCGCGAAGCGCGATGCGCATCGTAAAGTCGGGGGTATGGGGTCCCCCCCCCCCCAGGAAATTGTTTAATGCCAGACTGCCGCAGATGCGATTTCCTGACACCTAGGCCACGAAAAAAGTCATCCAACTATTCGAGTATTGTAGATTTTCTTTTTTCTTTTTGCCGGGAGCAGGGGGGGTGGGGGGGGGGGGTCCGGATATAGAATGAAAATATGGATAATGAATAAGAAGTATTGGATGTTGGAAGTAAATTGGACGGAGTAAGTGTTGTGGAGACATAAGGCATGTAAAAACATTAACACAAATATTTCAAAGTCATTTGACCTTGACCTTGGGCATATGGACCACATGGGCAGACTATGTAATTAAAATATGGATGATGAAAAGGAAGTATTGGAAGTTGGAAGTAAATTGGAGTAACAATTGTGGAGATATAAGGTATGTAAAAACTTTAACACAGATTTTATAATAACTTCTAAGTCATTTAGCCTTGACCTTGGGGCACAGGGGCCACATGAGTGGGACACAGAATGAATATATGGATGATGCCCAATAAGCATACAAAGTTTCAAGCAAATCTGACTGAACATTGTGAAAACTTTAACGCAAATTTTGACAGAAACTTTAACGCAAACTTCTAATTAATTTGACCTTGACCTTGGGACACAGGGGCTGCATGAGTGGGACACAGAATAAATATATGGATGATGACCAATAAACATACAAAGTTTCAAGCAAATCTGACTTGCGGTTACAGGGATAGTAGGTATCTGAAAATTGTACATTGACCTTGTGCACAGGGGCCGCATGAGTGGGACACAGCATGAATATATGATAGCTCTATGTGATAGAACGGCGGCAAATCTATTTTTTCAAACTGTTATTCTCTTTATTTGCACACCCTCAGCAACAACAACAAACACAAAGTTGCTGAGATTTTGTCACACAGAACTATATCAGTGATTCTATATGTTATGTACATCTGGTGTCCCAGTGTAATTTACTGACAAATCACACAATTTATATGGAAAATTATTTTTTGTTCAGTAAAGAAGCTATGTATAATACCAATCCAATAAGAAAACAGTATTTACAATTCTTGTTATCTATGTTTAGTTATTATTTTCTGTTGTTGGCATACGTATCGTGCACCAAATGGGCATGTCCCGATCATCAATCAGCACAGTTCACAAGCCCGTAATTCTCAAATCTTGTCCATTTGTACCGTATTTACCGTAAATTTCCGGACACCCTTTATTTTCGGACAAGGTCATTTTGTAGAAAATTAATTATTTTCATGTACTCTTAATTTTCGGACAAGCTAACATTTGATAATATTCTCAAATCGTAAATTTTCGGACACGAAAATAGGCAAGTGCGCCCATAAAAGTTGTTGTTGTTGTAGCTCAAATTGACATTTCCTGTTTCGCGCTTACTTCCGCGGCACCGTATAGGCCAGAATGGTATAATACATTTTTAATTAAAGTTGTTTACTATATTACGTTATGTTATAGTACAGCGCGACCCCGTTAGTACACGGAAGTCCGGCGACATACAACCTTCCGTGTTGCTTATCCGAACCGTGCTATATCCGCCTGTTTTCTTCACTGGACTAATCCTAAATTGTAACATTTCATCGATCGATAACGCCTAGGGCGTGTGTCGGCTTCCCTGTGGCGATACACACTTACACAGAAGCTGCTATACTGTGTATATAGCAAGAAAAGTGATATACTAGCTGTGACCCTGATTAGATTAATTTATTCGAATTTGAAAGCATAATCCCACCGCATGAACTCTGAATTTTGTGCCAACTGAAAAACACCATTTACGGAAAATATTTTGGAAATCAATATCGGCGAAATATGGCGACAGATCTGCATATAATCCAGATTTTTTTTAATCCATTCCTTTCGGAATACACATTTACGGGTATGAAATTATTAAATTTTTTTTTATTATTTTTGTTATTTCTCAATGAAAGTATACGATGTGACCACTCATTTGAACCGTCTCGACGAGACGGATTAAATATGGTGGTCGCGGCATATACTTCTGAGTGCATAGAAGGAAAATATTTGTCCGCAAACATAAGCGTATCCTGAGCATGAAATGGGTTACTGCATGATTTTCCCGTGATGCGATGATGAAAGTCGCACGTTCGTCGGCGACGTCTGTGGGACATCAAAAGCGTGTTGACCAATCAGTAACATTTCAAAACATAAAGGCATTCGATGACGCAATGACCCAATGACCGATATCCTGTTCCATCAGCTGCAACGTCACGTGACAAGCTCGTGCGTTGAAAACTGTGTTTACTCCTATGGTGAGCACAGGTGGAAGACTCGGACCCATGACACCAAAATAAATTCCTATTTAAAAAATCCCATTATCCCACCCACCTGGTATCGTACTGTACATGACGTTAATAATAGAACGGGATCAAGTGGATATTTTTGTAATGGTCATTTTCTTTGTGTCACACGTCCGACTATTCCACCTGTGGGTTTGAGTACGCACAGAGTTTTCACCCTTTCAACACCACAGACCTGTATAGACATGTTTTGCCCGACGCGTTATAATATTGCGCCAGTTCATGAGGTAATCAGGCTTATCACGTGAGATTTTCGACGAAGATGAATCTGATAATAGTGTACATTTTCTGTAAACGATATCGAATGTTGACGAATATTAAATTAGTAATTATTACGCATTTGCTCTGAAAATGTTATCAACTTTCCATATATTTGCAGAAAAAAGTCAAATCATTCTCGGCGAAAATCTCAGTTATATAATGAAGTTGATTATCTCATGCACTGGCTCAATTATGACTTTGCGAAACAAGGGCCAGTTGTCACGTACACATTTGTGTACATGCGCTGGGGGCGTGGGCAGTGCTGTAACAATTTAGTTAATCTGGGTTGAGTTAATCTGCGCCACTGATACGCGATCTCCGATTGGTCAGCCTTTACACCTAATTAATATTCCACCAATGGTGAGCGCGAACGCATGCCGGAACAATTAAATCGAGCACATAACAATTAGCACTGCTTTGTTACTGGACCAATAATTGATGTTATTCCCAGTTTGCTCAGATTAATTTACGAAATGTGCAAACGTGATCAGCTGCACAATCACATCGGTGAGATAAAAGGAGGCTATGGGTCCATAAAAAAATCAAAAAAATCGTCCATTTTGGCAAAATAAAACCTAAATTTTCGGACACCACTTTTTAAGAATTAATTAATATTCCTAATTATTCGGACACTGACAAAAGTAATTAATTAAAAGTGTCCGGAAATATACGGTAAATACGGTACTTTACTATACATTGCATCTGAATTAAAATAGTTTAACATTGACATTAAACTTATTCTGCAATAAATTTGCCTTTTGTTGTAAAAAATACTGACGTTAATGTATCTGTCCCGCGAAATCGAATCATTACCGTTACGCTGAACAAAAAATGTCAAATCAGAGTAACCTCCCTTTCCTACTCTCAGCTACTAATGCAATGAACACTGTTTATGGGCGCCCGATTTATAAATAAACACGGTGGTAACACAACTTAAGTCATTGCCGAGAACGAGGCCGGTCTGTATTCGGAATTTTAAGGTTACACATTACATGCATCATTACCGTTCGGGGTTTATACACGTTCATATGTATGTATGTCGACTGAAACGAAAATGGGTAGATAGACACACTTACAACGTTGCCATTGCATATTCTTCCTTCATGATGCGTTGTCTACAGAGGGGTGAAAAATGGGAGTTTTTAAAGAAAAATCATTACCGTTACGGTCATTTCCGTTACAAAATTGTGTAACGGTAATGACGATCGTGTAACGGCAATGATAAATTACCATACCAACCAGTCAGTTCATGCGTCAATTAGATATAAACCAGGTCCCATCAGTTGTCGGTCAGTAATGGCACATTTATTCAGACCTACAACATTTATATATCAAGATTTAATTAGTAAAAGCTCTGAAACAACAAAAAACAGACACAGCTTCAAGGAGTGTGGGTTTCTATTGGCAATCACATTAAAAGTAAACACTAACTTGAAGTTATATTGTACAGCATATTCAAAGTATAAATATGTTTGTTATATATGCTGTATTAGTATTTTAAATAAATGGAAAGTCATTACCGTTACGTTTTGTCATTACCGTGTTACATAATCATTTCCGTTACGCCCATATTTTTGGAGGCTGTGCTATTAATTAAATGTAGCTTTATAACGATGTTTAGTACATGTGGTAAAACACGGCATTCTGTTACGTGCCAAGCTATTTTGTTTTGCTTAACTTTACTGATTCATATTAAATACATGTTGTTGGGTTACCATAAATGAGAAATTCCATGACTTGCTACTAAATTTCTCTGTTTCAAACTAATACAATTAGCTTACCATATTCTTGACACTTTTCTAAATAGATGCTCCTTCAGTTTTATGTTTTATGCCGTTGAAAAGAAAAAAATGTAAATGTAAAGCTATATTTACGTCATGTAAATGTACGTAACGGAAATGACATTTCTGAGACCCCTGGTCCCTTGAAGTGGAAATAAAATATATAAAATGACGAGAACAATTGGCTATACTATTATAAATGTAACAACTGGACTGTCACCCAATGGAATAAACACAGTTTAATGAATTATTGGTTCTACATCGAAACTAGAAAAACGGCACCAATATGTACATAAAATATAGAATCACTGATATATGAATGACGACTAATAAGCATATGAAGTTTCAAGTCAATGTGACTTAGTACTGCAGAGATATAAGGTATTTAAAACATTTAACACAGATTGCAGACGGACGCACGGCACCCGGACGTCATTGTGATCACTATGTCTTGCTTTCCGCAAGCATGCTCGACAAAAAGTGTATATTAGCAAAATTCTTAGGTCACTCTCCACAAAGTAGAAAGTAAACAAAGAACTCTTGAAATGCACATTTGGAAAGACTACTCCGTCATAACTCTTATGTAATTCAGTGTAATGAAATGTAATTAGAGGTATCATGGTTATGTACTCAGATATGTGTCGATATTAGGGCCATGTCGGTATTTGGTAGTTTCTCTATACATTTCAAACTCAAATTCAAGTACATGTGGGGTGAATGTTGCTATATTATTCCGAGGGTACTAATTATAATTAGAGAACTTACAGATTCACTGTAATTTTATATGAAGATTCTGAGCAAATTATCCAAATTTTGATGAAAAAAAAATAGTCTTCGTATTTCTGTTGTTGTTGTTGTTGTTGTACGTGTGTAATTAAGATTAAGCGCTTATTTCTGTACCTGGTCAAAAAACATGCCCAAGGAAAAAGGGGGTTTGCTATGTACACACGACCAGCATGCTGCTGCATACCTATACAATTATTCAACCGTTCAGTTCTGATCGTTGTACATTATCTTTCTGGGGCACATTTCACTTAACTTTGTATGATAAAATATGTCCGTACAGATATTTTATAATTTTACAACACATCAATGTGGCTCATTAATCCTATCATATGAAATTTAGTGAAACGGTGCCCCAGTTTGATAACATCATGTTAAAACGATGCTTGTGTTGTTTTCTTTGAATTTACTTCATTGTGCACTTTGGTTGGTTTAAATAATTAGCGCTCCAGATAAGCTGTGTGTCTATATACCCACTGATTTCAAGTGTGATGCATATTTTATTTTGCAAATGAATTGATGAATTTATTGTTTGCCCTAGTCCAATGAAAGCACAGCTTTTCATCTCAAGTAATCATTAAATGTGTCAAAATACAATGAGAGCTATATTTAGACAAGACCTTGTTGACATAATTTCCTGTGACGCTAACCATTTTACTGCGTGGGCTCGATCGATTCAATGTCAAATCGTCAATCGCGTAGTAGTATTGCCATTCGAAAGCACGTTTATGGGCGATGCTTGGTGTGCGCGCGAAGAGGCTGGGCCAACAATAATATAGTTATACGGTAGTTCACATATTGATTGAATTTTTAATAAACTAATTTCTTCATTCGCTGAGCTCGCTCGAAATTAATTTATTGCAAATTCAATATGTGAACTATAACTATTACACATATTTTTCTGATATAATATAGGGATCGAATTAAGTTGAAACATCACTTATTTGATCTGTAAAAAATCAACAACAAAAAAAGTTTACTTTTTTCTTCAGCTCATATAAGTGAATTTTCAACTTGATTAGTAACAAGCATTTTCCTAATTAGCTCTGTAACTACTGGAGTAATATTGATGTGATATAGCACAGATATGCAGCTGAATTACATATGGTAATAAATCACCAGAATGGAGTCGTTCATGGATGGCGGTTTCATGAGTTTCATCCTTATCAGAATCATGACATCCCTGGTACATTTCTGGCTTCCGTGTTACTTGAAATTTGAATATTGTTGTGCCCATTATAAAAGTAGTAAGATAAGTACTACTCATAATACTTTTAGGGTTGGGGCTAAGTGACTATAATGTGGTGAGGACCTGGCACCATCACAACAGGTGAAATATGGAATCAAACCCAACTAAAATAACATTAGCTGTTGGCAGGTCGTTAACACCACTAAATCAAATTAATTTGTTGATAAGTATAATCTTCATACATCAAGGTAAGTATGTACATTTAAAATATGATGAGAAGAGGAAATACCTTATGTGACCGGTGTATCAAAGGTTGTGTATACTGTATACATAGTTACTACTTAATAATGTTGAATATACTAATTTAATAAAAATAAAAAATACTTTGTTCAACTGAAAGATGTGTTATCCCGCCTGTGCATCTGCACATAGAAGTTCATGTACACAGCGCTCCAGATAAGCATTGTGTCTAAAGACACCCCCTGATTTCAAATTTGTTGCATATTTTATTTTTGAAAATGGATCACATGGTTTTTGTTTTGGTAGAACATGCACTTGTTTGCTTTTGTCAGCTCAATTAAGTTAATTCTCAATTTCAGTAGAAAATGTTTACTCCTCAGTTTGAAAGTCAAAGAGTAGTTTCAAATTAGTGTGCATACATTATATTCCCACCTTTGAAAATCAATCGCATTCAGGTAAATAAATGCATAAAATACACGAATACAATACTTTACTTGAGCTCTGTGTACATGTACTGTAAACAAATTGGTCACCCACTGATCAAAGGAACGGGAAGACATTGGCAGCAATTTTAGATCCTGATCGTCTTGCACGCAGCAACATTGCACTTCTGGTCTAACCGTTTTGCTAATGACAGCACAATTACCTCAGTCACTGAATGGGGATGGGCCATGCCGTAGTAGGAGATCTGGTATTGGACACCAGGTTGTGAGTTCAGTCCTCGCCATAGGCGTGAACAATACTTGCATACTATTTCTATCTCACTAGTCTGTCTGATGAGACTTTAATACTGTGGTCCCGTCTCTATATGACCTTAGCAGTTGCTGGGATGTTTAAAACCCACCAACAACTGGATGTTGAATGCGTAGGGCCTGGATGAATTTTGCCAATAATCTGATTTTTTTCTAGGGCCCCCCAGTAACTTTAGCTAAATTTTCGGCCCCCCCCCCTATTCCATCATAGATATTTTTTCGAGACACACACACACACCTATGCTCCCAACTAACCTCCACCCCATGTAAACTGGCCATTCGGATGGTAATATATTCAATTGCATGATGCTTATCATCATCACATCATTTATTACAGTACAGTTTATTGCAGTACATGTATCTATATAAATATATATACATGTACATTTGTAGTACTGTAACTTAATCATAATGTGCTAGATGTCTTTGATATTGATCATGTACTATGTTTCAGTAACGAGCTGTCTCATCAGCATCTGCACTGTTTGCAACAATTTTTCGGATTTTCCCCATACATTTTGTGTTGTTTTTTTCTGAAATATTTGTAACACCCCTATTCTGAAGGGACATTTATTTATATCTGAATCTATTAAATCTCTTTACTAGCTGACTGAATGACAAACAGTGCAGGTGCTGATCAAATTGCTTGGGGACCTGGTGCCATACTGGTCACCAGTATTTTTTTGTTTTTGTTTTATCTTATATTTAACGGCGGCACTGGCTCTAAGACCTTGCATGCCGTCTCCCAAGAATGGGAGAAAGAACGGAGGTAGAATTTTTTTAGAGAAGCCGGTAATTCGTATTTACAGAGCAACTACGAATTATCGGTACCCATTTACAGCTGGGTGAACTGGAGCAGTGTGGAAAAAGTGTCTTGCTCAAGGCCACAACGGACGCCGCTAGTCAGGCTCGAACACACGATCACACATGTCACCAGTATTGTATGTCACCTTTTATATACCGGTACCAGTAATTAACTGGAAGCCCAGTCACACTGAATCAGATTTTGATTGCTAGAAATTATCGCCTGGGTGAATGTGGACATTGGTCAACATTACTGAACGATATGTAAATTTACATGTACAATGTCTAGTATAGTATAGTATACTATTAAAATTAAATATGATATATTAAAGCAATTTGCCATTTTAAGCCTTTCAACTCCATGCAGATCTCGATCTAGACTATACATATTATACATGTAGCAGTTTTGCAAGCAGTGTAGATCCAGATGAGGCGTCTCATAAGGATCTACTAGATTTGCGTAGCTGATCCGAGGGTAATAACAGACTTGTTACCATCAAAATCGTACCAAATGTTTAGCATGTCCAGTTCTTGGACTTGGTATTTACCCTAATTATTCAGACACTATTTTGGGACAATCCAAATACTTTTTGTTAAAAGGATCTAATCTGTGTATGATAGATGTGTCACTGACTGAATGGCAACCAGTATAGACCCTGATCAGAGTCCACGGATGTTTTTCAAGGCCCCCCCCCCCCCCCTCCATGAATTATTTTAAAAAATTTGCAGGTTCCCCCCCCCCCCCCTTCCCCCCCCCCCCTCTCAATATCTGTGAACATTTTCGCCCCCCTCCCCTCTGGCGCAGTCAATATTTTCGGGGATTTTCCCGGCCCCCCGGATTTCATCCAGCCCCCCCCCCCCCCCCCCCCCCCCCCCCCCCCCCCCCCCCCCCCCCCCCCCCCCCCCCCCACCCCCCCCCCCCCCCCCCCCCCTCCCTCCCCCCGGCGATTTATAATGACCAGTCCCTTACGTTATCGATGAGTGCGCGAAAGGTGCTCGATGAACTCGCGCTAAAATCTCAGCGGACATAACCCATTACAAGTACAGATACTTTGGTCCAGCTGCATCATCAAGTGGAGAGTGACACTTCCAATCTCAACAATATTGGTTTAACCGATATTTTTGGGGGTAAGTCGATACATTTTGCTCTAATATACATCATTTGTATGCTAGAATATTTCGCATTTAGAACTACGAAAATACAAAAAAAGGCGATACTATGATAGTACGATATAAAATTAGTGGTCCAGGTATCAGGACCCCACAACACCACCCCACCTGCTCCCGGCAAAATAAAAAATCTACAATACTCGAATAGTTGGATGACTTTTTTCGTGGCCTAGGTGTCAGGAAATCGCATGAGCGGCGATCTGGCATTTAAAAATTTCCTGGGGGAGGACCCCCAGACCCCCCCCCCCCCCACCCCCACTTTACAACTTCGCGCTCGCGGAGGTCGGCTATGCCGAATTGTAATTACAGACCCTTCCCCCTACAATTATTTCTGTATCCGCCCCTGAATTTACCACCGTTGAAATCCGAATTTAAATGACTTAAAATGCAGGAGAGTGCATTTCAGGCCATGTAGGTTTACCAAATGTCAGGGGGAGCATGCCCCGGACCCACTAGCGTACTCGCTCCACTACGCAGGGGCGGGGGAGGGGGGGGGGAGGGCCGGGGTGGCCTAGCCCCCCCCCCCAATAATGTTGTTGGGGCCCCCCCCCCCAATAATCCTGTAAATTTTTGATTTTTTATTCTAATATATTTGTGTGATCATGAGTACTGGGAACTTTGCTGAGAACTTTGCTGAGAATGCAGGAAATGGCGTTTCACACACATGGATTTCAAAAATTTTACGGTGGGGGGGGGGGTAATTTCGGGCCCTCAACATTGGGCCACCCCCCCCCCCCCCCCCCACCCACCAATAAAGTTCCGCTTCCGCCGCCTATGCTACGTGGGGTTCGCCCCTGACGCACCCCCCAATAGAAAATCCTGCGTACGGGCCTGGTAGCCGTGCTCAGAGTTATGTATTAGACCAGCTGGCTTGTACCAACGGGACATGTTTTCAAGTTGATATTATCTTCCATATCAGGCGCGTAGCTGCCTATACGCGAGTACGCGGCTGAATCCACATGATTCTGAGAATTTTCTTTTATTTGTTTGCTATTTTAGCTCTATTTTTGAGAAAACAATATGCCGAGTAAAGGGTTTATTTGTTGATTTATGATCATAAAACTTTCCATTTTCCGGTACTAAATAAAGCACCTCAGAACGCCCAGAATGCACCAGATTGCACCATTGTTTTCAAAATTTTCCGGGGGGAGGGGCATGCCCTCGGACCCCCCTAGCACAATTATGAATCCACATGGATAGAGGGCTAGCTACGCCCCTGCATATGTCTACCCAAATGAGAGAAATCTCCACCGGAGAAGAGGTAATTTTAGTACAAGTTAGCTGATCTATCTTTATCATTTATCAAGTAACGAGTTTTGTATTCAGGGGGGTGAGGATTCCAGATGATTGTTTTTGCAATTGAGGAGCTGTCTGATTCTGTAAAAAGATAATAGCAAGCACTGTCAAATAATAGTGATATTATCAGATCAAGGTTTAGTAACTCGCAATCTACTCCCGTACCGTCCGTAGCGGAGTAGATTGCAAGAGTTACCGCTTGTAACTAATCAAGGTCTAGATGCTATAGAAAGCCCGTTCACAATATGCCTTTAATATGTCACATGAGCATTATGTACTGCAAATTATTCGTTCAAATAATTTCGACTACGGCGGAATCCAGGGGCCCGTTTCATTAAACTTCTTACGACTAAAATGTTCGCAAGTGCACAATTATGATAGTCTGTAAATTTCACATTAACAATGTTTTCTTGTAAATAATTATTGCATTTACATTTATTGAGCATAGGCTGCATATGCAGCCTATGCTCAATAATTGTAAATTCATAAATTGACATTTACAGACGATCTTAAATTTGAACTTACGAACATTTTAGTCGTAAGAAGTTTAGTGAAACGGGCCCCTGGATCCGCCACTGGTATTGGCCAAATACATACCGTCTAATAACGTATTGCTGTGTCGGGCATTGCCCCGACACGAAAATGGCGGTTACAACAAATTGAAAACTGACATTTTATTGGTCGGACGGCGTCACATGACGTTGATTAATTACGTCAGTGGAAGGACGTCACGGAAACAAGTCCGAGTTCTTTTCAACGAATACAACGTCATAATTGCTCATTACGTAGCCAAACACGTTACCTGATCAATAGAATAGCATGACAATGTCGTTTGATATCAAGTCTATCAGGCTCGGCTCTGAAACGATAGGCAAGCCTCAGAATGCCTACGTATTTCCTAGCCTTGCCTGATAAACTTGATATCAAAAGACACTAACTTGGTTCAATTTTTGAATACGGGTGGCTGGATGCAACATGTTTTAACCACAGGTTCTTGAAGAACGGTTCATATTTCGGTATATCTGGTACATTGTTACCAACAGACAATTTACGTCACCTCCCGCGAGTTTCATTCCTTTGTTCCTGCGTTGCTATTTGGACAGTATATAAGGGGTCCGAAAGTTCGGAACGGTGGATGTGTAGATAATTGACGATTTCTGTCGTGTGCAATGCTTGAAGCATTAGTACCGTAGTTGCACAAAACTATGTAAATTACCTAAAACCAAGGGAATCAACCCAAATATATATAAAAAAAAAATCCACTAAAATATCCATATAGGACACCAACATGCTGAGGCCAGGCGCGTAGCTGCCATTAGGCCAAAAGGCACGGGCCTGTACATCGTTTTGACTAAAAAAAAGAAGAAAAAAAAAAGAAAAACCGAGATATTTAATAGGCCTACCTATTTCTACCCGTCCTATAACTATATAGACCTATATTAATATATAATTCCTTATGTACATGTATAGCCAAGCAGAACAGTGTATTATCTTGTGTTTTTGTTGTAAAAACTGGCATTCAATTCAGTCCGAATTGGTCTTTAAAATGCAGCAGAATGTAAGAAATTGCATCCTCATAACAAATAATTTACGGGGGTGTGGGGGGGGGGCATGCCCATGGAACCCCCTAGCGGTCTCACTCGTTACGTTCGCTCGACATTTGTTTCCCGGGCCTGCACATCATTTGCTTCCTGGCTACGCCCCTGGAGGCTGCACAATTTGTTTTTTCTTCATTATGCACAGAAGGATATGTTATTACCACTTATTGGAACCGTCTTGTCGAGACGTTTCAAATAAGTGATCAACATAAATCAGAAACAGGCGAACATTATTTCTAATTGCTCGTATCGTATGCAGCATGTAGTGCAGTGGGCTAAAGGTAAATGTCCACTCAGTAGGCACAAAATGTTCTTTATATCAGAGGCATCATCTGAGACATTTTCTGGCAAAATAAGCATTCCATGACCATTACCCCGCGTAGTGATGGACATTATTATACATTTTATGTCAGACATAAATTTCCACACTAATATCAGGGGCGATAACTGTGTTTCCTTAAAATGTTAACGGACATTACTATTTATTCTATGTATTTATTGTTTGATGTGCGATGATCATACTTTATAATCTGTCGAAAATACTATTTTTTCAAGTGACGCATTTAATTAGTATAAATAATTAAACAAGAGGGCCATGATGGCCCTAATTCGCTCACCTGACTCCATGAACACCAGAGGAGAATGTGACATTGAGTTCATGTGTTTTAAAAAAATTGTGCTATTTTTAGATGGCGGTCATCTTGGATTAAGCGATGACTCTCATTTTACAAAATCTGAAAATGTGGTTCCTGAGAAAAAGACGTTAAAAATCTTGAATAAATGGACCTTTTGGTGGCCATCATGGATGACATAATCATCCGATTCCGACAAATATTGCACCAGAGTGATCGCCTCATTGATACCTTCAATTTGATATATGACATGACCATATTCGGTCAAAAATAAAATTTCACCCCAATTTGACCCCACGGGCCACGCCCATTTTTGACCCCGGGGTCACCATTTTAACAACTTTGAAAGAGCAATGTACATCGATCATTCCTACCAAGTTTCGTCGAAATCCGGCAAGCGGCCGGAAGGTTCATGAGAAGAAGATTTTTTAAGAATTTATGCTATTTTTAGACGGCGGCCATCTTGGATTAGCGATGACCCCTATTTTAACAAATCTGAAAAGGCTTCACCCATGGACCATAACTTTTAAGTTTGGCTACCATGGGCCAAGCGTTCATGTGAAGAAGAATTTTGAAATCTCTAATAAAAGAACGACCTTTTGACCTTTCGGCGGCCATCTTGGATGACATAACAATCCGATTTCGACAGAAAATGCACCAGAGTGATCGCCTCATTGATACCTTCAATTTGATATATGACATGACCATGTTCAGTCAAAAAATAAAATTTGACCCCAATTTGACCCCACGGGCCACGCCCATTTTGACCCCGGGGTCACCATTTTAACAACTTTCAAAGAGCAATGTACATCGATCATTCCTACCAAGTTTCGTCGAAATCCGGATAGCGGTTCATGAGAAGAAGATTTTTTAAGAATTTATGATATTTTTAGACGGCGGCCATCTTGGATTAGCGATGACCTCCATTTTAACAAATCTGAAAAGGCTTCACCCATGGACCATAACTTTTAAGTTTGGCTACCATAGGCCAAGCGGTTCATGTGAAGAAGAATTTTGACCATATTCAGTCAAAAATAAAATTTGACCCCAATTTGACCCCATGGGCCACGCCAATTTTTGACCCCAGGGTCACCATTTTAACAACTTTGAAAGAGCAATGTACATCGATCATTCCTACCAAGTTTTGTCGAAATCCGGTTGGCGGTTCTTGAGAAGAAGATTTTTTAAGAATTTGTGCTATATTTAGACGGCGGCCATCTTGGATTACGTAATGACGTCATTTTAACAATTTTGTAATCCCCCTACCTAAGGACCATGACCATGAAGTTTGGTGACCATAGGCCCAATGGTTACCGAGGAGAAGACGTTTGAAAATGTTCACGGACGACGACGACGGACGACGACGGACACATTGGGGTAATAGCTCACATGAGCTTCGCTCAGGTGAGCTAAAAATATCATGCCTCATTTGCATATGAAAATAGCGCGTCACTATCAGTAAAATAACTATTACTAAATGATTATATCTGTATAGCGGGCACTTGTAATCTTTAGAACTGGTGGAACAGTGACACAATTATAAACTTATTTAATGCCTATAAAGAACATTTTGTGCCTACCGAGTGGACATGTACCTTTAATGTTGAGAAAAACTCTAGTGCCCGAATAAAACGGAAAGCTTGCACAAAATAATTACCGGTAGGCGTGCAGTGGCGGATTCAGGGGGGTGGCCCAGGGGGCACAGGCCACCCCTCCCCCTTTCAGGATTCCAGATTTTTGTTTGCAATCTGTAAAAAAACAAAAACAAGCATTGTCAAATAAGGGTGATGCTATCAGATCAAGGTCTTGTTGTTGCGAACGGTAACTCCTGCAATCTACTCCCGTACCTTTCCGTAGCCTATATACCTACGGACGGTACGTGAGTATATTGCAGGAGTTACCATTCTCAACTAATCAAGGTTCAGATATTATAGAGAGCCATTTCACAATGTGCCTTATCACACGAGCAATAGGTACTGAAAATAAGTCGTTAGAATTTCGACTCCGTGTGGGGGGGGGGGGGGGGCGCCTTCGGCGAAATCCTGGACCCGCCACTGGCGTGTGCTGATGAGGTTATTCGCACTCTTATCAGACATTGATCGTTTTGTAGACGCTCTTAGAAGTCATTAGGGCGTACTTTTGAGAGATCTGACAATGTGTGCAACCAGCGTAAACACAAATTTGCCTGTGTAATCGCATAGACTGAGCAATCGTTGGTCTCGATTCAGTCCACACAACATGGGCATGTCGCTGCCCGAATAACAAGTTTCAGGGTGTGGAATTACATTGTTTCATAAAAGTGAATGTGATGTCACAGTGGTAATGTTAAGTCATCTTTGTCTCGTCCACGTTAAAGGTACATGCCCACTCAGTAGGCACATAGAGAATAAATAGTAGGTTAGTGCCGTGAATGGGAAAAAATATCCGGCAAGGCTCAGGAATTTCTTTATTTCCCATCAGAAGTATATGTTGTGACCACTCATTTGAACCGTCTCGCCGAGACGGTTCAAATGAGTGGTCACAACATATACTTTGGTTCAGAAATAAGTAAAATAGATAGAGAATAGTAGGTTAGTGCCGTGAATGGGAAAAAATATCTGGCAAGGCTCAGGAAACGGGATGGGCAAGGCTCTGCCGAGCACATCCCGTTTCCGTGCCGCGCCAGATATTTTTTCCCATTCACGGCACTAACCTACTATTCTATTTATCCCGTCAACACCTAAAAATGGCTTTAAAATGTAAAAATAGTATTCACTGGATATCAAAAATGTTTCACGGCACCGTGTTTCACAGCACATACACAGTGACATCATCTGAGACATTTTCTGGCAAAATAAACATTCATTCACCATTATGTCACGTATCGATTGGCATTATTATACATTTTATACCACAGCACATACACAGTGTTGACGGGATAATGTTCTTTATACCAGAGACATCATCTGAGACATTTTCTGGCAAAATAAACATTCATTCACCATTATGTCACGTATCGATTGGCATTATTATACATTTTATATCTGATGTAAATTTCCACACTGATATCAGGGGCGATAACCGTGTTTCCTTAAAATGTTAATGGACATTACTATTTATTCTCTGTATTTATTTTTCGATATGCAATGATTATACTTTATAATCTGTCGAAAATATTATTTTTTCAGGTGACATTTAATTAGTATAAATAATTAAAATATATCATGCCTCATTTGCATATGAAAATAGCCTGATACAACCACGCGTATAAAAATAACTATTACTAAATGATTATACAATGTATCTGCATAGCGGGCACTTGTAATTTTTAGAACTGTTAGCGACACAATTATATACTTATTTAATTCCTATAAAGAACAGTTTGTGCCTACATAGTGGGCATGTACCTTTAATGGAAAGTGGGAGGTATGCAATATTGCCCACAGTTGGCCATAGGAGGTTCATGCAGCCACAAATCCGACGTCATCGTCAACAAGTACGGTCAAACGTTGAATATCTCCTGATCATTATACCAAACTCCATCAATAGCTTCTTCATCACATTGATGGCTATTCACCCAGTATCAGCGCCCATGGGCGTCACCAGCATTTTTGAAAAAATGGTTTCAGCGGTGAAGCAACCGAAATCTGTAAGGGGGTCCAGGGGTTGCCGTTACAGATTCAGATTTGCTTCACAGCCCAGGATAGGTCTTGATTTCCAGAAACCAAATGCTGCATTCATTGATGTTTGAACAACAATTAGCTCCAGTGTAAATTAAGATTTTGGGGTAAATTTAAGAAGCATATGTCTAAAAATGGCATATTCTAATACGCTTGATGTCGCTCGACTGTGTTTGTTAGTAGGACATTTGCATACTATAATTCCTGCTCATTCGTGCACTGAAAATGGCTATTATGGACCTCATTGATACTGATGGCTACAAAAAAGGGGGTTCGTACGAACCCACAGAACCTCCGTTGAGGACGCTGTTGAGCGCCTATAATATTCTGGACCGTTATGTATTTTGGCACCATACCTCCCAATAATAACGGAGTTGAATAATCAACAGTGTAAGCCCTGATCAGCATGCATGGATGAACAAAAGTGAAAATTAATGGGTTTAACATTCCAGCAACATCTAAGGTCATGTAGAGACAGGATCACAGTTCAGTCCTCATCTGACAGACCAGTGGGATGAAATACTATGAAAGTATTTTTGATGCCCAAGGCGAGGTTTGAACCCACATCTTCCGGATTGGAAGTTGTGTTCTAATCCCTAGGCCACAACCCATCCCTATGCATGGATGGATGCGTCGCTGTAACGGCACTGGTTACAAATACAATTGGAATGATTTGTCAAGATCCATTTCGTAATGCCACTACGGTTCGATCAATGACAAACAGTGTAGGCCCTGATCAGACAGATTATTGGTGACCGGGGCTTTTACTACTCTGGTTACAAATTTTACATTTGGGCCGATTTTTCAGTGATCCGTTTCATAATGCTAATTCTGGGTTTGATACATCGACAGTGTATGCCTGCCTAGTTGAAGCCTGTAACTATGTTTGTTTGTTTGTTAAGGTCATTTCAGGCTGGGTCAATGGGCTTAGTACTAAATCCCATATAGTACTTGTACAAGTACATGTACAAATGGGGGAAAAATCCCAATCAGAAAATCAGAACTGAATATTTACAATACAAAATATATATATTCAGCCCTGAAATCAGAACAATCCTGATCTGATGCCAGGTCCTCACTACACCAGAATCATTTGGCCCCTTCCCAAAAGCAATAGGATCAGTAATAATCGTAAACACGTACAGTACGGGAGTGTCACAGAGTTGCAGGCTGCAACTAGTGTAGGCCCTGAACAGACTGATGTTGTGTGTGCATATGCACCAATGTTTCTGTGAGCCATCCCATAATGATACATCAGAGTACTCGTCAGTACGGTACGCCAAATCCACATAAACTAGCATGAACTATTTAGAGCTAGCTCCAAATCATTTGAAGAGCTCCATATCTACATCATTTGGAGCATTAGCTCTAAATATTTAGATTCCACAAACGCCAAATATACATAAACTCAAATAATTAATGCTAGCTCTAAATAATTAGACCCAGCAATAAATATTTAGAGCGAGCTCCAAATCATTTGAAGAGCGCTGTCCAAATCATTTGGAGCTAGCTATAAATATTTAATGCTAGCACTAATTATTTACAGCTAGCGTTAATGTTTTGAGTTTATGTAGATTTAGTGTTCCATACATCAGGATTGGATGGATCGTCAGTGTAAACCCTGATCAGACGACATGGATGTGTAGGCAGATACGAGTTTACATACATGGCCAACCAATTGTCCGTGTAAACCCTGATCACACGATGTGGATGTGTAGGCAGATACGAGTTTACATACATGGCCAACCAATCGTCCGTGTAAACCCTGATCAGACGACATGGATGTGTAGGCAGATACGAGTTTACATACATGGCCAACCAATCGTCCGTGTAAACCCTGATCAGACGACATGGATGTGTAGGCAGATACGAGTTTACATACATGGCCAACCAATCGTCGGTGTAAACCCTGATCACACGACATGGATGTGTAGGCAGATACGAGTTTACATACATGGCCAACCAATCGTCCGTGTAAACCCTGATCACACGACATGGATGTGTAGGCAGATACGAGTTTACATACATGGCCACCAATCGTCCGTGTAAACCCTGATCACACGACATGGATGTGTAGGCAGATACGAGTTTACATACATGGCCAACCAATCGTCCGTGTAAACCCTGATCACACGACATGGATGTGTAGGCAGATACGAGTTTACATACATGGCCAACCAATTGTCAGTGTAAACCCTGATCACACGATGTGGATGTGTAGGCAGATACGAGTTTACAAACATGGCCAACCAATTGTCCGTGTAAACCCTGATCACACGATGTGGATGTGTAGGCAGATACGAGTTTACAAACATGGCCAACCAATTGTCCGTGTAAACCCTGATCACACGATGTGGATGTGTAGGCAGATACGAGTTTACAAACATGGCCAACCAATTGTCCGTGTAAACCCTGATCACACGATGTGGATGTGTAGGCAGATACGAGTTTACAAACATGGCCAACCAATTGTCAGTGAAACCCTGATCAGACGGCATGGATGTGTAGGCAGATACGAGTTTACATACATGGCCAACCAATCGTCGGTGTAAACCCTGATCAGACGGCATGGATGTGTAGGCAGATACGAGACGGCATGGATGTGTAGGCAGATACGAGTTTACATACATGGCCAACCAATCGTCGGTGTAAACCCTGATCAGACGGCATGGATGTGTAGGCAGATACGAGTTTACATACATGGCCAACCAATTGTCAGTGTAAACCCTGATCACATGACATGGATGTGTAGGCAGATACGAGTTTACATACATGGCCAACCAATCGTCGGTGTAAACCCTGATCACATGACATGGATGTGTAGGCAGATACGAGTTTACAAACATGGCCAACCAATTGTCAGTGTAAACCCTGCAGAGGCGTCCAAAGCAAATTAATATTGGGGAGGCGGCAGTCGACCCGAGTGAAGCGAGGGAGTGCTAGGGGTGTCCGGGGGCATGCCCCCGGAATGTTTTTGAATTCTAGTTGGCATTTCCTGCATTCTGCTGCATTTAAGAGACAATATTAGTAGGTATCTCAAACACATTTTTGTAGCAAAAGCACTGGTAAAAAGGGGTAATGGAATGGTAATGTTATGACAATTATTAAAAAGGTTTGTCCGATTTGTACGAGGTTTCACCATCTATACATATTTGGAAGTGTTCAAAATGCAAATACCAATAGTATACTTATACTATATAATTTTGCATGTGTGTAATCTGTTTTAGTATGTACATGTATTACAAAAAAATAAACAAACAACATATTACAGTCAGTTGTCAGGAATGGCACTGTTCCCACGCTCGGTAATTCATCAAATATTGATTTTATTGCGAAAAAACGATTTTCCTATGGGAATTTAACATGGGGGCTAAAAATTAATTTTTAAAACGAAAATCTTTATTTGTGGACCGATTTTCAAAATCTAACTTGTTTTCTTAATTACATCATTTTCAAACTATCTCGTCAGGTTTCGGAGTCAGGATAAAAAAAACGATTTTTTTTTGGAAATAGACTCCCCATGTTATATTCCCATAGGAAAGTCGTTTTTTTCGCAATAAAATCAATGTTTGATGGAATTTCATCAACTACATTTTTTTGGGGGAGGGTGACTTTTTTCTTATCGATATAAAAGTACTTAATTTTAAATATTTTTTTAGATTTAATGTGTTTAATGGGCAAAGGTTCATCGGCAGCAAAATGTGGAACAGACAGTAGGCAGATACGTGTTTACATACATGGCCAACCAATGTTTTAACGATCCACCTTGTAATGATACTTCAGGGATGGATGAAATAACAGTGTAGGCCCTGATCAGACTACATGGATGTGCGGGCTGGTATGGGTCTACATTGGTGGCCAATTTTTCAATGATCAATCTCGTAAACATACATGTACTTCAGTATCATTTGGAATGGCCAACAGTGTAACTGATGGCCCCAACTGGACTGGATGGGAGCAGGGCTCCAGATAAGTGTTGTATCTAAAGAGTATTATAGTAATATACCCCAGATTTCAAATTCAATGCATATTTTACTTTTACAACTTTATTATTGATTTTCTTCCTTATTAAATAGGGAACACATGATTAAAAATTCACAATTTGAACTGCAACAAGAGTGCCGCAAGTCATAAAATACGCCCGTCGAATATGGGCCAGACAGCAAAGATGCAGAAATGTGAAGCTGTCACCAAGGCAAGAAACATTAATGAGAATTTGAAAGTCTATAGCATTATTTCTTCATCTCATTGTGCTAAACATGTATACTAATTTAGGCAGAGATAGAAAAGTAGAGTGTAAAGTAGAAATGATAGGGAATTAGATACAATAATGTAGAAAAAATGGCTAAGTTAAAAAGGTGATATTTTTGTTAACATTGCAAAGTATACTTTTCTAGCAAAGTATACTTTGAGGGAGAAATCATACATTTTTCCCAAAATTCATTATTTCATATAGAACTAACGACTGCATATTTTATTACATTATCACAGCCAAAATGGCTGTGATAATGTAATAAATTCAGTATAATAAAAATTAATAAATTTAAACATAAATCGAAAATTTCTCCCTCAAAGTATACTTTGCTAGATAAGTATACTTTGCAATGTTGGTGACATAGGCTACAGGAGCTCTGGGAGTGTGACTTAATCTCCTACACTGCTGGCAAATACATTTTGTCCAATTGTTCGGGATGCACTGTGGCTTAAATACTGAAGGTTTCAAGTTCAAATTCTACCCTAGGGCACAACAAATACTTTTATAGTATTTCCATCCCACTGGTCTGTCGGACGAGACTTTAAAACTGCGGTCACATCCCTATATGACCTTAGCTGATGCTGGGACGTTAAACAATATTCATTTCATTTTGTCCAATATGTCAGTGACGGCTATGTATTGTAGACGGATGCAATGACCATCAGTGTAGACCCTGATCAGCTTGTGGAAAATGTAACTGGTTCTGCCAACTGATGTTTAACACAGGCCTGTATAGTGGTATTAGCAAAAAGTGTAGATCTAGACGCGCTGTCTCAGCTGGATCTGCACTTTTTGCAAGACATTTTCCATATCTTTGAGAACAAAAGAACCCCCTTTTCAGAATTGGACTAGTCTGAAAATCATTTTATGATGATTGGAATGGTTGTAAAATTAACATATCCATTCCAGTTACTTAGGGGTGAAAGGGTTAAGTTACTCAATTCTCAGAGGCGGATTCAGGATTTAGTTTTAGAGGTGGTGTGCATTCTCAATTGTAAACGAGACACACATGATCGTCAAATTTCCTAACATCTTTGGGGGGGGGGGGGGGGGGGGCGGGGGGGGGGGGGGGGGGGGGGGGGGGGGGGGGGGGGGTGGGGGGACCTTTCTCATTTATCATCAAAAGTATATGTTACCACCGATACACTTTGGGCGAGATATAACAACAAGAGGGCCATGATGGCCCTAATTCACTCACCTGACTCCATGAACACCAGAAGAGAATGGGACATAGAGTTCATGTGTTTTAAAAAAATTGTGCTATTTTTAGATGGTGGTCATCTTGGATTAAGCGATGACACTCACTTTACTAAATCTGAAAATGCTTCACCTAAGGATCTTGACTTACTATGAAGTTTGGCCAGCATTGGCCATGTTGTTCCTGAGAAAAAGACGTTCAAAATCTTGTATAAATGGACCTTTTGGCGGCCATCATGGATGACATAATCATCCGATTCCGACAAATATTGCACCAGAGCAATCGCCTCATCGATACCTTCAATACATCGATCATTCCTACCAAGTTGTCGAAATCCGGCCAGCGGTTCACGAGTAGATTTTTTAAGAATTTATGCTATTTTTAGACGGTGGCCATCTTGGATTAGCGATGACCTCCATTTTAACAAATCCGAAAAGGCTTCACCCATGGACCATAACTCCAAGCGGTTCATGTGAAGAAGAATTTTGAAATCTCTAATTAAAGAACGACTTTTTGACCTTTCGGCGGCCATCTTGGATGACATAACCATCCGATTTCGACAAGAAATGAACCAGAGTGATATATGACATGACCATATTTGATCAAAAATAAAATTTGACCCCACGGGCCACGCCCATTTTTGAGCCCGGGGTCGCCATTTTAACAACTTTGAAAGAGCATTGTACATCGATGACGACGGACACATTGCGGTAACAATAGCTCACATGAGCTTCGCTCAGTTGAGCTAAAAATAACAAGATTTTTGTACGTAAAAATGGGTTAAAATCTAAACTCTGCAAATTTTAGAGGTGCCCGTCTGGAACCGCGCCCGATTCTTGTCAGGAGCTGGCAAAACATCGTAAAAAAGACAAAACACAGAAATATAGAAGTTATTTATTGAAATAGAGCAACAAAGTTCAACCAATTTTGATAAGAATATGCCTAAAATCTGAATGTGTGTACGAGCAATGCACTACAAAAATGAGCAAAATTACATTGTACAGTACGTGTCGTCTTGCGACATTCACAAAATGTAAATTTAAAAATGTGGTCAAGAAAATGAATTGATAAAAAATGTCAACAGACAGGACATGATTGGTTAAAATGGATCCAAGTTTCATATAAACATTATTTTTGTTTGTAATATGCTGAAATTAAGTACAACCTGTATACCAGATATTAACGGTTAATTTATAATTTTGTGAACTGTGTATGTGCAAAATAGTTCCAGTACAGCTACAAGTATGTGGACTTTGTAGGCAGTTAATTCCCTTAATTCCCTTAGTTCATCTGCAGATGGTCTGGCCCAAGTGAAATATTTCTTTTTAAAGGTACATGCCCACGCAGTAGGTTATAATATAGTGATACAGATACTTCTGTACGTATGATATTTTCTGGCAAACTAAACATTCATTCACCATTACCCCACCAATTGATTGGCATTATTATACATTTTATTTTAATCCCAAATGTTCACACTGATATCAGGGGCGATAACCGTGTTTCCTTAAAATGTTAACGGACATTACTATTTATTCTCTGTATTTATTTTTTGATGTGCAATGATCATACTTTATAATCAGTCGAAAATATTATTTTTTCAGGCGACGCATTTCATTAGTATAAATAAGTAAAAAATATCATGCCTCATTTGCATATGAAAATAGCCTGATACCAAAGAGCGTCACTATCAATAAAATAAATATTACTAAATGATTATATCCGTTTTCCGGGCACTTGTAATTTTTAGAACTGGTGGAATAGCGACACAATTATACACTTATTTAATTCTTATAAAGAACATTTTGTGCTTACTGAGTGGGCATGTACCTTTAACGGCCCTTGAGCAATAATGATTTATGAAACAAAGGACGGAAATCCTTATCTTTTAATTATTTGCCAAATTAATTTCCGTCATTTGTTAAGCTAAAATCTACTTCATGTAGTACTTGGCCATGCATGGGACACAGATAGAAGGCTATTTCCTCAAAATGTAAAGCAATTTGATCTTTCCATGAAGTAAATCGGTAAACCATGATATTTTGCCAGACTTCTGCAGAAAACACCCAAGAAAATTAACAAAGAATGGGTCCAAGTCACAGAACCATACAGGAACTGAGGAAGTGTAGTGAAGCGCCCCCTGGACAGGAAATGTAGATTCAAGCGGCCCCTCGACAGGAGGTGGAGAGTGAAGTGCCCCCTCGACAGGTAGTTGGCATTTAACCTTCTTCATCAGCCAGGTTGTCCTCCTCCTCATCATACTCTCCCTCCTCCTCAGCTGTTGCATCCTGAGAAAAGATGATGGAAGCCATATTGAAAATCACGTAGTTTTTACCATTAAAAGGCAGGAAAGTGAATGGGTTTAACTTGCAAGCATCAGCTAGGGTCATTTAGGGATGGGACCTCAGTTTCAAGTCTCAACCGTAAGACCAGTGGGATGGAAATATTTGTATTTTTTGGAGACATCCTAGGCGAGGTTTGAACCCACAACCTACGGATTGGAAGTCGTGTGTTCTAACCCCTAAGCCACAATCCATCCCTTAGAATGCAGGAAACACATATAGTTGTCTGCTGGTTTATATGTTTATATTATTTACTAACCAAACTGTTATTTGTTGTGAAATATTGTAAATAAGAAAAATGTTAATAATTCAGCATTGTAAGGGTTAACAAGAGTGCCAAAGGTCACAATATACGCCTGTCGAGGCAAAGCCAGTCAACAAGAGGAGATAACTCATCTTGACGTGATAAACATGTGAACCAAATTTGGTTACGATCCGTCAAGTAGAATCGACTTATTGTGTGGACAAGGATGCAGAGTGCGAAAATTAAAATGGCTGCCAAGGGGAGATAAGTCATGGGAAAATTTTCAAAATCAATAGGTTTCTTCGTCTCGCCGTGATAAACATGTATACCGAATTTGGTTATATCGGTCAAGTAGAACTTGAGTTATTGCGTGGACAAGGACACGGAGTGCGAAAATTAAAAATTGCTGCTAAGGGGAGATAAGTATCGGAAAGTTTTAAAAATCAATAGGCTTCCTTGTCTTGCCATGATAAACATATATACCGAATTTGGTTTCGATCGATGAAGTAGAACTCGAGTTGTTGCGTGGACAAGGATACAGAGTGCGAAAATTAAAAATGGCTGCCAAGGGGAGATAAGTCATCGGAATTTTTTTTCAAAATCAATAGGCTTCTTCGTCTTGCCGTGATAACATGTATACCAAATTTGGCTACGAGCGGTGAAGTAGAACTTGAGTTATTGCGTGGACAAGCTGTGCCCGCCCGCCCGTTCAAAATGAATACATAAAATACGTCCCGTTTTTTTCGGGCGTATAATTTTTTTTTAAAGCAAATGGATATCAGTTCCTAACTTAATGCAAGTTGATACATTTGAAGAATTGTTTTTTGAATGTGGACATTTATACCCATTGTGTACCTAAGATATACCATACACACTATACAGCTGTACTGAAAGTCGGGCTGTTTACAATTATCGAAAAATACTGGGAGCATAGTACCTTTCTTCCACTGAACTCTTCATTGTTGGTTCAGTTGTATGTTTAATATAGGAATGAATGGCCTTTTTGTGGAATTTATCGGGGTATAAACTTGGAAAAGTCGCGGGAATACTGGACGAAGGCCTTCATCAAGAAAATGTGTTTATTTTTCGTTTTCTTAAGAATTATTTTAACTGCGCCTCACGGTTACGGAAAGTAGTTCGGCATGGGAGTTTACTGGGATATAAATTTTGGACAGAGACTTGCTAAGGACCAATCAAATGTTAGGGAATTGTGTAAATATTTTTGTGCTGGAATTATATACCTTTGAAGTTTATAATATCCGAGTTTTGTCTATGCTCCCAGTATTTTTTGATAATTGTAAACAGCCCGACTTTCAGTACAGCTGTATATAAGCACCCTTCTTCCACTGACCCTTCAATTACAGAACGAGGATGGCCGCGGCCCGCATGTCGAGCCCGCCGATGCATTTGATGGTCTCGGAGTGTATTTATTTGAAGTTTGATGCCCACTAAGCATACAAAGTTTCAAGCAAATCTGACTTACGGTTACAGAGATAGTAGGTATGTGAAAACGTTAACGCAAATTTTGACAGAAACTTTAACGCAAACTTCTAAGTCATTTGACCTTGACATAGGGGTACGGGGGCCGCATGAGTGGGACACAGAATGAATATATGGATGATGATTAATAAGCATATGAAGTTGCAAGTCAATGTGACTTAGGACTGCAGAGATATAAGGTATTTAAAAACTTTAATGCAGATTTCGGAACGCAAACTTCTAAGTCATTTGACCTTGGGCACAGGGGCCACATGAGTGGGATACAGCATGAATATATGGATGATGACTAATAAGTATATGAAGTTTCAAGTCAATATGACTTAGGATTGCAGATATATAAGGTATTTAAAAACTAACACAGATTTCGGAACACAAACTTCTAAGTCATTTGACCTTGGGCACAGGGGCCCGCATGAGTGGGATAGAGCATAAATATATGGATCATGCTTAATAAGCATATGAAGTTTCAAGTCAATGTGACTTAGGATTGCAGAGATATAAGGTATTTAAAAACTAACGCAGATTTCGGAACGCAAACTTCTAAGTCATTTGACCTTGGGCACAGGGGCCCGCATGAGAGGGATACAGCATAAATATATGGATCATGCTTAATAAGCATATGAAGTTTCAAGTCAATGTGACTTAGGACTGCAGAGATATAAAGTATTTAAAAACTTATAACGCAGATTTCGGACGGACGGACGGACGGACGGACACCCGGACGTCATTGTGACCACTATGTCTCGCTTTCTGCAAGCAGCCTCAGCAAAAATGCTTTGATTTAACGACGGCACTGGCTCGATGCCCTTGCATGTCGGGACCGACTATTTAAGTCCCCATCCGATAGGACTAGGTTGGCACAAAGTTGTCTTGCCCAAGGACACGCCAAATTGGCCATTCGCTGCGGGTCGTGGTGAGAATCGAACCCGGGGTCTCCCAATCTGCAGTCCAACGCTGTACCTACTGAGCTAATCCGGCCACCTTCAAATACAGACTTCACCATCGATATACATACCTGGTATTGTTGGTACTCGGACACCAGGTCGTTCATGTTGGACTCGGCCTCTGTGAACTCCATCTCGTCCATGCCCTCGCCCGTGTACCAATGGAGGAAAGCCTTACGTCGGAACATGGCCGTGAACTGCTCCGAGATACGCTTGAACAGCTCCTGGATGGCCGTGCTGTTTCCGATGAACGTCGCAGACATCTTAAGACCACGTGGTGGGATATCGCAGACAGCGGTCTTCACGTTGTTCGGGATCCATTCGACGAAATAGCTACTGTTCTTGTTCTGTACGTTCAACATCTGCTCGTCGACCTCCTTCATTGACATTCGGCCTCGAAATATGGCGGCAACGGTGAGGTAGCGTCCGTGACGGGGATCACAGGCGGCCATCATATTCTTGGCGTCGAACATCTGTTGCGTCAGTTCGGGGACGGTAAGGGCCCTGTACTGCTGGCTGCCGCGAGATGTAAGTGGAGCGAACCCTGGCATGAAGAAATGGAGACGCGGGAAGGGGACCATGTTGACGGCCAGTTTACGGAGATCGGCGTTCAGCTGACCAGGGAACCGGAGACAGGTGGTGACACCAGACATGGTGGCTGAGACGAGATGGTTCAGGTCCCCGTACGTGGGCGTCGTCAACTTGAGGGTGCGGAAACAGATGTCGTACAGCGCCTCATTGTCGATACAGAATGTTTCGTCAGTGTTTTCCACCAGCTGGTGAACGGAGAGCGTGGCGTTGTATGGCTCCACAACCGTGTCCGATACCTGCAACGATATTGAAAAGTAAATGGGTTTAACGTCCCAGGTAAGGTCATATAGAGATGGGACCACAGTTTAAAGTCTCATCAGACAGACCAGTGGGATGGAAATACTAAATATAAGTATTTTTCACGCATAGGGCAGAGCTCCAGTTAAGGTGCGTAATTTGACCAACTTGGGGTGATTTTTTTTTATTTCTTCATCAAAAATGGCAAGTTGGGAGTCCTTTAGAATCGTCTCATTGAGACGATTCTAAAGCACCCCCAACTTGCCATTTTTGATGGAGAAATAAGAAATTTACCTCCAAATTACGCACCTTAACTGGAGCTCTGATAGGGTGAGGATTGAACTGTCAATCTCCCATATTGAAGCCATATCCCTAGACCACGGCCCATTCCGCAACAATATTGAGCTGATGATCAAAACACTGCCATATGCTATTCTGAGAATACACACACAATTTAAACCCTAGGCTTTCAACACTAGAAACGGCTTGCAAACAGTGTAGATCATGATGAGCCGGCTCGTAACGAGCCGTCTCATCAAGATCTGCACCATTGTTGGATATTTTTAACTTTTTTTTTACAAACTTTCTGCAATATGGAACAGTGTCAAACCTAAAATGAAATAGTCCATGTCAGTTACTTGGGCGTGAATGGGTTAACAAATAGAAAATAAGTAGAGATGGTACATGAACAAATAACGAATCATACGAACACCTTTTTGGAGCCAGCGGGATGCTCATGATATATTAGTCTGTGATTGCCATTTTCAGTGCATGATTGAGCAGACATTACACAGGGATTCCGCTGGCGATCGCCACTTTCGCATGGCGATAAAAAATTACAATTTTGGAAAAAAGAAGAAAAAAAGTGGCGATTTTTTTATTTTCCCCAGCGGGATCCCAGATTACATTATTCAAATGCTCTACAAACAAAACACAGTGAAGTGACACCAAACTTATCGCAATCCGCTGATTTTCAGAAAATACTTCGACACAAAATTTGTTGCTCAGGAGCTAGGTCAAACATACCCAAATGCAACATTTGGCTTCTAGAAATAAAAAATGTTCTGGGGCTGTTTGTTTGTTGGGGTTTAACGGCCTAAATTAGCAACTAAGGTCATTTAAGGCCAGGTCAATGGGTTTAGTACTAAATCCCATTTATTACCTGTCCGGGGCTGTGAAGCAACCAAAATATGTAAGGGGTCCAGGGGCAACCCCTGGACCTCTTACAGATTTCGGTTGCTTCACAGTTGAAAGTGGAACACCCGTTTCAAAAATGGTAGACGCTCATGAAAATGTTGCAAAATTAGTGGCAATTTCAAAGATGCCAAGATCTACATACAAAGTGTGGCAAACCATTTACAAAATGTAATTGTACATATTACATTTTATCTGATACAGCCTACGTAATGCGCATTTAGTGCTGAACATACTGGTTTGTGTAGTTTTATGAAAGTTTCTTTAAACACCCCAGATAATTAGTCTCGTGTGAATGCCGCCGATAAGATTCACTGTTATCTGAGAAAAGTCATGTGAACTTGTACCTAAGTTTTTTCATGACTGCGTAATTCCATGCAATGCGTTTACAAAATGTTCATGCGGAATTATATTAAAATTTATATTTGAACATTTTGTCAACTTTTGACTTTATGTATGAAAAATATTGTAAACGTATTTAATGAAATTACGCGGATGTCCGAAGGTACATAATCACATGGCGTGTCTCATAATTATTAGACAAGCCATGTGATTTTGTACCATACGATCCTAAATTCTACAATACCTTTGGTGATGGTACGACAGAGAATGTATTCATGATCCTGTCGGGGTACTCCTCGCGGATCTTGCTGATCAACAACGTCCCCATTCCGGACCCGGTACCCCCGCCCAGGGAGTGCGTTAACTGGAAACCCTGTAGACAGTCGCAGCTCTCCGCCTCCTTTCGGACCACGTCCAGCACCGAGTCTACCAGCTCGGCGCCTTCAGTGTAGTGACCCTTCGCCCAGTTGTTGCCGGCACCCGATTGACCGAACACAAAGTTGTCCGGTCGGAAGATCTGGCCGAACGGTCCGGATCGGACAGAGTCCATGGTCCCAGGTTCAAGGTCGACGAGAACGGCACGGGGCACATACTTGCCACCTGTAATGTGCGAAACATGATAGAGAATAGTAGGTTAGTGCCGTGAATGGAAAAAAAATATCTGGCAAGGCTCAGGAAACGGGATGGGCGAGGCTCTGCCGAGCACATCCCGTTTCCGTGCCGCGCCAGATATTTTTTTCCATTCACGGCACTAACCTACTATACTATTTATCCCGTCAACACATATACATGGCTTTAAAATGCAAGGAAATAATCCCAGCAACCGCACATATTCATACGCAGTGAGTAGGTCGTATTGACAGGATATCAAAAATGTTTCACGGCAACGTGTTTCACGGCACATACACACTGTGTTGACGGGATAAAAGGGTTTATTTGTTTATTGGTGTTTAACGGCCTATCAACAGCTAACGTCATGTAAGGCCGGGCAAACGGGTTTGATCCCGTTTTAACTTGCTACATTGGGGGGAAAATTCATAAATCAGAACTGAATATTTACATCGAGAAAAAATATATACAGCCCTGAAATTAGAATAACCCGACCTGGTGCCAGCTCCATACCACACCAAAGTCATTTGGCCCCTTCCCCTAAAATAGGATTACGGATAATCGTAATACTCACATAAGGGGTATAACCAGATTCAACTGTCACATACAAAGACGTATGTGAGGGCCAAACCAGGTCTCCAGTTCGAATTCCGGTAAGGACGAAAACCCCGATCGTTAAATTACCCATCGTATTCTCCCACCTGCCACCCAGAATGAAAGGTTTTAACATCCCAGCAACAGATAAGGTCATACAAGACAAGCAATGCAATTTTTACCTAATAAGATATGTGATTTTTAGGATAAAATGTTATTTTTAGGATAAAATATTTACAGAAACTGTGATATTATTGACACAATTTTTATAGCAAATGCAGAAATGTGGAATTCCGCATTTTGCTGTGAAAATATTGTCAGCTTTAAATGTCATTTATGGAAAATAACATAAAACATTTTAGTTTTCATTAAAAATAGCACATCTTATAAGATACACATGGCATGGCTCCTCTCATATATGTATGTGGATAATGGATTTTATGGCATTTGTGACCAGGGTAGCTCCTGAACAAATAGGTAGCCCACTCCAGAACCTGGTAATGATAGCTTGCTCGTTTGCAGCAAGACGAGTGTTTCATTGACAGAATGACGAACAGTGTAGATCCTGATCAGACTGCGGATGTACAGGCTGATCTGGATCTACACTGACCACCAAACCCGTAAGCCACATTTCTCCAGTCACAGCCACATATAGAGACAGAGTTTCAGTTTCAAGTCACATCCAGTTCATGTCTGAACCCTTAGAAAGCGGGAAACAAAAATAGCCATCTGCTAATGTTTTATATTTTGTCTCCATTTCCATTGGAAATGATTCTAAAGTGTTGTCAAAACATGTTTTTGCTGCGAAAAATGGAAAAATAAAATAAACAGCAGACGACAACATTAAATTCAGCATTGTAAGGGTTAACCCTTAGACCGCTATACACAACAATTGTCGTCTGCTGTTGCTTTTATATCTTGCCTTATTTCTCAATAAAAACATGGTTTGAGAGCACTTCAGAATTATTTCCAAATGGAAATGATTCTCAAGTGCTGTCAGAGTATGTTGTAAATTATTCTAAAGTGCTGTCAAAGCATGTTTTTGATGATAAACATGGAAAATGAACAGCAGACGACAAAAAAATTAAGATAGTTGTGTAAAGGTTAAGACGTGAATCAAACACACAAAAGAACAATGCTACAATTTTCTTGTGATGGGTTACACATGTCCCCCTCAACTGAGAAAAGGTATCTTACAACGTTTGTGGCTATTTGAAAAGCGTAGCGTTATATATTTGTTACACGTTGGTATATATAGCTGACTCACACAAGTGCATGTACACATGTGTTATCGTAATTGTAGGTAATTCAAGTTGGCTACTTCCAGTATACTCGATGTCGATCTACATGTACATGTACAACAAGTACGCAGTGCTTCATGTGTTTTACCACAATGATTCACTCACTGCAGTACACTGCAGGTGCGGGACTCCCACAATCTTAGGCCAACAATAAAATGACACTGTGCAATGTGTTATGAAAAATATTTACAAAATTTGTGATATTTACCTTAAATGATGTTGAAAGGTGACAAACAGTTCACAGCAAATAGAATTTTACATGCTATGAAAATGTTGTCAACTTCAGGCATCAATAGGGCCGGCCATACACCAGAGATAAAACCCAGACGAGGCAAACCAATTCCCTAGATGGGGGTCAGGGAGCATTCTTCCAGCCACCATCTCGGGGGATTTGTTTAATTCTTCGCATAAAAGAATCGGCAAAGCATCCACTTCATCCTGGTTGCCGTTTCACTAAAGTTTGTACGACTAAAATGTTCGTAAGTGCAAATTTAGGATCGTCTGGAAATTTCAATTGATGGATTTACATTTATTGAGCATAGGCTGCATATGCAGCCTATGCTCAATAAATGTAAATCCAATAATTGTTTACAAGAAAACATTGTTAATGTGAAATATACAGACTGTTCACTTATGAACATTTTAGTCGTATGAAGTTTAGTGAAACGGCCCCCAGATCATGTACAGAAAATATCATAGTTTCTATATAGATAAATATTTTTCTTGTCAGACTGCACGACGAGTAGGATCTACAAGTAAGAAATGTTGTAAATTCAGAAGGTCGCATTTCTCAGCAGAGCTGGCGGCCATAGACTCGGAGCGGAGACGGAAAATGGCCATTTGAAAAAGTTACCCGATCCACTCATTTCTGTAGTAGACAAATGTGTATATGGTATCGAAAGCTTCCATACATTATATAGTCTACAGAAATGGGTTGGTGGGGTAAAGTAAAATTGTATGGGTTTAACGTTCCATCAGCAGTTATAAGGTCATATAGAAATGGGACAACACTTTAAAGTCTCATTCAACAGACCAGTGGGATGGAAATAATATATACAGTGCAACCTCTCTACAACAGCCACCCATGGGAAGAGGCAAAATTGGCTGTTATAGAGAGGTGGCTGTTGTAGGGAGGTTAATGCTGAATACAATTTTATCGTCTGATGTTTATTTATTTTCTTCAATAATTCTCAATAAAAACATGTTTTGACAGCATTTTAGAATCATTTCCAATGGAAATGATTCTAAAATGCTGTCAAAACATGTTTTTATTGAGAAAGAATGCAAAATCAACATCAGACGACAATGTTCATGCTCAGCAGTGTAAGGGTTAGATATAGAGGAAATCATCCATTTGGGATATAAAATAGCGGCTGTTACAGAGAGGTGGCTGTTGTAGAGGTGGCCGTTCGGGGAGGTTCGACTGTACGTACAAATGTAAGTATTTTTCACGCCTAGGATGAGGATTGAACTCGCGACTCTGGTATTGAAGTACAATTCCATATTGCCTAGACCACGGTTGGTCGGGTAACTTATTTTGAATGGGCCATTTACCAGGTGCTGGCTGGCAGCCCAATTGAAATACGCCTGGTTATGTCAGATATAATGTCCATATGTTACACAGACTAGTAGTACACATGTGGTAGACACACACTGCTGGCTAAAACAAAGTAGATCTATTACACCTTACAGCAATTCTAGTTCTCGACCATCTTGCACTGTCTTGATGTATGCGGTCTTATCGTTTCGCAAACGACAGCAGTTGAACGGTGAACAGCGTAGCCCCTGATCAGACTGAGACTGAGCAGTCTGATCTGGGGCTACGCTGAACGCAAACGCCGTAAGGTCCATTTTGTCAGGCGATGCCTCGATGGCCATGTAATCTACCAGTGACAGCTGTTGTACAGTCAAACAGATGACACAGAGTGCTGGAGATGCCACTCAAAGTCAAACTCAAGTGTTTCTGATAATAGCCGGCACAATGGAGGAATAATTAATACAAAATCTAAATGCGGACCCAATTGTTTGGTTCCACCAATTTTTTAACAGCTGTCCATGTCATTCATGAAAAATATAGCTATTTTCAACTAGAAAATGTGGTGTCGACACACTTAGGGCCCCTATTGGTGAGTCCAGAAACATACAAAACTTCCAAAAAATAAACGGACGAACAGAGACAAACAGACAGGGCGAAACCATGGCCTATCAATTAATTTTTATATTCGACAACACTATAGTGTGCTATTTTATCAGGAGCTACACTGGTCACAAATTATGGCCATAAGCCCTATTTCTCCAGTCATGTCGCCTGCATACACACGCCATCAACACTCCCAGCTATGGAAACAGGATAGTACCTCGGGATTAACACTTACAATGGCAATGCTGAATTCATTTTTGTCCGCTGCTGGTTATTTTTTATTTTCCATTTTTCTTGCAAAAACATGCTTTGACAACACTTTAGAATCATTTCCAATGGAAATGATTCTAAAGTGCTGTCAAACCATGTTTTTATTGAGGAGAAAGAAGATCAAATATAACATCAGCAGACGACTAGTTTCGTTTCCCCGCATTCCAACCAACGCAGACTAGGACGAATGTGTAAGGGATGAATAATGAGTCTGGATGTAGAACGATAATAACACAAAACACGCTTGAATAAAAATCTATATTGCCAGTCGGACCACGAACCCACTGCCTGCTGCAACTAGACAGTCTAAGTACGGGCTGCACTGTGTTATTCTGGATGACTCACTATTCCTCACTTGTATATATTTTTCTTAGCACCATATTTGGCCACAGGTTGAAGTAACGGACCGAGGTCTATAAATACATTAAATATGCCTAAAAGCATCAATAAATGAAGAAAAAAAAAAAGATAATTTTTGTTTTACCCTCTCCATATACTTCAGTATATACTGAAATAATTCCAGCACAAAAATATTTACACAATTTCCTAACATTTGATTGGTCCGTAGCAAGTCTCTGTCCAGAATTTATATCCCAGTAAACTCCATGCCGAACTACTTTCCGTAACCGTCAGGCGCAGTTAAAATAATTTTAAGAAAACGGAAAATAAACACATTTTCTTGATGAATTTATTTCAAATGCTGGAATTATAAGGAATGAATGGCCTTTTTGTGGAATTTATCGGGGATATAAACTTGGAAAAGTCGCGGGAATACTGGACGAGGCCTTCCGGCCTTCGTCCAGTATTCCCGCGACTTTTCCAAGTTTATACCCCGATAAATTCCACAAAAAGGCCATTCATTCCTATAGTATATAGAGATTCACCAGGAGAGGGTAAACATATTTTAGCTTTTTTTCTTCTTCATTTATTGATGCTTTTAGGCATATTTAATGTATTTATAGACCTCGGTCCGTTACTTCAACCTGTGTATTTGATATGTTCATGAAAAGTATAAGGGTGTACAGCAATGCAGAAAGATATACATTTTAATATAGTAGTCATAGTTTCTATAACTTACTATAGATGATCTCTGCTAAATGCTCCTATGCTGCAATCAACAGCCGCATGTGGTAAATGTATACATTGTATGTGTAGAGAATTAACCCTTTCACCCCTAAGCAACTGGAATGGATTTTCAGACTGGTCCATTTATGAAAAAGGGGTGTTTTTGTTCTCAAAAATCACTACAAAAAGTGCAGATCCTGCCAATACCACTGAACAGGCCTGTGGGGTTGAAAGGGTTAACCCTTACAATGCTGAATTAAACTTTGTTGTCTGCTGTTTATTTTTATTTTCCAATTTTTCTCATCAAAACCATGTTTTGACAACACTTCAGAATCATTTCAAATTTCCAATGGAAATTATTCTAAATTTTGTCAAACCACGTTTTTATTGAGAAAAAAAGACAACATAAATCGACAGAAGACGACAATTTACGTTTCCCCTTTGTTCTAAGGTTTAACTAATGTAGAGGTATGTAAACTATTTTGGTTGTCATGGTATATATGATATACATGTATTTCAATAGCATTGTATTCTAAGCTATGACCATAAATACAATTACTGTCTTTTGAGGAGGTGTACAGTGGGGTCAGCTGTAAGTGCACACACGAACGAAAATGACAGGTTGGTTCGCTACCCACCCAAAGTGTATGTTGTTACCACTCAGTTGAACCGTCTCGCCGAGACGGTTCAACTGAGTGGTAACAACATACACTTTTGACATGAGATTTACGACCTTCAAAAAGTGATGTTCACCAACGCCGAAGGTGACAGTAAATCTCATGTACATCGACTCAAAAGACTATGATTCTGCCAATGAGAATGACTGAAATACTGAAGTCATATAATAATACATTATGTGTATTATACTAGTTTTGTGCAAAACACAGACAAGACAACCCTCTGTGAATGGTCACCCAGAGCTTCAGATAAGGAATTAGTAATTGAGTAGTTTTACTCCATCATATCTTGGTATTTGGGTATTTGATTATTTTAATTGGGTAAAATAAAATCACACTACTGTTTACACAGGCATCAACAGACAGCAATTATTGAATAGTTTGCTTCGAAATGAAAACATGTCTTAGCATTTCATTAGAAATGTCTCCTAAGATATGTTTTCATGGAAAATAAGACAAATATGCTATATTTGTCGTCTGTTTATTGTTTTCTGCAGCATGATAAACGTACCCTAAAATTTGAATTGCTTTTTGATACTCGCTCCTTGGAGACAATTCTAATGAAATACCAAATTGTGTTTTCATGGAAATTAAGAAAAATATGCTATATTTGTGGTACGTTTATTGTTTTCTGCAGCATGATAAAGGTACCACAAAATTTGTATTGCTTTTTGATACTCGCTACTTCCGATTTAAATTCTGAATTGGGTTTTTGGCAATTTTAAATTGGGTATTTAAGCAAATACGCAGCTTATCTGGAACTCTGATTATAGACTTGTGTCAGAAAATCTCAGTACATGTATCTGTAAATGTGTGGGGCTCATGGGATTTGTGACCAGTGTAGCTCCGGATCAACTAGCACACTCCTGTTAGCTTAGATAATCTCAGCTATACAGATGCCTTTTACTATTTCATCAGTCTATTATATTATCTGTATCCTTATGGCCGAGACCCAGCCATTATAAAATATGATAACAATAACAGCCCATTCTGTCTCGCGTTTTGCGAATAAAACGGGAATACAAGGATAATCCAGGTAAAAGTAGGTATATTTACATGTTTTTTATTGGCCTGTGCAAGTTTTTTAACAGAACTGCGAAGTATTAAACTGCTCGCTTGTCACTACAGTATATGCAATTGTTGCCAGGGAAAAAAATAGGTGTGGTAAAAATGAAAATGTTTAATAGTAAAACGTAATGAATGGTCTGTTTTTCTGCAACCAATTGCTACAAATTTGACCCTTTCAACACTACTTGCCAGTATTGGCAAATAGTGAAAATCCAGATGAGTCGTGAGTAATGTTTGAGCATTAGTAGTTGCACAAAACTATGTAAATTACCCAAAAACCAACGAAATCCACCCAAATGGTCATGTGACAAAAACTTGCGAAAGTGGCGATCGGCAGCGGAATCCCTGCTGCGGTAGATAAATAGAGAATAGTAGGTTAGTGCCGTGAATGGGAAAAAATATCCGGCAAGGCTCAAGAATTTCTTTATTTATCATCAAAAGTATATGTTGTGACCACTCATTTGAACCGTCTTGCCGAGACGGTTCAAATGAGTGGTCACAACATATACTTTCGTTCAGAAATAAGGAAAATAGATAGAGAATAGTAGGTTAGTGCCGTGAATGGGAAAAAATATATGGCAAGGCTCAGGAAAGGGGGAGGGCGAGGCTCTGCCGAGCACATCCCGTTTCCGTGCCGCGCCAGATATTTTTTCCCATTCACGGCACTAATCTACTATTCTATTTATCCTGTGAACACCTACAAATGGCTGTAAAATGCAAAAATTGTATTGACTGGATATCAAAATGTTTCACGGCACCGTGTTTCACGGCACATACGCACTGTGTTGACGGGATAAGTATTATAGCTGGGCCAGTTTGGAGCTGTCTAATGGCAGAAGTAAAATTGCATGTGTATAAAATTTATGTGACCAAGTATGTTTCAATTTAACCCTTACAAAAATGTTGTCTGCTGTTTATTTGATATTGTCCATTTTTGTTGTCTTCAACACATGCATTGACAGCTCTTTAGAATAATTTCCGTTGGAAATGATTCTAAAGTGCTGTCAACCCATGTGTTATTGAGAAAGAAGACAAAATATAAAACAACAGCAGGGCTCCAGATAAGGAATTAGCAATTGACTATTGTTACTGCATATGATTTCTGAAGCAATTGGGTATTTCAAAATTTGAATTGGGTAAAATACAATCACACTACTGTTTGCACATCAACAGACCGCAATTATTGAATAGTTTGCTTCGAAATGAAAACATGTCTTGGCATTTCATTAGAATTGTCTCCTTGGAGACAATTCTAAAGAAATACCAAAATGTGTTTTCATGGAAATTAAGAAAAATATGCTATATTTGTGGTACGTTTATTGTTTTCTGCAGCATGATAAAGGTACCACAAAATTTGTATTGCTTTTTGATACTCGCTACTTCCGATTTAAATAAGTTTTTGGTAATTTTAATTGGGTATTTAAGCAAATACGCAGCTTATCTGGAGCTCTGCAACAATTTCCGTTTCCTGCCTTCACAGGGTTAATGATGTGCATGCTACATGTACAACGTATGCCCACAGGGTATTGCTGTATCTATCATTCATGAGATTGTGATCGCGGTTCGACAACCACACAAACAAAATCAATATCTTCCAGGTAGTTGTGTTGAATCACCAATATCTAGCTGCCAGACTGTCTGTCGTTTCTGGCTGCCACTGTTTCCAATGTTGTATTACTCAGATCTGCGGCAGGGCACACTATACAATAGCAGCCAGGAGATATGAGTCATGCCATGGGATGAAATACGTTTACAAAATTTACAATATATGTCGTCAAAAGTTGACAAAATTTTCAGAGTATATGCGGAATTATATTTTGTCAACTTTGGACTTAATTTATGAAAATTTGTGTAAACATATTTAATGAAATTACACAGATGTCCAAAGGTACAATATGGCATTTCTCATATGAATATGTGGCTGTGACTGGAGAAATGAGGCTTATGGGATTTGTGACCAGTGTAGCTCCTGATCAAATATCACACTCCTGTAGCCTGATTGTAACGATCTATATTATGCAACTTAACATTACGATTTAATTTCATTCGTCCCGTCGACAGGCGAAGGTACGTTACAAAGAACCGAATATTTTGAGGAATAATGTACGTTCCTTCACGACGAGGAAACAAAATGTAAGGTTCTTAATAATTGTTTCTACTCGAAAATCGAGCGACCATACATATTTAAAATAACAGCTGACGTAACGGCGGAAAAAGGTAAACGGCCTACGTGACAATTAACATTTAGTTCTAAAATGTTCATATTGTAATCGATCCTATCGACCATATGGAACCCAATACCAACAACACAAATATTCATGTTTAGAATTTCTGTTTGAAATCGTAACACTGATTTGTTGAATCACATCCAATCCAACCAATACTAAAAGCACACAAACACACATTTCGCGGAAATAGAGACGATTGTCATCTGCTACCAAATCTGTTTTTATTAAGGAATAAAACGAATATAAAAGCATCAATATTTATTCTATCAATATATATTTTGACAACACATAAGAATTAATCGTCTTAGGAGATGATAACAATCGTTTTAGTAGACGATTCTCGTGTGCTGCCAAAATAGTTTGATTATGAAATTAAAAATATGAAAAGAACTATTTATATTTCCTACAAAAACAGGTTTTGACAAAACTTGATAATCATCTTAGGAGACGAAGTTAGACGATTCTCATGTGCACAGTGCAGTCAAAACCTGTTTTGTTAAGAATAAGTCGCGTTTTCGTTTAGCGCTCTCGTGACCGCGCATCGCGTTTTCGCTATCTCAACCAATGCCGAAAACGCGAGATTCTAACATGTCCCTAACAGGACACGTACAAATCGTCTAAGGAGACGATTCTCATGTGCTGCTAAAAACACGTTTTCTGTTTGAAACCGTGACACAGATTGGTGAATCACATCCAAATCCAACCAATACTAAAAACATACAAACACATAGTTCGCGGAAATGGAGACGATTCTCATCAGCTACCAAACCCGTTTTAATAAGGGAATGAAATGAATATAAAAGCATCAGTATTTCTTCTATCAACATATATTTTGACAACACACAATAATCGTCACAGTACTGTCAAAACATGTTTTGTTGAGAATACGTTACATTTTTGTTTCAGCTCTCCGATCTCGACCTATGCACAAGCTCGCGAAAGGAGACGATTTTCATATGCACAGTACTGTCAAAACATGTTTTGTTGTGAATATGTTAAATTTTCGCTTCGCGTTTTCGCGATCTCGGCCTATGCACAAGATCGCGAAAACGCGAAACATGTTTTGTTGAGAATGTTACATTTTCGTTTCACGAAATTGTAACATGTCCCTTATAGGACATGTACACATCGTCTTAGGAGACGATTCTCATGTGCTGCCAAAACATGTTTTTATTAAGAAATGGAACAAATGTGGGCAAACCTCAATATTTTTGACAATAAAAACATGAGACGATTCTGATGTGCTGCCAGTACATGCTATAAGAGAGATAAGTTCCATTCCATTAATAAATATGTGTAGAGTAATTGATCGTAAATGTGCTGCTCTTGTGTCGGCGTGTTTCAAAGGTCTGATCGACACAAATTAAAGGTACATGCCCACGCAGTAGGCACAAAATGTTCTTTAGGAATTAAGTAAGTGTATAATTATGTCACTATTCCACCAGTTCTAAAAATTACGAGTGCCCGCTATACAAATATAATCATTTATTATTATAATTATCAATTTACTGTCAGCGACGCGCGGCGGTAACAGTCTATTTTGATAATGTGCGGGGACGACTTTCACATCACGGCTTGCGGTGCGCATGCGCAGTCACAGGTGGAAGACTCGGACCTATGACACCAAAAAAAATGCCTATTAAAAAAAATCCCATTACCCCATCCACTTGGTCTCGTACAGTACCATACGCTATATAAAGGTGAGTATAAATAGGGCCATTATAGAAAAAGCCCTCTCTTTTCCGGCTCGCACAAACACAATAAACATCGATTAAATGTATGACTTCTGTCTCTGGCAATCGATAAAGGTATTAGGTGTGTGAATATACTCACTTCAAATCGCTGTTTCCAGAATTTATTCAGTTATTCGCATTTTGTATACCCCATCCAAAGCGAAATTTGCGTGTACGAAAGAATCTCACACAGAATCGGAGGCCGTCCGGCTGGATTATCGGTCATATTTGGCCGATATATCTGATCTCCAGCTCAAACTAAAGTCATGCACCATGATCATATACATTAGAGACTCCAACCATACAAAGTTCGTCCAATTGTGATCGTTCGCCGATCTAAAAAAAACTTTTTTCTAATTGTATTGACTTTCATTCATGATTCGCGTACTATCAGATTATGTCTTCCGGAAACCCTGAAAAGGGAAAGTCCTCGCGTCTATTTTTAGGTTTAACCAATCAGAGATGTTCTTACATAGACGCTTCGGTGGTTGTATTATGGAAGATAGTGCATTGACCCAGTTCCAGATAATGAACGAAATTATAGAAAAAAGTGTTTTTTAGATCGGCAAACGATCACAATTGGACGAACTTTGTATGGTTGGAGTCTCTATGTATATGATCATGGTGCACGACTTTAGTTTGAGCTGGCGATCAGCTATCGGCCAAATATGACCGATAATCCAGCCGGACGGCCTCCGATTCTGTGTGAGATTCTTTCGTACACGCAACTTTCGCTTTGGATGGGGTAATCAAAACGCGAATAACTCAATAAATACTTGAAACAGCGATTTGAAGTGAGTATATTCACACACCTAATACCTTTATCGATTGCCAGAAACATATTTCATACATTTAATCTATGTTTATTGTGTTTGTGCGAGCCGGAAAAGAGAGGGCTTTTTCTATAATGGCCCTATTTATACTCACCTTTATATAGCGTATGGTACTGTACGAGACCAAGTGGGTGGGGTAATGGGATTTTTTTTGGTGTCATAGGTCCGAGTCTTCCACCTGTGTGCGCAGTATACTACGCGCGCCAGTAGGCTTCCCAATATGTAAATAAGAATATCAACATGTCGAACCGTCCAGGACGGAAATTGTATGAAACAGCGTCGGCCAAAAAATGGCGAAATGTCGGAGGGACAGGCAGTACAGAGAGAGAGAGAGAGAGTGGTTAATATTGGCGACCAGATCACCAAATGGAAAGAGTTACGTGGAGATTTAGATTTGGACTCGGAACAGAGATTTTTCTTCTCAACTTCCGATACTTCACTGCGCATGTCAAAGATGTGATATGATTGACCGTGTCACGTGACGCGTGTTGGTAAAAATAGCACGAGGTCGGAAAGTACCCTTCCTGGTTGTGGCATATAAAATGCGATTTAACACCAATTAACACGCGCCGTAATTAAAAATAACTCGTTAGTGGGTAGACAAATGGCTCATATAAGGCATGACAGAAAATGAAAAGTAGTAGTACAGTGTAACCTGCTGCGTGGGCATGTACCTTTAACATTTAGATGTCATTGTGTAACCTTTGATGTCTCTCTTTCCAACACCGACACACGTCCCAGTAGGTCACCGCACGTGCTTATGATGATAGATGACGTGATCGGACAAAACTGGGCTTATTGCATATGTGACTAGCGAAGACCAACACGTAGATCGTAACATGTCCCTAACAGGACACGTAAATCGTTTTAGGAGACGATTCTCATATGCTGCCAAAATATGTTTATTAGAAAAAATAATATTATTTTTTTGACAAAACACGAGAATTGCCTCCTAAAACACGAGAATTATCTGTTAAATGTCGTGTAACTCGCATTTACTCGATCTCGAAAATACTAGGCCAAATGATGGTTGGCCAATCACATCACGTACACAGGTGGAAGACTCGGACCTATGACACCAAAAAAAATGCTTATTAAAAAAAAAACATTACCCCACCCACATTTGTAGTCATAACTTTGCATGCTGGGATATTTGCAGGCTATTAATAGTTCAAAAATAGCAGATGACAATTCATATTCTTTTATTTCTCCCTATAAATATCATGAATATGTCTGGATGCAATTCTAATGAAATTCCAAGACATATTTACAGAGAGAAATAAGAAACATACTCATAATTTGTTGGATGTTATTTTCACTGCTAGCATGCAGAGTTAATAGCTGAATTTTAAAATGGAAACCAAACAAGAGGGCCATGATGGCCCTAATTCGCTCACCTGACTCCATGAACACCAGAGGAGAATGTGACATTGAGTTCATGTGTTTTAAAAAAATTGTGCTATTTTTAGATGGCGGTCATCTTGGATTAAGCGATGACTCATTTTTCCAAATCTGGAAATGCTTCAACCAAGGATCTTAACTTACTATGAAGTTTGGCCAGCATCGGCCATGTGGTTCCTGAGAAAAAGATGTTACAAAATCTTGAATAAATGGACCTTTTGGCGGCCATCTTGATGACATAATCATCTGATTCCGACAAATATTGCACCAGAGCAATCGCCTCATCGATACTTTCAATTTCATATACGACATGAGCATATTCGGTCAAAAATAAAATTTGACCCCACGGGCCACGCCCATTTTTGATCTCGGGGTTTACGATTTTAACACCTTAGAAAGAGCATTCAACATCGATCATTTCTACCAAGTTTCGTCGAAATCCGGCTAGCGGTTCATGAGATTTTTTTTAAAGAATTTGTGCTATTTTTAAACGGCGGCCATCTTGGATTAGCGACAACCTCCGTTTTAACAAATCTGAAAAGGCTTCACCCATGGACCATAACTGTGAAGTTTTGCCACCATGGGCCAAGCAGTTCATGTGAAGAAGAATTTTGAAATCTCTAATAAAAGAATGACCTTTTGACCTTTTGGCGTCCATCTTGGATGACATCACCATCCAATTTCGACAAAAAATGTAAGAGCGATCGCCTCTTTGATACCTTCGATTTGATATAGACATGACCATATTCGGTCAAAAATCAAATTTGACCCCACGGGCCACGCCCATTTTTGACCCCGGGGTCACCATTTTAACAACTTTGAAAGAGCATTGTACATCGATCATTCCTACCAAGTTTTGTCGAAATCCGGCTGGCGGTTCAGGAGAAGATTTTTTTAAGAATTTATGCTATTTTTAGACGGCGGCCATCTTGGATTAGCGATGACCTCCATTTTAACAAATCTGAAAATGCTTCACCCATGGACCATAACTATGAAGTTTGGCTACCATGGGCCAAGCGGTTCATGTGAAGAGAAAATTTTGAAATCTCTGATAAAAGAACGACCGTTTGACCGTTGACCTTAAAGAACAACTTTTTTACCTTTCGGCGGCCATCTTTGATGACATAACCATCCAATTTCGACAATAAATGCACCAGAGTGATCGCCTCGTTGATACCTTCGATTTTATATATAACATGACCATATTCCGTCAAAAATAAAATTTGACCCCACGGGCCACGCCCATTTTTGACCCTGGGGTCACCATTTTAACAACTTTGAAAGAGCATTGTACATCGATCAAATCCTACCAAGTTTTGTCGAAATCCGGCTGGCGGTTCATGAGAAGAAGATTTTTTAAGAATTTATGCTATTTTTAGAAGGCCTGCCATCTTGGATTAGCAATGACCTGCATTTTAACAAATCTGAAAAGGCTTCACCCATGGACCATAACTTTTAAGTTTGGCTACCATGAGCCAAGCGGTTCATGTGAAGAAGAATTTTGAAATCTCTAATACATTTAAAAGAACGACCTTTTGACATTTCGGCGGCCATCTTGGATGACATAACAATCCGATTTCGAAAAAAAATGCACCAGAGTGATCGCCTCGTTGATACCTTCGATTTGATATATGACATGACCATATTCCGTCAAAAATCAAATTGACCCCACGGGCCACGCCCATTTTTGACCCCGGGGTCACCATTTTAACAACTTTGAAAGAGCATTGTACATCGATCATACCTACCAAGTTTTGTCGAAATCCGGTTGGCGGTTCTTGAGAAGAAGATGTTTGAAGAATTTGTGCTATTTTTAGACGGCGGCCATCTTGGATTACGTAATGACATCATTTTAACAATTTTGTAATCCCCCTACCTAAGGACCATGACCATGCAGTTTGTTGACAATAGGCCCAATGGTTAACGAGGAGAAGACATTTGAAAATGTTCACGGACGACGACGGACACATTGCGGTAACAATAGCTCACATGAGCTTCGCTCAGGTGAGCTAAAACGCAAAATTAATACATGTACAAATGTTATTGTCTACTACATGTAAACCAATTAGCAAAAATTGTAAAATACAAAGTGACTGTCTGTTCCACGTTTTTCTGCCGACGAACTTCTGGCTATCAAACACATTAAATCTACAAAATATTTAAATGAAAGTCGTTTTTCACCAATAACAAAAAGTTACCCTCCCCAAAAAAGAAATTTGACGAAATTCCATCAAACATTGATGTTACTGCCAAAAAACATTTTCCTATGGGAATTTAACATGGGGGCTAAACAAAGATTTGTTTTAAATGTTCCAAGCTATCTAGCCAGGTTTTGGAGTAAATTTCCAAAATTGTTCATTTTTCGATGCTCGATGTCTCTCTTTACCACCTTTTTGCCCCATTTTAAATTCCCATACGAAAATCGTTATTCACAATAAATAAAAACATTTGGGGAGACTGACTTTTTTTTGTTATTGATAAAAAAGTACATACCTACCTTTAGATATTTCTGAGATTTAATGTGTGTAATCATGGTAAAAGCCAGTCGGCAGCACAACGTGGAACAGACAGTAAATGTAGATTGCATTCCTTTTTATTTGGTTCATTTATTTATTTTTGGAATATAATCTGGAGAGAAAATGGAAGAGCTTTCAAGTCTGGCATGATCATGATGATAATGCTTGCTAATTCTAACCATGACATGCGTTTGAGCAGTCACTAATTAAGCCCTTTCATGTCCCCAATTTAGGTCCTTAATTATTGAAAAACCGCAAATTACTTGGATAAATAATTAACAATCTTTCTACATCATGAGATATTGTTTTAGTTCCGCCACAGAACAAACAAGGATACAGCATTTAGACCAGTAGGGAGTAATTTCGTGAACAATTTTACTGAGAGACGGACAAAATCCATTTCAGTTGATTCTGACAAAATAAAATTCATGAGAACACGTTCATTACATACTTTTGTAAAAACATGGTTTGATAGCACTTAAGAATCATTTCCATGGAAATGATTCTGAAGTGCTATCAAACCATGTTTCTAAAGTGCAGTCGAAGCATGTTTTTGATGAAGACAAAAAAAGGACAATAAAAAGTTAACAGCATTGAAGGGGTTGAGGCCATTTGGCATGAATAGCCATGATAGAATCAGTGTATACTCACAATAAGACTGCATATATACAGTCTGATCAGTACGGAGCCCCGCGTGGGATTGGTTTTTTTTTTTTAATTAATTCGTAATAACAATTTGTTCCCTCAATTTAACAATTCGTTCACACAAAATAACAATTTGTTCACACGATATAACAATTCGGTCCGGTGAGAACAACTGTTATTTCGTGGGAACGAATTGCTAAATTGAGGGAACAAATTGTTATTTCGTGGGAACGAATTAATAACAAAATAATTCTACGTCCCCTGCGGTGTCCCGTAGATCAGTGAGGGCAGTGTACACCATACTTTTTACAAACAGTGAAATCCTATCAGACTGGAGGAGTGTGTGAGTAGGTAGGTGTCAGGTGCTAGAATGGCAAAACAATTTGTTTAGCTTATTTTATTTTCATTTATAGATGCCTTTAGGCATATTTATAGACCTCGGTCCGTTACTTCAACCTGTGAATTGTGCAGGTTGATCAGTGGCTACACTGTTTAACATCATGGTCATATGGTGAATGTTTACTCGTGGAAGTAAATATTCCATGGAATGACAAAAAGTCTTGGCCCTGATGATGTTGGTACTGGGTTAGACTATGGCTTTACTAACTATAGCAACGTAAATAATAAATGATAAAAGTCAGATTATGAAAAATAGAAGTTAAACATGATATAGAGACCTGTAACCGATTTCACCAACATTGCAAAGTATACTTTACTAGTAAAGTAAAGTATACTTTGAGGGAGTAATCATTTATTTTTCCTGAAATGCATTATTTCATATAGAACTAACAAATGCATATATTTGATGATTAAAAGTATGCAGAATTATTATACTGAATTTATTACATTATCACAGCCATAATGGCTGTGATAATGTAATAAATTCAGTATAATAAAAATTAATAAATTTATCCTAAAATTGAAAATTTCTCCCTCAAAGTATACTTTTCAATGTTGGTGAAATAGGCTACAGGCATGTTAGTCTAGTATTGGGTGTGCATGTTGTAAGGTCCATTTTGAAGCTAATTCCCACATGTGTTGTTGCTACAACAATAAACCTGGTAATGTCAAGGTAATAAACAACACAAGTCCATCTACGGCAATAAACAATGGCAACTAATTAATAGTGTATCTTGTCACATGACAGCCGGCATGTACCGTATATACTCGCAGGTCCTGGGGCCATTTCACTAAACTGTGTACGACTAAAATCGCAAGTGCAAATTTCAATTGATTGATTTACTCAATAAAGGTAAATCCAATAATTGTTTACAAGAAAACATTGCTAATGTGACTATCATAAATTTGCACTTACGAACATTTTAGTCGTACAAAGTTTAGTGAAATGGCCCACTGGTCCACACATGGGTAATACAGAATGTGAAAGTGAATAAATTTACCGTCCCAGCAGCAGCTAAGGTTATATATAGACGGGACAAAATTATGATAGTCTGTAAGTGCAAAATTATGAGTCTGTAAATTTCACATTAACAATGATATCTTGTAAATAATTATTGGTTTTACATTTATTGAGCATAGGCTGCATATGCAGCCTATGCTCAATAAATGTAAATCCATAATTTGAAATCTACAGACGATCTTAAATTTGCACTTACAAACATTTTAGTCGTAGGAAGTTTAGTGAAACAGGCCCCTGTAGCATTCACCAACATTGCAAAGTATACTTTTCTAGCAAAGTATACTCTGAGGGAGAAATTTTCAATTTATTAATTTTTATTATACTGAATTTATTACATTATCACAGCCAACATGGTGATAATGTAATAAATTCAGTATAATAATTCTGCATACTTTTAATCATCACTGTACCATCCGAGTATCGATTTTCCATTTCCTGTCAAACAGATAATCTTTTTTTCTGGTAATAGTTAACTTATTGGGGTTAAACCTTGTAATATGTGAACAAAGTGGAGCACAATGCTGCCCTTAGAAAGTAGGGCGAACTATAAATGCGTCTCAGCAACAAAGGGTGGCCGTATTAGCGTCGGACTGCGGATCGGGAGACCCCGGGTTCGATTTCCACCTCCACCGCTGCAAATGGTCGATTCGGCGTGTCCTTTGGCAAGACAACTTCGTGCTAGCCTAGTCCTATTGGATGGGGACTTAAATAGTCGGTTCCGACATGCAAGGTCATTGAGCCAGTGCCGTCGTTGAATCAAAGCATTTACATTTTACAACAGCCAAGGTCATACATGCATACATGTACGGTCATCTGAAAGACCAGCGGGATAAAAACACTATGAAAGTATATTTGCATGCTTATGAAAGGTATTGAATCCAATACCTCTGTAGCTATTTCACCAACATGGCAGAGTATACTTACCTAGCAAAGTATACTTTGAGGGAGAAATTTTCAATTTAAGGATATATTTATTAATTTTTATTGTACTGAATTTATTACATTTTATCACAGCCATTTTGAACCAATTGAACGAACCATCAGAAAATGATTTTCAGACTACCGGTAGTCCATTTATGAAAAGGAGTGTTTTTTTTTCTCTCTAAAAAGTAAGAAAAACACTTGCAGCAAAAGTGTAGATCCTGTAGACAGCTCGTCATGAGCTGGCTCATCTGGATCTACACTGTTGGCAAACCCCATTATAGAGGTCTGTAGTGTTGAAAGGGTTAAAGGAGAGTGTCAGTGAATGGTTTAATAATGTCCCAGCAACAGCTAAGGTCATATAGAGACGGGACCACAATTTAAACTCTCATCCGACAGACCAGTAGTGGGATGGAAATACTACCGGTAATCCTTTTTAACGCCTAGGGCGAGGATTGAACTCGCAACCTCCGGTATTGAAGTCCGATGCCATATCCCCCAGTACAAATGTTCAAATATTCTACTATGGCCGTACTACTGCATTGCTCCTTCCTACAAATAGACATTTGTTTCTCAAATGTCTCCAGGTTCTTTTATTAACTCGTACATAATCTGACTTCGCCTATTGGCTCGAAGTGTACAGTGGGGTCAGCGTGTAAGTGCACACACGAACGAACATGACAGGTTGGAACCAACCTGTTGTGTTCGTTCGTGTGTGCACTTACACGCTGACCCCACTGTAGTAGGCAGGGTCGAACCCAGGTCGCCTGCGTGCGAGGTGAACACTACCACGTCGCTATAAAAGCTGCCTGGTACCGCAAGGCAGTACAATTTGATTGATTATCAGGGCTCCAGATAAGGAATTAGTAATTGAGTATTGTCTTTCTATCATTTCTGAAGGAATTGGGTATTTCAAAATTTTAATTGGGTAAAATAGAATCACACTACTGTTTACACATCAACACACAGCAATTATTGAATAGTTTGCTTCGAAATGAAAACATGTCTTGGAGACAATTCTAATGAAATACCAAGATGTGTATTCATGGAAAATAAGAAAAATATGCTATATTTGTGGTCTGTTTTAATTGTTTTCTGCATTTGTGTTTAATGTTTTCCCTGCCAGCCCAGTCATGTTCCGATAAAGGTACTACCAACTTTTTGTTGCATTGTTTTGATACTCGCTACTTCAGATTTCAATTGAGTTTTTGGCAATTTTAATTGCGTATTTAAACAAATACGCAGCTTATCTGGAGCTGGGATTATCCTACTATGGCCGTAGTACACTACTACAAAAGGAAGACGAACCTGTAGCTTCATTGAAGTAGACGTTGATGCGCTCTAGTTGCAGGTCAGAGTCGCCGTGGTACGTGCCGGTGGGGTCAATGCCATGCTCATCCGAAATCACCTCCCAGAACTGAAAATACGAGGGTCGTTAAATAAATAGTGAAAACAAATATGAGACATGCCATGCAATTTTTTTACCTTCTGCGTAATTTTATTAAATACGTTTACAAAGTTTACAACATTTTTCATAAATAAAGTCAAAAGTTGACACCAGAGCTCCAGTTAAGGTGCGTAATTTGGAGGTAAATTTCTTATTTCTCCATCAAAAATGGCAAGTTGGGAGTGCTTTAGAATCGTCTCAACGCACCTTAACTGGAGCTCTGGTTGACACAATCTTCAGAGTGCATACGGACGGATTCACATGTACATGTACTCTGAATTTTTTTGTCAACTTTTGTCGCCATAAATTTACTAAAGATATTGTCAATTTTATAAATGTATTTCATGAAATTACGCAGATGTCCAAAGGTACAAAATCACATGGCGCGTCTCATATGTGGCTGTGACTGGTGAAATGATATCTCCAGTCACAGCCACATATATAATACATAGTTAATATATCTGGATGAAATTTGGCATACCTCTACATTGGCACTTCATCATGGTTCAAGCTAGCCATTCAAAATAGGGAGAAGATTTCACTACAAAATTGAGAAAATAGACCATTTCTTTCCAAAATTTCTGTTTTATATAGTGAAAAACTTCTCCCTCAACTCAAAATAGGGAGAAGTCAGACAATTTCGCCCACTTCGCCCTGTAAACTGATCCCTCATGCTTCATGAATGACACAGCCCTATGTTATGTTGTTGCATTCTCTAACCTCCCAGAACTGAAAATACGACTATTACAAGGGTCATCCAATAAATACAACGGCCTCAGCACCAGCGTCAACACCGGGTATGGAAGGTGTTCGAGCCAATTCGCACCCTTAACTATAAGCTGAACTAACAAACAAACCAGCATCAACCCTGTCAACTCTTAAGTAACTGACATGGACTATTTCGTGTTAGATTCGAGACTGTTCCATTATGCAGAAAAAGCGGCCATTTTGTACCAACCAAAAAAAATAATCCCGAAATGGTGAATACCTTGAAGAGATGGCTAAAATGTTACAAGCCAGCTCATCGATCATATCGATCCAGATCTACATACACTGTTTGCAAATATTAGGAAAGGGGTCTCTAGTGTTTTAAGTGGTCATGCGAAATCACCTCCCAGAACTGAAAATAAATACATTGGTGATACACTTCGTCGGTGTAAAATGTTTTCCGTTTAAAAATGCACCTGTTTCCTGACGAGATGCCACTCAACTCTCCTTAGAGATATCGCATAAACACATTTTTCGTCTAGATTATTAGACAAAAACTTGTTTATACAGTATCTTCTGCATGTAGCTGAACGGCAATTCATCTGGTGCCTATTTTGATGTGAAACGTTTTACACCTGTGCATAGCGCAGCACCCGTGACAATGGTCAGAAAAGATTTTGGTTAACAAAAACATTTCGCCCACCCCGAGTAATGTCTGATCGGTTCACACAGGCTAATCTGTTGACATAGCACTATGGCTTTACTCTTGATACCTATAGCAAAGTAAATAATAAATGATAAAAGTCATAATAAAATAGAAGTTGAAATGATAGAGACATGGCATGTTAGTCTAGCTGATCTGGGACTATGCTCATCGCGCAGGTACATGTAGCTACAATAATTTGCTTCCGATATGTTATCTCGCGAAAGGTATGGAGCGGGGTAGCAATTTTCTAATCGCGCAGGCTGATCTGGGACTATGCTGATCGCGCAGGCCGATCTGTGACTGCTGATCGCGCAGGCTGATCTGGGACTATTCTGATTGTGCAGGCTGATCTGGGACTATGCTGATCTGGGACTATGCTGATCGCTCAGGCTGATCTGGGACTATTCTAATCGCGCAGGCTGATCTGGGACTATGCTGATGCGCAGGATAATGTAGGATGATCTGGGGCTATGCTGACTGTGTAGGATGATCTGGGGCTATGCTGACTGTAGGATGATCTGGGGCTATGCTGACTGTAGGATGATCTGGGGCTATGCTGACTGTGTAGGATGATCTGGGGTTATGCTGACTGGTGTAGGATGATCTGGGGCTATGCTGACTGTCTAGGATGATCTGGGGCTATGCTGACTGTGTAGGATGATCTGGGGCTATGCGGACTGTAGGATGATCTGGGGTTATGCTGACTGTAGGATGATCTGGGGCTATGCTGACTGTGTATGATGATCTGGGGCTAATAGCCGGCTATGCTGACTGGTGTAGGATGATCTGGGGCTATGCTGACTGTAGGATGATCAGGGGTTATGCTGACTGGCAGGGATTCCGCTGGCGATCACCACTTTCGCAATTGGCGATAAAAGATTACAATTTTCGAGGAAAAAAAAAAAAATTGGAAGTGGCAATCTCCTGTGGTCATCTCAGACTGATCTGGGTCTACACTGGTGGCAAATTTCACAAAATATATTTGAGACGATTTCAAGATTCCAGTAGCCGATTTCACCAACATTGCAAAGTATACTTTTCTAGCAAAGTATACTTTGAGGGAGAAATTTTCAATTTTATGATAAATTTATTAATTGTTATTATACTCAATATATTACATTTAAGGATTATCACAGCCATTTTGAACATATCTGAACAGGAAATTGAAAGTGTTTTTATTTGTTAATTTGAACATGTAGACTGGTATGAAGATATTTTCTGAATTAATTCATTAATTGCATGAAAACTTTAGCCTACACACATACGAAAACCGCACATCTATTTAAAGTGTATACGGGCGAGACTACACATTTTATAGGTCAATAGTTTTACGAAGCTGATCCGAAAACCAGTACTTTCAAACCCACATTGCATCCGCTCAGTAACGCGGGAACCAGCGCGCATCTCTCGTTGTTTGATGTTGCCGCTCGAAATACCGGTTATTTCCGCATTAATTAAACTTTAAAGGCGATCGATTTCCACTAATATTAACGTCTACCAACTAAATACAAGCTACTGAAAATGTTAAATATTACAATATACACTTACCTTGGCCCCGATTTGGTTTCCGCACTGACCAGCTTGCAGGTGGACTATTTCTCTCATTTTGTCTGTCTTTGTTCACTGGGTGTTTGGCGCGACTGAGGCAACTGGTGCGGTTACAGCGATGACTCAAGTGTAGCGCGCCAGGTTCTCATTATGCTGCTGGGCCGTAGCTGCCCGCTTACAGGACGACAGTCGTACGAAAGCGAACGTAGAGAGCAGCTGGAATCGATGGGACTATTTTCACATCATTATTAGCCCGGATTATCGATCATACATGCCGACGAACGTGATCTAACTGTGTTATCACATCCTCATATCCATACAGTACATTGCCCATGTGTTGCTGTTGTTGCTCGATTTAATTAGGGTCGCAATTGGTTCTTAGACACTGCATACCCACGGACCAAGCTGCTATGTGGCACACCAGGCCCGTACGCAGGGGTGCGACGGGTGCGTACGCACCCCCCTAAATTCGCAGATGTCTGCTAATTTTCAAACAGTAATCTCAACAATTGCATGAAAATGTCACAATTTACCACCGTTGACATCCGAATTTAAATGACTTAAAATGCAGGAGAGTGCATTTCAGGCCATCTAGGTTTAAAAAAATTCAGGGGGAGCATGCCCCCGGACACCCCTAGCGTACTCGCTTCACTACGTGGGGCTCGCCCCTGACGCACCCCCCACTAGAAAATCCTGCGTACGGGCCTGCACACCTGGGTAGAACCAGCTGGTAGAGCAGGAAATACAATTGTATTTCATAAACTCCAGTGCCGCGCCGCCGGAGTGACAGAGGCGGTTGTAACCTCTCGGCTACAATTCCACTCGTTCGTTCACACCCGCTAGGTATTTAGGCAGATATAGTGTCTTTATCCCGTCAACACAGTGCGTATGTGCCGTGAAACACGGTAAAAATGTAAATGCTTTGGCTCGATGACCTTGCATGTCGGGACCGATAGGACTAGGCTATCACGAAGGTGTCTTGCCCAAGGACACGCCGAATCGGCCAGTGTCGGGATTGGAACTCGATAGCGCTAGGGGGGTACGGGGGCATGCCCCCACTGAAATTTTTGAAATCCAAGTGGTGTGAAACGCCATTTGCTGCATTCTCAGCAAAGTTCTCAGCAAAGTTCCCAGGCCCCCCCCCTCAACAAAATTATTGTGGGGGGGGGGGGGGGGGGGGTCCCGCTGCCCCCCTTCCGCCGCCCCTGCAATAAGCATGTTAATTACGACATAAAACGGTGGCATAATCCATGCTCCGACGGTGACTTTAGAATGTAGGAAATGCGATTTTGAAGGTTTAAGTGGAATTTTTCCCGCTAAAAAGGCTGCCGTGGCATTATTTTACACACCCCTACGGGTCTGCTAAGTCCTATTTAGGAGATATTAAGCCCTAATTAGGAGATATTATCTCCTAAAGGAGATATTACGTATCTCCTAATTAGGAGTTACTATCTCATAATTAGGACTTAATATCTCCTAATTAGGAGGTGACAGGTTTAGTGGAAGAAGGGGTTAACTCCATCAGTCAGTTAGCCTCCTTCTTCCATGGACTCATACAATGGTAAGGATAGTGCGTATTAAAGGTACATGTCCACTCAGTAGGCACACTCTGATCTTGATAGGAATGAAATAAGTGTACAATTGTGTCGCTATTCCACCAGTTCTAAAATTATGAGTGCCCGCTATACATGTATAATCGTTTAGTATTATTTATTTTACTGATAGTGACGCGCGTTGGTATCAGGCTATTTTCATATGCAAATGAGGCATGTAATTTTTTAATTATTTATACTAATTAAATGCGTCACCTGAACAAATAATATTTTCGACAGATTATAAAGTATGATAATTGCACATTAAAAAATAAATGCAGAGTATAACTAGTAATGTTCGTTAACATTAATGTTCGTTAACATTTTAAGGAAACACGGTTATCACCCCTGATATCAGTTTGGAACGTTACATCTAATATAAAATGTATACTAATTCAATCAATAAGCGGGGTAATGGTGAATTAATGTTTATATTTGCCAGAAAATGTCCCAGATGATGTCTCTGATATAAATAAAAGTTTGTGCTTACTGAGTGGGCATGTATCTTTAAGTATAAGTTAGATCACGGTTCGTCCGCATGTACCAGGAGATAAGCATGTACATACATTGCACACAAGCTGTGTTAATACAGAAAAAAAACACCCGGAACTATGCCAAAGATGCGACAAGTATATGCGAAAAAATGATTATCACATGAAAATCTTGTTATGACGTTCGGATAAAGGATTTAGTGTATACATATGTTTCTGTGTAACCCAGTTCATAAATGTGATATGACACACGTGTAATGACATCTAGAGCTGGGTCCCAAGATTATATTACTGTTAGGACCCACAGGTTCTTGAAGAACGGTTCGTATTTCGGTGTTGTATGGGTTATTTCGGTATATCTGGTTGTTTGGGTGATTTGTTACGAACATACATCCATTGTGGGTATTTTGACAGTATAAAATGGGTCCGAAAGTTCGGAACGGTCAGTGGCGTAGCCAGGCATACGCACGTACGCGTACGAGAAAAAATAAAATAATTAAAAACAAGAGGGCCATGATGGCCCTAATTCGCTCACCTGACTCCATGAACACCAGAGGAGAATGTGACATTGAGTTCATGTGTTTTAAACAAATTGTGCTATTTTTAGATGGCGGTCATCTGGGTTTAAGCGATGACTCATTTTACCAAATCTGAAAATGCTTCACCCAAGGATCTTAACTTACTATGAAGTATGGCCAGCATCGGCCATGTGGTTCCTGAGAAAAAGACGTTCAAAATCTTGAATAAATGGACCTTTTGGAGGCCATTATGGATGACATAATCATACGATTCCAACAAATATTGCACCAGAGCAACCGCCTCATCGATACCTTCAATTTGATATATGACATGAGCATATTTGGTCAAAAATAAAATTTGATCACACGGGCCACGCCCACTTTTGACCCCGGGGTCACCATTTTAACACCATTAAAAGAGCATTCTACGTCGATCATTCCTACCAAGTTTCGTCGAAATCCGGCTGGCGGTTCATGAGAAGATTTTTTAAGAATTTGTGCTATTTCTAGATGGCGGCCATCTTGGATTAGCGACAACCTCCGTTTTAACAAATCTGAAAAGGTTTCACCCATGGACCATAACTGTGAAGTTTGGCCACCATGGGCCAAGCGGTTCGTGTGAAGAAGAATTTTGAAATCTCTAATATTTAAAGAACGACCTTTTGACCTTTCGCGGCATTCTTGGATGACATGACCATCCAATTTCGATTAAATAATGTACCAGAGAGATCGCCTCATTGATACCTTCGATTTGATATAGACATGACCATATTCGGTCAAAAATAAAATTTGACCCCAATTTGACCCCACGGGCAACGCCCATTTTTGATCCCGGGGTCACCATTTTAACAACTTTGAAAGAGCATTGTACATCGATCATTCCTACCAAGTTTCGTCGAAATCCGGCTGGCGGTTCATGAGAAGAAGATTTTTTAAGAATTTGTGCTAATTTTAGACGGCGGCCATCTTGGATTAGCGACGACCTCCGTTTTAACAAATCTGAAAAGGCTTCACCCATGGACCATAACTGTGAAGTTTGGCCACCATGGGCCAATCGGTTCGTGTGAAGAAGAATTTTGAAATCTCTAATAAAAGTGAGTGAGTGAGTGAATAGGGTTTAACGTCCGCTTTTCTGACATAGAGGTACAAGCCGCAGGGAGTTTACACGCAGACGGGTCAACGGGGTCGAGTCCCGTATCCACCTGTCCGAGGGGGGTAAATCCCTACTTCAGAACTCAATATTTACAATCAAAATATATATTCAGTCCTGAAATTAGAACAACCTGATCTGGTGCCAGGCCCTCGCCACACCAGCATCATTTATCCCATCCCCTAAAAGTAATAGGATTAGCGCTAATCTTACTTTTATATATGGGGCATAGCCTGACTCAACTCTCACATACAAGAAAGCCAAAAATGTACATGAGGGCCAAATCCGGTATAGTGGGTTCCGGAAAGTATGAACCCAATCGTTAAGCCAGTTTAGTCGCCTTTTACGACAAGCAATGGCTACTGCAGCACTATTCTCAGGATCAGTTGATCCCGCCCCGGTGCCTGCACGGGGCAACTCTAATAAAAGAATAACCTTTTGACCTTTTGGCGGCCATCTTGGATGACATGACCATCCAATTTAGACAAAAAATGTACCAGAGCGATTGCCTCTTTGATACTTTCGATTTGATATAGACATGACCATATTCGGGCAAAAATAAAATTTGACCCCAATTTGACCCCACGGGCCACGCCCATTTTTTTTTTGACCCTGGGGTCACCATTTTAACAACTTTGAAAGAGCATTGTACGTCGATCATTCCTACCAAGTTTCGTCGTAATCCGGCTGGCGGTTCGTGAGATGAAGATTTTTTTTAAGAATTTATGCTATTTTTAGATGGCCGCCATCTTGGATTAGCGATGACCTCCATTTTAACAAATCTGAAAAGGCTTCACCCATGGACCATAACTTTTAAGTTTGGCTACCATGGGCCAAGCGGTTCATGTGAAGAAGAATTTTGAAATCTCTAATAAAAGAACGACCTTTTGACCTTTTGGCGGCCATCTTGGATGACATAACAATCCGATTTCAACAAAAAATGCACCAGAGTGATCGCCTCGTTGATACCTTCGATTTGATATATGACATGATCATATTCGGTCAAAAATAAAATTGGACCCCAATTTGACCCCATGGGCCACGCCCATTTTTGACTCCGGGGTCACCATTTTAACAACTTTGAAAGAGCATTGTACATCGATCATTCCTACCAAGTTTTGTCGAAATCCGGTCGGCGGTTCTTCAGAAGAAGATTTTTGAATAATTTGTGCTATTTTTAGACGGCGGCCATCTTGGATTACGTGATGACGTCATTTTAACAATTTTGTAATCCCCCTACCTAAGGACCATGACCATGAAGTTTGGTGACTATAGGCCCAATGGTTACCGAGGAGAAGACGTTTGAAAATGTTCACGGACGACGGACGACGGACACATTGCGGTAACAATAGCTCACATGAGCTTCGCTCAGGTGAGCTAAAAAAAGGCTTATTTTTCGAAATATGCAATAAAATCTTGGGGGTGGTGGGGGGGGGGGTTGCTATTAAGTCTGGAACAGAACGCATTTTGTATCAAACGCACATGTCGATTACAAACATATGGTGCCGTAAATAATGCAGGAAAACGCGTTAGATAGGATCTCCGTTTCAAAAAAAATCGGGGAGGGGGGGCATGCCCCCCCCCCCCCCCCCCCCCCCCCCCCCCCCCCCCCCCCCCCCCCCCCCCCCCCCCCCCCCCCCCCCCCCCCCCCCCCCCGGACCCCCCCCCCCCTCCCCCCCCCCCCCCCCCCCCCCCCTAGCACTCTCCCTCACTTCGCTAGGTCGACGAGTGAGCCTGCTCACCCAATGTTCTACCATTTGATATGTGTACGTATCAGAAATTTGTCCCTGGCTACGCCCCTGACGGTGAATGTGTAGATAATTGATGTAAAGTGCTGACGGACAAGGTATATACCTGCTCATCATTTGATTCAAAGACAATTGCTTTACATATAGGCTACTCACGGACAAAAGTCGTGCCCCCTTTACTCTATTATTGATTGTGGACGATGTATTCGCGATAGGTGCGTGCTTTCTTTTTGCATGCAAACATCAGCTACTGTTGAACAATGTTATCAAGAAAATCCAAAGTCGCTACGTCTAGCATGTCGGATTAACACGTCAAAACATCACAGGGGTCAACATAATCCGCATAATATGCGAGTTTCTGTTTTTGGCGGAAGACATACTGTCTCCACGCTATTGGTATCGTGATTCTGGCCGTTTGCACAGGTCTACTTTCGGAAGTGGCTCTCTGTTCATCGGGGGACGTCTCAATAGGCTCAATTTGCGTTCGCAATTAACAACAGTCAGGTGACATTTAAAGTCAGCGAGTGAACTGAAAGCAAGTTATTAATAGCAACGGCAATGCTCAACATTATGTGTAAAATAGTTGGCATGCCCAACTTTACGTTTGAAGAGAACAAATTGCTGTTATTGAGACGCCCCCCGTATCGTGTACCACGCAGTCGCAATACGACGTCGAAGACCATTTCTTTTTCATATTGTGGTTTACGTTTGGGCGATTTCGAAAAATTACCCTCTGGGTGAGCAAACAAAATTCATGAAAACATTTTGCCGTTCATGCAGCATACACGTATGTAGGCCTACGCCCAGTCCTAATTTTGAAAAGATTTCACATAATACGTCTGCAATATACCTCCTAAAACGGTTTATTAGTCGGACATAAAGCACCTTTGCTTCATCAACCTATTTGTGTTTAGAGCAGGCTGTATTTTACAAACACCAGTAACTGATCAAGTTCTCCAAATTTGCAGATTGTACATCCAATAATCAACATCGAATATATTTCTAACAAGGAATTTCTGAGTATGCAAATTCACAAGTGGCTACTTGTCTCCCGCCAGTCAGAGGGCGACATTTCAGATATACATACAACATGTGCTTCGTTTCTAACGTTTAGGATTGTAGTCAAAGACGCCAGGTCAGTAAAATTAGTTTATGATGTCAACTTCATGTCATGTTGGTCATTCTTTTGTTACGGTTTGTTGGAAAACGTCCGAATCATCCGAATAGTATCTGCAATGATATGAGTAACCGTGGTAACAAAAATAACCATGGTCATCCACCCGAGCGAGACGTTTCGGAACTTGTAACATGTTGACGTCATTTTCTGACAATTTCTCCTTCGTACACCATGCTAGCGACATGTTTGCGATTGTGTGTTTTTATCCATCGGGGATGTGTTTAGAACGTTTACTGCACGAGTTTGTGCTAGCGACAGCTTATATTATGGGTCACTGATAATAAGTGTCCATTTTACATTTTACGCATCCTGTGACGTCATGCTTTATTGGACAATGCAACTACTGTACTTAATGTAATGCCATATGTGACGCCAACCTATGAATAACAAAAGTTAGTAAACTATTATAGGAATGAATGGCCTTTTTGTGGAATTTATTGGGGTATAAACTTGGAAAAGTCGCGGGAATACTGGACGAAGGCCGGAAGGCCTCGTCCAGTATTGCCACGACTTTTCCAAGTTTATATCCCCGATAAATAAGGAATATATATGTACATTGTATGGAGTGGCCAACTCGGCCATCTTTGTGTTGAAGCCATCAGGCAATTTCACCTCTCCTGGCGTTTGACAAACAACTGAAAATGCGAAGTAGAACATATTCTATAATGTAGCAAAATATACGTAGAAAAGCCAGGAAAACACACTCCTATCAATTATATTACACGCAACTGCAAAATACACGTTTTTCAGTTTTCTGGACAGTTTTGTGCCTTTTTAACGACTCTAATCACCATTGTAAATAGCCTCATACATATAAAATGGCGCAATGTGTCACTTTTATCTGGCTGACCACACACCACATACCTTAGATACCAATTACTGCAGTCTATTATTAGACATCTTTCCGCAATAATACCATAATTATGTTCAACAATTCTGCAAAAAACTGGATTTTTTTTCTGGTTTTTGCAGAATTGTTGAACATATTATTAAGACAATATTACAATTTACCTGTATAGTGTGCAGTGGTGCTACTTAAGGGGAGAGTAAATATGGCCAATGTGGACAATGTGTACCAGTGTTTACATACAGCACATAGTAGCACCTAGGAAAGGTTTACACGCCAGCCATAGCTAAAAACATTTTGAGAATGTTGGCAGAGGTACACCGATATCCGACTTGCAGTACAAGTTGGTGTAATATAATTGATAAGAGTCTGTTGTCCTGGCTTTGCTATGTATGGTTAGCTACATTGTATCATACATATATTCTACATTACATGTTCTGTTCTTTGTCAAATGGCACAAGAGGTGAAACTGGCTGATTGCTTGAACACACAAAGATGGCCATTTTGGCCACTCCATTTGCCCTATAGGATACAGTAATGGCAGTGTTCACATACGTATGTTATACATATATCCACATGCATGTTTTACATATATCCAATCACATTTAGGAAGCCATCATGTTTAAATCATATGATAATCAGGTACAGAATGGGTCCTTAATTACTTGATGGATTGCTTCAATATTTGGACACTTGATACATGTAATAATTTTGAACTCACTCATGCCACCATTAACACGACCTTGACCTTTGTTACCATCACATGGTTGTAGAAGGTTTTTACAAGTTTCTTCATCATCGTATAACTTTAATATTACTAAATGGATTGCTTTCATATTTGGACACCTGATACATGTGAGCATTTGGAACACCCCCATGCTCCCATTACCATGACCTTGATTGATTGTATTGACCTTCACATGGTTGTGAAAACACTTAACCATTTTTTGTTTACATCAACAAGTTTATTCATCATCACGGATCCTTACAAACAACAGGAACAGATAATATGGATTATGTATAAAAAGTTTATTGCTATTATATGTAGCTAAACTTATTTTTCTCGGTGGAGATTTTCAACTACACTTGTATGCGAAATTCAAATTGGTCACCCTCAGGCCCGTACGCAGGAATTAATTTAGGGGGGGTGCATTATAGACGGAGCAAAGGGCTAAAAAGAGTGTGTGCACATCCACGAACAGATCTCGGAAGAATAACCCTTTCACCCCTAAGTAACTGGAATTGATTTTGATATGATAATTTTGCAACCCAATCCAATCATCACAAGTGATTTTCAGACCAGTCCATTTATGAATATGGGGTGTTTTTGTTCTCAAAAGTATGAAAATCACTTGCAAAAAGTGCAGATCCTGACGAGACGGCTAGTCACAAGCCGGCTCCAGGATCTACACCTTTTGCCAATACCACTATACAGGCATGTGGTGTTGAAAGGGTTAAGGGGGGTGCATACGCACCCGTCGCACCCCCTCTGCGTACGGACCTGACCCTATACGTGGGACGTTCTTAGCCAAATACTAGATCCAATCAGTATAAAAGGTGCTTTATATGTAGTATTCATTCCCGGGTACGAAAGGTATTCGAGCCATTTCCCACCCTTAAATATAAGAAATACAATAGTATTCATTCATTAGAAAGGCAATGTAGAACATATTTTATTAATGCAATATGCGATCATTCTAAAATAATTGATCAAAGTTGACCACACACACGTACAACATTTCCGAGTAGAATGGCTAATATCGCTCGTGTCCACCCGAGGATTTTAATGTCAGCCACTGGGGTAATGTTTTAATTACGGACGAGTCACAGTTTCATTTGCGTCGGAATGAGGGACATGCGTGCGTGTACCGCAGGCGTGGGGAGCGGTTCGTGGAGCCCTGGGGGTCGTTTCGCTAAACTTTGTATGACTGAACTCTTCGTAAGTGCAAAATTATGATAAGACTGTATATTTCACATTAACACTGTTTTCTTTTAAACAATTACTGGATTTACATTTATTGAGCATAGGCTGCATTTGCAGCCTATGCTCAATAAATGTAAATCCGTCAATTGAAATTCCCAGAGGATTCTAAATTTGCACTTACGAACATTTTAGTCGTACGAAGTTTTAGTGAAACGGGCCCCAGCTCTGCAGTGACAGACCATCATGGTATGGGCTGGTATTATGCTACACACCACAACACCGCTGGTGGTAGTGGAGATACAAGGAAATCTCAACGCCCAAATGATACCAGTAGCAAATTATTCTGTCTGTCCTTGCTCCTCATGTGACTGCCAATCGTGGCATGTGAGTAGTGCAAGACAATGTGACATGTCATGTAGTACGCGGTTCAATGCAAGTTTTACGGGATAATCGCATACTAACATTACCATGGCCTTCCAAAAGCCCAGATCTTAACCCAATCGAGCACGTCTGGGATCTTATCGACAGACATATGAGACGGCGCCCACAACCACAGAACCTGCCTGCCCTACTGCAGGAATGGCAGAATGCGACAGTGAGATCTATGGAATTACGTAAACTCCATGAGCAGTCGGTGTATGTACTCGGAAATGTTGTAATTTGTGTGAATTTTAAATGTGAGGGTGGTCGACTTTCATCAATTATTTTAGAGTGGTCGCATAATGCATTAATAAAATATGTTCTACATTGCCGTTCTAATGAATTAATACTACATATACATCACCTTTTATACTGAATGCATCTTGTAGTGGTCTAAAAAGTATAGGATGACCAATTAGAACTTTGCACAAGTGTAGATGCGATCATATTCTAATTGCAACATATTTGATATCTCCCAAGTTTTCTGCTCTTCGGAGTGTGAATTCATGTGATACAACAGAATCTCAAAGATGTTTCTAGTATTTGACATGAGATTTGTGAAACTCGTCAGCAATGTTATGCAGGTGTCACCTCGCAAAAGGTTTGGTGCATTAATTTTGCTCGACTTGTTTCATAGATCTTGTATGTGAAAACTTGTTTGAGATTCTCTATTTACACTTGCAGTATCAAGGTGCACGATCACGTGGTTACAACGACAACAACAATACCCGAAATTGTTGAACGCTCGCTCACTTCAAAGTAAGCATTATTTGATATTTTCCTTAATATGCAACGGGTTTTGATGAAATATCGCGCAGCAAATGCATTTGGTGGTCCCGGGAGTTCGTCACATACTTATGCCGGTTTTGCGAACTTGAGAATCAATTTCCGTGTCGGCAGGTAGACACGGAAATCGATTCTTCGCAAAGACGACAGAAGTTTGGGCCAACGTACAGAGATCACCAAATGCAGCTTAACAAGACGCGTTTGATGCACCATATTTATAAAAATCCATTACTTAATAAGGACAAAATAAAAGAATACATACTTTGAATCGGAGCCGCTTCTGGAAATTTCAGTACTTGTTGTAACCACCTAATCATACACCTCGAGTATGCTGCATTAGTACTTAAGAGATCATAGATTAAATGTTCGGACATAGAATTATATTTGTATGACAAATGATTTGGGCTACTCATATTTAGGCCTCTCACTCTCTCTACTGAAAAATATACACTGTAACGGCCTATCAACAGATAAAAAATATATTCAGCCCTGAAATTAGAATAACCTGACCAGGGGCCCGTTTCACTAAACTTCTTACGACTATAATGTTCGTAAGTGCAAATTTAAGATGGTCTGTAAATTTCAATTTATGGATTTACATTTATTGAGATTAGGCTGCATATGCAGCCTATGCTCAATAAATGTAAATCCAATAATTATTTACAAGAAAACAATGTTAATGTGAAATTTACAGACTATTATAATTGTGCACTTACGAACATTTTAGTCGTACAAAGTTTAGTGAAACGGCCCCCTGGTGCCAGGTCTATACCACACCAGTCACTTGGCCCCTTCCGCTAAAATAGGATTATGAATAATCATAATACTCACATAAGGGGCATAACCAGATTCAACTGTCACATACAAAATGTCAAAGACGTATGTGAGGGCCAAACCAGGTTTCCGGTAAGGATGAACCCCGATCGTTAAATTACCCATCACATTCCAGTCTCCGCGAAAGTCGTCGGTCCATCGGACATGTCCATTAAAAAAAACAATTGTTATTGCTTTTTTTATTCTAAGCTGAAATAAACTTCCTTTGGTATGCGCTTCTGGTGCTAGCTAGCTTTTCTTATATGACTGATATACTTAAAAAGCATTTTCGCGGAGACTGACATTCTCTTACCTGCCACCCATCATTATACACATGTATGGAAATGGATTCTGATATGTGTAAATATCACACTAAATGGAAGTTGTGGATACAAGGAATCATATGACGATTGATCCACAGGTTCTAGAAGAATGGTTAATATTTCGGTGTTTTATGGGTTATTTTGGTATATCTGGTAGTTTGGGTGCATTGTTACCAACATACAATTTACGTTACCTCGTGCGAGTTACACATATAAGTACGATAATATTGCGAGTATGTTGACAGTATAAAAGGGGTCAGAAAGTTCGGAATGGTGAATGTGTAGATGATGGATGATTTATGTTGTGAGTTATGATTGAGCATTAGTAGTTGTACACTGTAAATTACCAAAACCAACGAAATCCATCCAAATCTACCCAAAATTCACCAAAATACCCATATGACACCAAACATACTGATCATCTGTTCAAACACCTGTGGGTCGGTCTGTACAATATAATTTATCAGGTAACCTGCCTTGTATTGACTGAATACATACTGACTGATAACATATGGTTGTATCAGGCATTTTCGTTGCATTGACCTGATACAAACATCCGGGTTACAACGAATTGAAAAACTGACGTTCCGTTGGTCGGATCACGTCATGTGATGTTACCATATGATATCAGTGGAATGACGGAATGTAAACAAGTCCACGTTCAGTCCATAGATAACGACGTCTGTGGTTATTTCGAGCATATAACGTTACCTGATAAATAAAATACCAGGCTAGTGTCTTTTGGTATCAAATTTATCAAGTTCGGCTCGGAAATGACAGGAATTTTTTTATATCAAAAGACACTAGATAGCCTGGGCCCGGTTGTTCAAAACATCCGTTAGCTTAACGGACTGTTAAATCCTTAACTGAATGGTTAAAATCTCTGTTTTAACAGAGATTTTAACCATTCAGTTAAAGATTTAACAGTCCGTTAAGGATTTAACAGTCCGTTAAGCTAACTGGTGTTTTGAACAACCGAGCCCAGGTATTCTCTATTTAACAAGTACATTATGTGTAAGATTCTGACATGCTCCGAAACATGTTTTAGTTAACCCGTTCAACCATAAATAACTGGAATGGATTTTGATATGTTAATTTTCTGACAAATCCAAAATGATTTTCAGACTAGTCCATTTATATGAAGAAATGACATCGTTAAACGAAGCAAACTTGATGGCAGCCTTGATATTAAATTATTTTTTTGAACATTTTTGCCCTACAAACAAGGTAATCCCAAGTCCCCAGTGACATTGACCTCACAGGTAGAAGACGCGGATCTAAGACCCAATAAATGGCTCATTTGAAAAACGTTACCCCTCCCACCCATTTCCTTACACTGTACGCTATAGTGTCTATTGTACAACAATTGGTGGGTGGGGTAATGGTTTACAAATGAGCCATTTAACAGGTCCTAGGTCCGAGTCTTCCACCTGTGCATGACCTTGGATGGACAGACATGGATTGTATGGAAAACAAAGCAGCATCCATAGACGCACATACATATGTGACATTGAGTTCATATGTATTTTAAAAAAATTGTGCTATTTTTAGATGACGGTCATCATGGATTAAGCGAGGACTCTCATTTTACCAAATCTGAAAATGCTTCACCCAAAAATCTTAACTTACTATGAATTTTGGCCAGCATCGGCCATGTGGTTCCTGAGAAAAAGACGTTCAAAATCTCGAATAAATAGACCTTTTGGAGGCCATCATGGATGACATAATCATCCGATTCCGACAAATATTGCACCAGAGCAATCGCCTCATCGATACCTTCAATTTGATATAGGACATGAGCATATTTGGTCAAAAATTTGACCCCACGGGCCACGCCCATTTTTGACCCAGGGGTCACCATTTTAACACCTTTGAAGAGAATTCTACGTCGATCATTCCTACCAAGTTTCGTCGAAATCCGGCTGGCGGTTCATGAGAAGATTTTTTAAGAATTTGTGCTATTTTTAGACGGCGGCCATCTTGGATTAGCGACGACCTCCGTTTTAACAAATCTGAAAAGGCTTCACCCATGGACCATAACTGTGAAGTTTGGCCACCATGGTCCAAGCGGTTCGTGTGAAGAAGAATTTTGAAATCTCTAATAAAAAAACAACCTTTTGACCTTTTGTTGGCCATCTTGGATGACGTGACCATCCAATTTCGACAAAAAATGTACCAGAGCGATCGCCTCTGACATACCTTCGATTTGATATAGACATGACCATATTCAGTCAAAAATAAAATTTGACCAAAATTTGACCCCATGGGCCACGCCCATTTTTTACCCCGGGGTCACCATTTTAACAACTCTGAAAGAGCATTGTACATCGATCATTCCTACCAAGTTTTGTCAGAGTGATCGCCTCGTTGATACCTTCGATTTTTATATATGACATGACCATATTCGAAATCCGGTTGGCGGTTCTTGAGAAGAAGTTTTTTTTGAAGAATTTGTGCTATTTTTAGACGGCGGCCATCTTGGATTATGTAATGACGTTATTTTAACAATTTTGCAATCCCCCTACCTAAGGACCATGATCATGAAGTTTGGTGACAATAGGCCCAATGGTTGTGGCCTGCATGTCGCGCCCGTACGTATGCCAATATGCCGACAATATCACGCTGACCGCAAGTGGGCTCGACAAAAATGGTGTAAATTATTCAAATTTAATAATACAGGTTGAGTTTGTTTGTTTATTAGTGTTTAACGGCCTATCAACAGCTAAGGTCATGTAAGGCCGGGCAAACGGGTTCGATCCCATTTTAACCTGCTGCTTTGGGGGGAAAACCCAAAATCACAACGGAATATTTACATCGAGAACAAATATATTCAGCCCTGAAATTAGAATAACCTGACCTGGTGCCAGGTCCATACCACACCAAGTCATTTGGCCCCTTCCCCTAAAATAGGATTACGAATATCGTAATACTCACGTAAGGGGTATAACCAGATTCAACTGTCATATACAAAATGCCAAAAACGTATGCGAGGGCCAAACCAGGTCTCCAGTCGTGATTCCGGTAAGGATGAACCCCGATTGCTAAATTACCCATCACATGCTCCCATCTGCCACCCACAATATAGGTTGAGATTGTTCTAAACACGAGAAATGCAAAATGTACACAGAAAAAGTATAAGGCCTAAAAAAAGTATTGTGATGTGGGCACCCTGGCCAAGTGATGTAATAAGTTCCATGCCCGTAGCAATGCCTAAAATAATGTCACGGCCGACACAAATAATAATTATATTTTGGACTGAAATTAGAACCTGACCCAGTTAGTGCCAAGTCCTCACCAAACAAGTCACTTAGCCGCACTCCCTAAAAGTAATATGATTAGTACACATTTCACAACTTTTATAATGGGTATAACTGGATTCAAATCTGAAGGAAGCAAAAAAGAAAATGTACCTGAGGGCCAAATCAGTAGCCAATTTCATCAAACTTGCAAAGTATACTTATCTAGCAAAGTATACTTTGAGAGAGAAACTTTCTTCTTTCTTTCTTTATTGGTGTTTAACGGCCTATCAACAGCTAAGGTCATGTAAGGCCGGGCCAACAGGTTTGATCCCGTTTTAACCTGCTGTATTGGGGGGAAAATCCCAAAATCAGAACGGAATATTTACATCGAGATACAACATATTCAGCCCTGAAATTAGAATAACCTGACCTGGTGCCAGGTCCAAACCGCACCAAAGTCACTTGGCCCCTTCCCCTATTTAAAAGTAATACTGGTAGGATTACTCTTATAAGGGGTATAACCAGAAATAGTAGATGGAAAAACTTTAACCAACAAACTTTAACCGGACACACGGATGTACGGACGGACGGATGCTAAAATGCCGACGATATCGCGCTTTCCGCAAGCGGGCGCGACAATGATGATAAACACCCATATGAAGTATCAAGGTTATGGGTGAAGCAGTTGCAGAGATATAGTACACGAAAAAACTTTAACAAAAAAATTCAAAGTAATTTGACCTTGACATTGGGCACAGGGGCCGCACGGTTGGGGGTAGAATGAAAATATGGATGATGATAAACACCCATGTGAAGTTTCAAGGTAATGGGAGAAGCAGTTGCAGAGATATAGTATAACAAAAAACTTTTAACCAAAAAACTTTAACCAGACGTACGTTAAAAAGTTAACGTTGAAAATGGCCCAACCGCCCGCACGCCCACCCGGCTTTCGCCAATCCAATAGCCTGGATTTTTTTAACAAAAAAACCTGGCTAAAAATCCAACCCTACCTAGTATATTCTGAACTGTTACACCACAACCATCTTTTTGGGCCTAATGCAAATATTTAACAATTATTTCACAGAGCTCCAGATAGGTTTTGTATTTACAGAGTATTATCCCCCCATATTTCAAATTCAATGCATATTTTACTTTTACAAATGTATTACCTTGATTTTCTTCCGTATTAAATAGGGAACAAATTATAAAAAATAAAACTAATTTAAAAATTCACTTATTTGAGCTGCAATAAGCAAACACTGTTTGCTTTTTGCAGCTCAATTAAGTCAATTTTCAACTTTATTACAGTATTTTCACTACTCAATTTGAAAATCACTGCGTATTTTCGCATTCGCATCGCTGTGAGTATTTTGTACTCCCACTTTTGATAATCAATGTGTATTCTGCTAAAATAAGTGTGTAAAATATGCCAATACGCAGTTGATCTGGAGTTCTGTATTTCAGCATGTAAATGAATACAAAAATAATATCTGACAAAATTATGCGACCCAACCATAAAGAGGCAGACTTCTGTGTCATTTGTTTGTTTGTTGGGGTTTATGTTTGTTTGTTTATTGGTGTTTAACGGCCTATCAACAGCTAAAGTCATGTAAGGCCGGGCAAACGGGTTCGATCATACCTGACCTGGTGCCAGGTCCATACCACACCAAAGTCACTTGGCCCCTTCCCCTAAAATAGGATTACGAATAATCGTAATACTCACATAAGATTCAACTGTCACATACAAAATGCCAAAGTTGGAATTTCGGTAAGGATGAACACCGATCGTTAAATTACCCATCGCTTGCACTAAATCCCATTATATTGTCTGTACATGTACATGTTCAAGTACATGTACAAATTGGGGGAAATCCCAAAATCAGAACTGAATATTTACAATAAGACGGACGGACGGACGGACGGACGGACGGACGGACGGACGGACGTTCTTACATTAGGGTACTTATGTGGCTTATCACATGTTAAATATTAGCCACATAAAACGATTTTTAGCCACATAAAACGATTTTTTAGGTGGGTAATTGTAACCAACCCTATCCTTTACCAAGTCCATAACCCTGTGGGGCTAGCCACATAAGTACCCTAATGTGTGCCCGGACGGACGGACGGACGGTACTACTCATCACAGTATACTTGTGAACCCACTTGCTTGTGCACCTATAAATAGTCTGCTTGTGCAGCTGGGTGCACAAGAAAAAGTGATGCACAAGTACCTCTTGTACTCATGACTTGATCCACAAGTATACCTGGCTGAGTACATCTGAGTCCGTCCAATACTGATAGTCGGACACTTTGCCGATGGACATCTGATGCTTGTGCACTAACTTTTGTGACAAGCACCACAAGACCCTTGTGAGCTGAAATAAAGTAGTCTGCTTGTGCACCCGGGTGCACAAGAAAAAATTGATGCACAAGGGCCTCTTGTACACACGAATGGATCCACAAGTATGCCTGGTTGAAGAAGGACGGACGGACGGACGGAACGGACGGACGGACGACGGACGGACGTTCTTACATTAGGGTACTTATGTGGCTTATCACATGTTAAATATTAGCCACATAAAACGATTTTTAGCCACATAAAACGATTTTTAGGTGGCTAATTATAACCAACCCTATCCTTTAACAAGTCCATAACCCTGTGGGGCTAGCCACATAAGTACCCTAATGTGTGCCCGGACGGACGGACGTCCTTACGTGACATCCCTTAGGTGGTTTTTACTATATAAAAGATCAAAGGAATGACCACCTAAGGAACAATAGGCTTAAGTGGTCAACGGAATAAATCTATTGTATTCTTTTGTCTTAGGCCACGCCTCTAACCACCTAAGACCCTGTATGTGTGCCCGGACGGACGGACGGACGGACGGACGGACAGACGGACGGTCCAAACACTATATGCCACCCGTTTCTTCGAAACCCGGTGGCATAAAAACTATATATTCAGCCCTGAAATCAGAATAATCCTGATCTGGGGACCGTTTCACTAAAATTCGTAAAATGATCGTAAGTGCAAATTTAGGATCGCCTGGAAATTTCAATTGATGGATTTACATTTATTGAGGATAGGCTGCATATGCTCAATAAATGTAACTCCAATAATTGTTTACAAGAAAACATTGTTAATGTGAAATTTACATCATAATTTTGCACTTACGAACGTTTTAGTTGTACGAAGTTTAGTGAAACGCCCCCCTGATACCAGTAGCCGATTTCATCAAAATTGCAAAGTATACTTATCTAGCAAAGTATACTTTGAGGGAGTAATCATTTATTTTTCCAGAAATGCATTATTTCATATAGAACTAACGATTGCATATATTTGATGATTAAAAGTATGCAGAATTATTATACTGAATTGATTACATTATCACAGCCAAAATGGCTGTGATACATGTAATGTAATAAATTCAGTATAATAAAAATTAATAAATTTATCCTAAAATTAAAAATTTCTCCCTCAAAGTATACTTTGCCAGATAAGTATACTTTGCAATGTTGGTGAAATAGGCTACTTGTCCTCGCCATAACAGAATCACGTGTCCCCCTCCCAAAACACTTCTGTATCAGTTTGTACACTTTTGGAAACTGCTACACATCAGCCTGTCCTAATCTAGCCAATATTTGTTACCTTCTTTATTACAAAATATTGTGTTTGAAAGCAAGCATTTTAATTGGCCGAGTCTGGGCTGTTATACAGCTCAGGCATAGCCAATCAAACTGCTTAATCGCGAGTTGGTATTGTCAATAGATGTTCAGAAATGTTGTCATCTGGGCAAGATTAACACAATATTAAGTGTTCAAGTACATGTACAAATGGGGGGAAAATCCAAAAAAACAAACAGAACTCAATATTGACAATAAAAAAAAAAAATATATTCAGCCCTGAAATAAGAATAATCCTGATCTGATGCCAGGTCCTCGCCACACCAGAATCACTCGGCCCCCTCCCAAAAGCAGTAGGATCAGCAATAATCTTACTATTTTTATAATGGGCAATAACCCAATTCAACTCCCAGATAACAAAAGAGCCAAAGATAAAAACGTACCTGAGGGTCAAACCAGGCAAATCGTGATTCCTATAAGGAGGAATCCCTACTGTTAATTTACGCCGTCGCGTTTGCCCGACCAACCACCCACCCCACAAAAATGATAAGACATAAACCTTAAAAGTAAGAATATATATTAAAATCAAGTCAACATGCAAACCAGCAAAAATTGGACCACAAGCATAAGTTAGCAATTTGTTATTTTCACAAGGTTATATCGGCTTTCATCGGTATAACTCTATATTATATGAACAAGGCTTCTAACTTAAAATTACAATGTTTTAGACTCTATAATCACTAGTAATTCATTTAATAAATGTGTATAACTTACAATCATTTAAGTAATATATATGCACGCAGACTCGAAGTTACTGCAGAATGCTATTTTGATATGGTAAAATACAGACAGGATTGTCCGCAGTTTTACGACCATCAAAAAATGATAGGTTCAATACGGACAGTGTTATTATTTTATATTTGCTATTTTAGCAAGATAACAAAAATTCTCAAATGAACATGCGAACTTGCAATCAAAATATTCACATTAGCATCAATACAATCGCGGAATGTGTCATGATCATGTGACCGACCAAAGTTGGAAGGCTTGTTCATATGCATATAGTTATGCCGATGAAAGCCGAAACACGCCCAATGCCTGTGCCCATAACAACATCAATTTACCCCTATCTACAGTATACAATAAACATGTATAAAATTCCTCCCAAGTTTCGTCGAAATCCGGCTAGCGGTTCATGAGAAGAAGATTTGTTAAGAATTTATGCTATTTTTAGATGGCGGCCATCTTGGATTAGTGATGACCTCCATTTTAACAAATCTGTAATTGCTTCACCCATGGACCATAAATTTTAAGTTTGGCGGTTCATGTGAACAGTGAGTGAGTGAGTGAATAGGGTTTAACGTCCGCTTTTCTGACATAGAGGTACAAGCCTCAGGGAGTCTACACGCAGACGGGTCAACGGGGTCGTGTCCCGTATCCACCTGTCCGAGGGGGGTAATGAGTGAGTGAATAGGGTTTAACGTCCGCTTTTCTGACATAGAGGTACAAGCCTCAGGGAGTCTACACACAGACGGGTCAACGGGGTCGTGTCCCGTATCCACCTGTCCGAGGGGGGTAAATCCCAACTTCAGAACTCAATATTTACAATCAAAATATATATTCAGTCCTGAAATTAGAACAACCTGATCTGGTGCCAGGCCCTCGCACACCAGCATCATTTATCCCATCCCCTTAAAGTAATAGGATTAGCGCTAATCTTACTTTTATATATGGGGCATAGCCTGACTCAACTCTCACATACAAGAAAGCCAAAAATGTACATGAGGGCCAAATCCGGTATAGTGGGTTCCGGAAAGTATGAACCCAATCGTTAAGCCAGTTTAGTCGCCTTTAACGACAAGCAATGGCTACTGCAGCACTATTCTCAGGATCAGTTGATCCCCCCGCCCCGGTGCCTGCACGGGCTCCGAGGGGGGTAAATCCCAACTTCAGAACTCAATATTTACAATCAAAATATATATTCAGTCCTGAAATTAGAACAACCTGATCTGGTGCCAGGCCCTCGCCACAACCAGCATCATTTATTTATCCCCATCCCCTAAAAGTAATAGGATTAGCGCTAATCTTACTTTTATATATGGGGCATAGCCTGACTCAACTCTCACATACAAGAAAGCCAAAAATGTACATGAGGGCCAAATCCGGTATAGTGGGTTCCGGAAAGTATGAACCCAATCGTTAAGCCAGTTTAGTCGCCTTTAACGACAAGCAATGGCTACTGCAGCACTATTCTCAGGATCAGTTGATCCCGCCCCGGTGCCTGCACGAGGCTCCGAGGGGGGTAAATCCCAACTTCAGAACTCAATATTTACAATCAAAATATATATTCAGTCCTGAAATTAGAACAACCTGATCTGGTGCCAGGCCCTCGCCACACCAGCATCATTTATCCCATCCCCTAAAAGTAATAGGATTAGCGCTAATCTTACTTTTATATATGGGGCATAGCCTGACTCAACTCTCACATACAAGAAAGCCAAAAATGTACATGAGGGCCAAATCCGGTATAGTGGGTTCCGGAAAGTATGAACCCAATCGTTAAGCCAGTTTAGTCGCCTTTTACGACAAGCAATGGCTACTGCAGCACTATTCTCAGGATCAGTTGATCCCGCCCCGGTGCCTGCACGGGGCTCCGAGGGGGGTAAATCCCAACTTCAGAACTCAATATTTACAATCAAAATATATATTCAGTCCTGAAATTAGAACAACCTGATCTGGTGCCAGGCCCTCGCCACACCAGCATCATTTATCCCATCCCCTAAAAGTAATAGGATTAGCGCTAATCTTACTTTTATATATGGGGCATAGCCTGACTCAACTCTCACATACAAGAAAGCCAAAAATGTACACGAGGGCCAAATCCGGTATAGTGGGTTCCGGAAAGTATGAACCCAATCGTTAAGCCAGTTTAGTCGCCTTTTACGACAAGCAATGGCTACTGCAGCACTATTCTCATGATCAGTTGATCCCGCCCCGGTGCCTGCACGGGGCTTCATGTGAAGAAGAATTTTGAAATCTCTAATAAAAGAACGACCTTTCGACCTTTCGGCGGGCAACTAGGATGACATAACCATTAGATTTGGAAAACCAGAGGGCCATGATGGCCCTAATTCGCTCACCTGACTCCATGAACACCAGAGGAGAATGTGACATTGAGTTCATATGTGTTTTAAAACTAGATGGCCGCGGCCTGCATGTCGCGCCTTGTGACGAGGCATGGACACTAAAAAAAAAGATATAGTATAACAAAAAACTTTAACCAAAAAACTTAACCAAAAAACTTAACCAAAAACTTTAACCAAAAAACTTAACCAAAAACTTCAAAGTAATTTGACCTGATCATTCCTATCAAGTTTCGCCGAAATCCGGCTGGCGGTTCATGAGAAGAAGATTTTTTAAGAATTGATGCTATTTTTAGACGGCGGCCATCTTGCTTTAGCGATGACCTCCATTTTAACAAATCTGAAAAGGCTTCACCCATGGACAATAACTGAAGTTTGGCTACCATGGGCTAAGCGGTTCATGTGAAGAAGAATTTTTTGAAATCTCTGATAAAAGAACGACCGTTTGATCTTTCGGCGGCCATCTTGGATGACATAACCATCCAATTTCGATAATAAATGGACCGGAGTGATCGCCTCGTTGATACCTTCGATTTAATATATAACATGACCATATTCAGTCAAAAATAAAATTTGACCCCAATTTAACCCCACGGGCCACGCCCATTTTTGACCCTGGGGTCACCATTTTAACAACTTTGAAAGAGCATTATACATCGATCATTCCTACCAAGTTTCGTCGAAATCCGGCTAGTGGTTCATGAGAAGATTTTTTAAGAATTTATGCTATTTTTAGACGGCGGCCATCTTGGATTAGCGATGACCTCCATTTTGACAAATCTGAAAAGGCTTCACCCATGGACCATAACTTTTAAGTTTGGCTACCATGGGCCAAGCAGTTCATGTGAAGAAGAAGAATTTTGAAATCTCCAATAAAAGAACAACTTTTTGATATTTCGGCGGCCATCTTGGATGACATAACCATCCGATTTCGACAAAAAATGCACCAGAGTGATCGCCTCGTTGATACCTTCGATTTGATATATGACATGACCATATTCGGTCAAAAATAAAATTTGACCCCAATTTGACCCCACGGGCCACGCCCATTTTTGACCCCGGGGTCACCATTTTAACAACTTGAAAGAGCATTGTACATCAATCATTCCTACCAAGTTTTGTCGAAATCCGGTTGACGGTTCTTGAGAAGAAGATTTTTGAAGAATTTGTGCTATTTTTAGACGGCGGCCATCTTGGATTATAAAATGACGTCATTTTAACAATTTTGTAATCCCCCTACCTAAGGACCATGACCATGAAGTTTGGTGACTATAGGCCCAATGGTTACCGAGGAGAAGACGTTTGAAAATGTTCACGGACGACGACAACGGACGACGACAGACACATTGCGGTAACAATAGCTCACATGAGCTTTGCTCAGGTAAGCTAAAAGGTGAGCATTGTACATCGATCATTCCTACCAAGTTTTGTAGAAATCCGGTTGGCGGTTCTTGAGAAGAGTGAGTGAGTGAGTGAATAGGGTTTAACGTCCGCTTTTCTGACATAGAGGTACAAGCCTCAGGGAGTCTACACGCAGACGGGTCAACGGGGTCGTGTCCCGTATCCACCTGTCCGAGGGGGGTAAATCCCAACTTCAGAACTCAATATTTACAATCAAAATATATATTCAGTCCTGAAATTAGAACAACCTGATCTGGTGCCAGGCCCTCGCCACACCAGCATCATTTATCCCATCCCCTAAAAGTAATAGGATTAGCGCTAATCTTACTTTTATATATGGGGCATAGCCTGACTCAACTCTCACATACAAGAAAGCCAAAAATGTACATGAGGGCCAAATCCGGTATAGTGGGTTCCGGAAAGTATGAACCCAATCGTTAAGCCAGTTTAGTCGCCTTTTACGACAAGCAATGGCTACTGCAGCACTATTCTCAGGATCAGTTGATCCCGCCCCGGTGCCTGCACGGGGCTTCTTGAGAAGAATATTTTTTGAAGAATTTGTGCTATTTTTAGATGGCGGCCATCTTGGATTACGTAATGACGTCATTTTAACAATTTTGTAATCCCCCTACCAAAGGACCATGACCATGAAGTTTGGTGACTATAGGCCCAATGGTTACCGAGGAGAAGACGTTTGAAAATGTTCACGGATGACGACGGACGACGGACACATTGCGATAACAATAGCTCACATGAGCTTCGCTCAAGTGAGCTAATAAAACCATGGGTTGTTGCTTTTACTGGGGTGTACAGTACATTTGGTCTGTTTAAAGTTTGCAAGGAATCCTTCGGACTCCAGACACTTTAAACAGACCAAATGTACTGTCCACCACAGTAAACGCAACAACCCATGGTTATATTCCTTAAATATTGTTTCCCTACAATAGCGAGTCCCAATATTTAGGGCTATTACAAGATGCATGATCACGTGGTTACAACAACAACAACAATGGATGAAAGTGTTGAAAGCGCGCCCACTCCAAAGTAAATATTATCTGATATAATAGGCAACGGATTTTGATGAAATTTGGCGGTGGACACGGAAATCGATTCTTTGCAAAAACGACAGAAGTTTGGGCCAAAGTACCGAGACCAACAAATACGGCTTAACAAGACGCGTTTGATGTGCCATATTTCATCAAAATCCATTACATATTAAGGACAAAATAAAAGAGTGAGTGAGTGAGTGAATAGGGTTTAACGTCCGCTTTTCTGACATAGAGGTACAAGCCTCAGGGAGTCTACACGCAGATGGGTCAACGGGGTCGTGTCCCGTATCCACCTGTCCGAGGGGGGTAAATACCAACTTCAGAACTCAATATTTACAATCAAAATATATATTCAGTCCTGAAATTAGAACAACCTGATCTGGTGCCAGGCCCTCGCCACACCAGCATCATTTATCCCATCCCATAAAAGTAATAGGATTAGCGCTAATCTTACTTTTATATATGGGGCATAGGCCGACTCAACTCTCACATACAAGAAAGCCAAAAATGTACATGAGGGCCAAATCCGGTATAGTGGGTTCCGGAAAGTATGAACCCAATCGTTAAGCCAGTTTAGTCGCCTTTTACGACAAGCAATGGCTACTGCAGCACTATTCTCAGGATCAGTTGATCCCGCCCCGGTGCCTGCACGGGGCCAAAATAAAAGAATACGTCCTTTGAATCGTAAGGCTTCTGGTTTCAGTACTTGTTGTTTTAACCACATTTAGACACGATTTGCCCTAGGAAACCCCCCATCTTATGGGAGTTTCCCCAAGCAAATGGTGCGCAAATAATTATAGTTACATAGGGTTGCATAATAATTAAATTAAAACAATTTATGTACAAGAAAAAGTTAATCACAACGTATATATCACACAGTTTTTCTGTTGACGTCGTTAATTATTCGTTTAGTAAATTGTACAAAACATATTGGTGAAAAATAACATACATTTTATAGACACATCGATGTATACACATACTCACAGACATAAACATTGGTGCGACTGGTGTGACATTGCCGAACCAATACATGTACTTATTTTTGGTGAGATATTCATCATCAATAATCACCCTGGGCAAAAACGACATTGCACCAATATGTCCGCCTGTGTCGCACCAATCATTTGCACATCATTACTGTTTCACAGTATGTTAAAGGTACATGCCCACTCAGTAGGCACAAAATGAACATTTTGTGCCTACTGAGTGGGCATGTACCTTTAACCGTTAGACCGCTATCTTCTATTTTCCATTTTTATCATGAAAAACATGCTTTGACAGCACTTTAGAATAATTAACAACATGCTTTGACAGCACTTTAGAATAATTGACAACATGCTTTGACAGCACTTCAGAATAATTTTGTGTATGATCATGTGGTTACAACAACAACAACAAGTACTGAAACTTCCAGAAGCCCTCCGGTTCAAAGTATGTATTCTTATATTTTGTCCTTATTATGTAAAGGATTTTTAAGAAATATGGCGCATCAAACACGTATTGTTAAGCTGCATATGGTGGTCTCAGTACTTTGGTCCAAACTTCTGTCGTTTTTGCGAACACACGGAAATCGATTCTTCGCATAAGTATGTGCCGAACTCCCGGGACAACCAAATGCAGCTCATGAAGACGCGTTTGTTGCATCAGATTTCATCAAAATTTGTTGCCTATTAAGGAAAATATCAAATAATACTTACTTTGGAGTGGGCGCGCTTTCAACACTCCAGCAATTGTTGTTGTTGTTGTAACCACGTGATCATGCACCTTGTGTTACAGACTGAGGCAATAACATCCTCATGTCTTTACACGTGATTGTTTACTCGTGGTGTAATGGGTAACATGATTTCATATTTTTCGCGAAAATATTCGACCGTGTCACTTAATCGCTATCTCGAACCTACGGACAGTCTCCCTTCGACTTCGAGATATTGGTGCTCAACTGTACTTTCATTGAGAAATGATAAAAATTAAGTATTATAAAACGAGAGTGGTCACAATATACGCCCGTCGAGGAAAGGCCAGTCAACAAGGGGGGATAACTCATCTTGACGTGATAAACATGTAAACCAAAATCAATAGGCTTCTTTGTCTTGCCAGATAAACATGTATACCGAATTTGGTTATGATCGATCAAGTAGAACTTGTGTTATTGCGTGGACAAGGATACAGAGTGCGAAAATTAACAAGAGCTGTAGGAGAACAGCATAGCTCGACTACGAGGGTTGTCGATGTACACATAGCTTGACAAAGAAGGTGGCTGCGGCCTGCATAAAAACCTTAACCAAGGTTGACTAAAAACATTAACCAAGGGAAATTAAGTAAGTAATTCAAGGTTAAATGTAGGTCAAGGGTTATTGATGTACATCACTAGGAGATGAAGTTTTCCAAGTATGGTTGCTGTAGGCCCAGGAGTATTCCATATACATGCATGAGTAAAAACCGTAACCAAGGGGAGATAACTAAGTAATCCAAGGACAAAAGTAGGTCAAGGTCAAATATAGGTCAGGGATTATTGATGTACATCACTAGGAGATGAAGTTGTCCAAGTATGGTTGATGTAGGCCCAGAAGTATTCCATATACAAGCTTGACTATAAACATTAAGCAAGTAATTCAAGGTTAAATGTAGGTGAAGGTAAAATAAAGGTCAGGGGTTATTGATGTACATCCCTATGAGAAAAACTTATCCAAGTATGGTGTCTGTATGCACAATAGTATTCCATCTACAAGCTTGACTAAAAACCTTAACCAAGGTTGAGTAAAAACCTTAACCAAGGGGAATTAAGTAAGTAATTTAAGGTTAAATGTAGGTCAAGGTCAAATATAGGTCAGGGGTTGTTGATGTACATCACTAGGAGATGAAGTTGTCCAAGTATGGTTGGTGTAGGGCCATGAGTATTCCATCTACAAGCTTGACTAAAAACCTTAACCAAAAGAATTAAGTAAGTAATTCAAGAGGAAATGTAGGTCAAGGTCAAATATAGATCAGGGGTTATTGATGTACATCACTATGAGAAAAGGTTGTCCAAGTATGGTGTCTGTATGCACAATAGTATTCCATGTACAAGCTTGAGTAAAAAGCTTAACCAAGGTGGAGTAAAAACCTTAACCAAGGGGAATTAAGTAAGTAATTCAAGGTTAAATGTAGGTCAAGGTCAAATATAGGTCAGGGGTTGTTGATGTACATCACTAGGAGATGAAGTTGTCCAAGTATGGTTGGTGTAGGGCCAGGAGTATTCCATCTACAAGCTTGACTAAAAACGTTAACCAAGGGGAATTAAGTAAGTAATTCAAGAGGAAATGTAGATCAAGGTCAAATATAGATCAGGGGTTGTTGATGTGCATCACTAGGAGATGAAGTTGTCCAAGTATGGTGGGTGTAGGGCCAGTAGTATTCCATATAGAAGGTTGACTAAAAACCTTAACCAAAAGGAATTAAGTAAGTAATTGAAGAGGAAATGTAGGTCAAGGTCAAATATAAATCAGGGGTTATTGATGTACATACAAAAGGTTGTCGAAGTATGGTGTCTGGATGCACAATAGTATTCAATGTACAAACTTGAAAAAAAACCTTAACCAAGGTTGACTAAAAACCTTAACCAAGCGAATTAAGTAAGTAAGTCAAGAGGAAATGTAGGTCAAGGTCAAATATAGATGACGGGGTTATTGATGTGCATCACTAGGAGATGAAGTTGTCCAAGTATGGTGGGTGTAGGGCCAGTAGTATTGCATATACAAGCTTGACTAAAAACCTTAACCAAGGTTGACTAAAAACCTTAACCAAGGGGAATTAACCAAGTAATTCAAGAGGAAATGTAGGTCAAGGTCAAATATAGATCAGGGGTTATTGATGTACATCACTAGGAGATGAAGTTGTCCAAGTATGGTGGGTGTAGGGCCAGTAGTATTCCATATACAAACTTGACTAAAAACCTTAACCAAGGCGTGACGGTGACGCCGACGCCGACGTGACAACATAAGCTCTACTTATTCTTCGAATAGTCGAGCTAAAAATGGCCTCCAAGGGGAAATAAGTCATCGGAAATTTTTCAAAATCAATAGGCTTCTTTGTCTTGCTCGACATCCGTCCTATCACTGTCTAATATCGACCAGGAGAGTCTGCGTGAAACAAATTCAGGCACGACCTCATTATATGAGTTTGCAGCAGCATCACGCGATGCATGATCACGCGTATGTTCACCAATACTGCTACTGTAAACTTCACAAACAAGCTCATCCCTGGTGCCATCATTCGGGTCAATCTCGAGAAGCTGCTGAATGTCCCGGGACCTCTAATGCTTGCATCATTTACTACATGACCATTCGGACCCGGGGGTGAGGGGACGGAGTCAATCTCCGCTCCCTGGGGAGGTAACCTCACACGCTCTGAAAGACAAATACCATAATAACCATACATATTTGGACACCATTTATTTATTTGGGGGAAACACATAACAATATAATTATGGTTTCCTTAAAACAGTGAGCGAGCCAATATTTAGGGTTAGTATGGCAGTACTGGTTTCATCACAATAACTGTGCATTTGGATGCAATTTGCTTGTGTCAGGATATTTAGGGTTATTACGGTAGATTCCAAGTCAACATGCGGGTGCATGTGGCTGCGGCTAGAGAAATTGAACTTATGGGATGTGTGGCCAGTGTAGCTCCAGGTCAAATAGCACACACATTCATGTAGCTTGATACCGATCTATATTGCTTATTAGAAGCATGACAGGTGTTTCATTGATGGATTTGTTTGTTTGTTTATTGGTGTTTAATGGCCTATCAACAGCTAAGGTCATGTAAGGCCGGGCAAACGGGTTCCATCCCGTTTTAGCCTGCTGCATTGGGGGGAAAATCCCAAAATCAGAACTGAATATTGACATCAAGAAAATATATATTCAGCCCTGAAATTAGAATAACCTGACCTGGTGTCAAGTCCATACCACACAAAAGCCACTTGGCCCCTTCCCCTAAAATAGGATTATGAATAATCGTAATACTCACATAAGGGGTACAATAACCAGATTCAACTGTCACATACAAAATGCCAAAGATGTATGTGAGGGCCAAATCAGGTCTCCAGTCGAAGAACATGTGCAATTTTTCATGAAATATTTGTACAGAAAATTATTTAGAAAATTTACGATATTTTCCGTAAATGATGTCGAAAGATGACAAAATTTCATAGCAAATGCGTAATACTATTCCGCATTTGCCATGAAAAGTTTGTCATCTTTCGACGTCCTTTACGGAAAATATCGTAAATTTTGTAAATAATTTTCATGAGATATCGCACATGTTGGTAGGTACAAAATCATATCTCATATGTGGCTTATGGGTTTTGAGACCAGTGTAGATCCAGCTCAGCATCCACACACTTTGATCAGTATCTGCACTGTACAAAATTTGTATTTTAGCAGTTTAGTTTAGGTTGTTTTGACCCTAGAATTCGGAAGGCTATCGAAAACACTGCCAGTGTAGATCCAGATCCGCCTGTAGTCTGATCAACATCTGCATTGTTCGCCATTCCATCAATGAAACACCCGTCCTGCTTCTAACAAGCAATATATCATTATCAGGCCACAGTAGTGTGCTATTTGATCAGCTACACTGGTTGCAAATACCATAAGCCCCATTTCTCCAGTCATAACCACATATTCGCACGGTGAACAGACACTGACCTGCCGCCTGCTTGACATCCGTCCTATCACTGTCCAATATCGACCAGGAGAGTCCGCGTGAAACAAATTCAGGCACGACCTCATTATATGAGTTTGCAGCAGCATCACGCGATGCATGATCACGCGTATGTTCACCAATACTGCTACTGTCAACTTCACAAACAAGCTCATCCCTGGTGCCATCATTCGGGTCCAATCTCGAGAAGCTGCTGAATGTCCCGGGACCTCTAATGCTTGCATCATTTACTACATGACCATTCGGACCCGGGGGTGAGGGGACGGAGTCAATCTCCGCTCCCTGGGGAGGTAACCTCACACGCTCTGAAAGACAAATACCATAATAACCATACATATTTGGACACCATTTATTTGGGGGAAACACATAACAATATAATTATGGTTTCCTTAAAACAGTGAGCGAGCCAATATTTAGGGTTAGTATGGCAGTACTGGTTTCATCACAATAACTGTGCATTTGGATGCAATTTGCTTGTGTCAGGATATTTAGGGTTATTACGGTAGATTCCAAGTCAACATGCGGGTGCATGTGGCTGCGGCTAGAGAAATTGAACTTATGGGATGTGTGGCCAGTGTAGCTCCAGGTCAAATAGCACACACATTCATGTAGCTTGATACCGATCTATATTGCTTATTAGAAGCATGACAGGTGTTTCATTGATGGATTTGTTTGTTTGTTTATTGGTGTTTAATGGCCTATCAACAGCTAAGGTCATGTAAGGCCGGGCAAACGGGTTCCATCCCGTTTTAGCCTGCTGCATTGGGGGGAAAATCCCAAAATCAGAACTGAATATTGACATCAAGAAAATATATATTCAGCCCTGAAATTAGAATAACCTGACCTGGTGTCAAGTCCATACCACACAAAAGCCACTTGGCCCCTTCCCCTAAAATAGGATTATGAATAATCGTAATACTCACATAAGGGGTACAATAACCAGATTCAACTGTCACATACAAAATGCCAAAGATGTATGTGAGGGCCAAATCAGGTCTCCAGTCGTAATTCCGGTAAGGATGGACCCCGATCGTTAAATTACCCATCGCGTGCTCCCACCTGCCACCCACTTTATTGATCGAATGTCGCACAGTGCAGATGCTGATCAGACTGTGGATGCACAGGCTGAACTGGATACACAGTGGTCACAGGAGCCATAGGCCCGATTTCTCTAGTCACAGCCACATATAGAGAATACCTGGGGGCTGTTTCACTAAACTTTGTACGACTAAAATCAAGGTGTGCGATCACGTGGTTTCCGAACCCAGATTTTCCGACGTGACATAATCTGTGACGTCATATTTACAGTAGATTTTCATTACAATCTTCCTAACAAACGGACGGATTTTTATGATATGTAGCGCACCAAATACGTTGGCATATGTGTTTTATGGGTGCTCTGAAAGTTCTTTACAATAACTTATAACTTTCACAAAGAATCGACTACCGTTTATTTCTTACATTCACGTGCTCTAGTTTGTATTTACATTTACGGTGACTGATTCTTCGTCAAAAAGACATAATTATGAGATTAAAGCCGCCTATACAATACAGGGCAACGTGTACCGCATTTGCTGCGGTATATTTCATAAAAATATGTCATTTCATTAGCAAGATATTGCGATCACGTGGTTTCCGAACCCCATTTTCCGACGTGACGTAATCTGTGACGTCATTTTTACAGTAGATTTTCATTACAATCTTCCTAACAAAAGGACGGATTTTTATGATATGTAGCGCACCAAATACGTTGGCATATATGTGTTTTATGGGTGCTCTGAAAGTTCTTTACAATAACTTATAACTTTCACAAAGAATCGACTACCGTTTATTTCTTACATTCACGTGCTCTAGTTTGTATTTACATTTACGGTGACTGATTCTTCGTCAAAAAGACATAATTATGAGATTAAAGCCGCCTATACAATAAAGGGCAACATGTACCGCATTTGCTGCGGTATATTTCATAAAAATATGTCATTCCATTAGCAAGATATTAAAGGAAATCTACTGCAAACACATCTAAAAAACATGACGTCATGCCGTTCGTAAACCACGTGATCCCCCACCTTGAAAATGTTCGTAAGTGCAAAATTATGATAGTCTGTAACTTTTACATTAACACTGATTTCTTGTAAACAATTATTGGATTTACATTCATTGAGCATAGGCTGCATACATTTTAGTCGTACAAAGTTTTGTGAAACGGGCCCCTGGTTAGTGATATCATGTTTATCAGGCAAGGCTAGGAAATAGGTAAGAATTTTAAGACTTGACACAGAATTCTTATGTTTCTGAGTCAAGCCTGATAAACTTTATATAAAAGTAAATGGTATTCTATTTATCAGGTAACATTTTATGCTAGACGATGGACAAACATAACTTGGTTTCCGTTGAAAATAACGTGGCCTTTTTATATTTTTGTAATTATGCTGTTGTTATTTGGTAGCGTCATGTGACATTATTCAAACCGTACATTTGTGCCATTGGCATGCTTAATTGCTCCAGGAAGCATACAAAATAATTCACCACACTTACAAATATCTTGACAAAATGAGAATTCTCACTGCACCAATCACGTAACTGGTCCGAGTTGGTTGTCCACACATAGTGAATCAAATGTCTCCAGCAACTTTCTGTTTTGATTGGCTCATTTTGTTCGGAATTTGATGTAGCAAGCGTCTGTATTGGCTGAGGCATGTTGCTGAGCATGTGATTATACTAACATCATCGCTAATAAATTTTGTGCCCTCGTATGCGCATGTGAAGTTCAGTTGATATGCAACATTCATTCAAAGCTCCTGCATTGTTGGTTTGATATGGAAAATCTATGGAAATTAAATTTTGCCATTTAACTCTGCGATGAAATAACATCCAACAAATTACTAGTACATGTATGTGTCTTATTTCTCTTTGTAAATACGTCTTTGAATTTCAAAGATATATTCATCATACTTATACGGAGAAATAAAAGAAACTAGATTTGTCTATAAGCGAAGCTTACAGAACACCCATCGCATGGACCCAGGTACCCATAACTATGTAGATTTTTTCCAAGTCTGTGAGCCTGTGACCTTGACCTTGGGATGAGCGGGGGTCGGACGGTCATGGATTTGTCAAAGCGTGATAGTAGACCCTTAGAGGAATGCATGCATGAAATATTAAGAATTTTTTATGAAAGAAATATAACTTATAACCGATTTCTCCGATGTTAAGTTTTGTAAAGAGATGAAGTATGTGACCTTGGGATCAGCATGGAGTTGGACGGTCGTGGATTGGTCACAGCATGATAGTAGAACCTTGGAGGAATTCATTGGTTAAATATTAAGAATTTTCGATGAAGGAAATACAAGTTATAACATATTTCTCTGATGTGAACTTTTACTAAGAGACCTTGACCTTGGGATCAGCTGGGGTTGGACGGTTGTGGATTTGTCACAGCATGATAGTAGAACCTTAGAGGAATGCATGGGTGAAATATTAAGACTTTTCGATTAAGGAAATAGATGTTATAACATATTTCTCTGATGTTAAGTTTAGTGACGGACAGCAGTATACCATAATATGGTGCCATTTGTCAAACGGGCGGAAAATAATTCACAACAAAGAGAATAGAATATGAAATGAAGGATGTTATAAACAACAATATTGGTTCCCACATTTAAAGGTACATGCCCACTCAGTAGGCACAAACAGTTCTTTATAGGAATTAAACTAGATTTGTCAGTAAGCGGGGGCTTACGGAATACCCCCCCGCGTCAGCCCTGACCTAGAATGAATTCCAGCTCGCATACTATAATTTTCAGATAAAAGACTATGTCAGCACATATGGAGAGTGCGATGGTGGTTCCAGTTGAAAAAAGCAAACTAGACATTCTAAGTCCGTGACCTTGACCCCTGGCATAAATGGGGGTAGTAGGTTTGTTGCAGAATGATGTATGAGTGTCAGAGAAGGGCCGGGTAAAATATCACTGCATTCCGCAAAGGGAAAGAGAAGTTATAAGGAAATTTACATTTGTTAAGTTTTAGTTTTTTTCTAAGTTTATAAGTCCGTGACCTTCGGCCCTGGCATAATGGGGGTCGTAGGTTTGTTGCAGAATGATGTATGAGTGTCAGAGAAGGGGTGGGTAAAATATGAAAGATTTCCGCAAAGGGAAAGAAGTTAAAAGGAAATTTACAATTGTTAAGTTTTCGTTTTTTTCTAAGTTTCTAAGTCTGTGACCTTGACCCCTGGCATAAATGGGGGTCGTAGGTTTGTTGCAGAATGATGTATGAGTGTCAGAGAAGGGGCGGGTAAAATATGAAAGATTTCCGCAAAGGGAAAGAGAAGTTAAAAAGAAAATTTACAATTGTAAAGTTTTCTTTTTTTTCTAAATTTCTAAGTCCGTGACCTTGACCCCTGGCATAAATTAAATGGGGGTCGTAGGTTTGTTGCAGAATGATGTATGAGTGTCAGAGAAGGGGCGGTAAAGAAAATATGAAAGATTTCCGCAAAGGGAAAGAGAAGTTAAAAGGAAATTTACAATTGTTAAGTTTTGTGACGGACGGAAACACGGAAACTCGGACGGACGGACGGACGGACGGATGGACGGACAAGCTGACTCCAGTATACGAAGTTGTGGGGGGGGGGGGGGGGTATAATAAGTGTGTAATTGTTTCACTATTCCACCAGTACTAAAAATTACGAGTGCCCGCTATACAGATATAACTAGATTTGTCAGTGAGGCTTACGGAATACCCACAAGCCCACACACTTGGAAATTATTTTACATATTTAGGGCATGGGCCCAGTACCCCTAAATATGTAAAATAATTTCCAAGTGTGTGGGCTTGTGACCTTGACTCTGAGCTTAGCGGGGGCGACACGGTCGTGGATTTGGCACAGCATGGTAGTAGAACCTTACAGGAATGCATGTGTGAAATATTAAGTATTTTAGATGAAGGAAATAGAGAAGTTACAACATATTTCTCTGATGTTAAGTTTTGTAAAGAGACTAAGTATTTGACCTTGACATTGGAATCAGCGGGGGTTGGACGGTCATGGACTTGGCACAGCATGGTAGTAGAGCCTTACAGGAATGCATGTGTGAAATATTAAGCATTTTAGATGAAGGAAATAGAAGTTATAACAATATTTCTCTGATGTTAAGTTTTGTAAACTGACAAAGTATTTGACCTTGACCTTGGGATCAGGGTGGGTTGGACGGTCGTGGATTTGGCACAGCATTGTAGTAGAGCCTCACAGGAATGCATGTGTGAAATATTAAGCATTTTAGATGAAGGAAATAGAAGTTATAACAATATGTCTCTGATGTTAAGTTTAGTGACGGACGGACGGACGGACGTTACGATGGACGGACGGACGGACGTTCCAACGGACGAACGGACGGACGGACGGACGTTCTAACATTTCGGATTTATGAGCTATTTGTTCTTTAAAAGATCAAAGGAATAGCTCCTAAATTTCAATAGAACTAGAAATGGACGCTTGTCGACAAGCGCATGTGTATCCCCCCTCCCCAGATACACAAGTAGTTTGAAAAAAGGGTGTTCGAGTTATGCTCCGGAGACAAAATCAGTTACGGAAAAAACAAAGGGAGATAACTAAAAAATTAGTGATGCAAGAGTTGTCATTCTTGCGTGACACACCTTTAGGGTTGTGGTCTATGCATAATTGAAGTTTCATGAAAATATTCCAAAGGGTGTTCGAGTTATGCTCCGGACACGAAATCAGTGCACGAAACAATAAAGGGAGATAACTAAGAAATTAACGACGCAAGAGTTGTCATTCTTACGTGCGACACACCTTTGGGTCGTCTTCTATGCATGTGTGAAGTTTACTAAACTAGAAAATGTGTTCATAGAACACGGATGTCCTACATACATGTATCGCTTTGATAATAGATGAGGCCAAATTCCAAGTCAAAATTTTGTTTTACCTGAGCGTTAAAGTTTTTGAAGCACCAAGTATGTGACTTTGACCCTGGGCTTGGCGGGGGCAGGACGAACGTGGATTTGGCACAGGGCGGTAGAGGACCATTAGAGCAATGCATATATGAAATATGAAGCTGATCCGTGAAAGAAAACAGAAATTATAAGATAATTACCGGAGCGTTAAAGTTTTTGAAGCACTAAGTATGTGATGTTAACCCTGGGCTTGGCGGGGGCGGGACGAACGTGGATTTGGCACAGGGCGGTAGAGGACCATTAGAGCAACGCGTATATGAAATATGAAGTTGATCCGTGAATGGAAAGAACAATTATAAGATATTTACCTGAGCATTAAAGTTTTTGAAGCACCAAGTATGTGACCTTGACCCTGGGATTGGCGGGGGCAGGACGAACGTGGATTTGGCACAGGGCGGTAGAGGACCATTAGAGCAATGCGTATATGAAATATGAAGATGATAAGATATTTACCCGAGCGTTAAAGTTTTTGAAGCACTAAGTATGTGACCTTGACCCTGGGCTTGGCGGGAGCAGGACGAACGTGGATTTGGCACAGGGCGGTAGAGGACCATTAGAGCAACGCGAATATGAAATATGAAGTTGATCCGTGAATGAAAAGAAAAATTATAAGATATTTACCTGAGCGTTAAAGTTTTTGAAGCACCAAGTATGTGACCTTGACCCTGGGATTGGCGGGGCAGGATGAATGTGGATTTGGCACAGGGCGGTAGAGGACCATTAGAGCAATGCGTATATGAAATATGAAGATGATCCATGAAAGAAAACAGAAAGTATAAGATATTTACCCGAGCGTTAAAGTTTTTGAAGCACTAAGTATGTGACCTTGACCCTGGGCTTGGCGGGGGCAGGACGAACGTGGATTTGGCACAGGGTGGTAGAGGACCATTAGAGCAATGCGTATATGAAATATAAAGATGATCCATGAAAGAAAACAGAAATTATAAGATATTTACCCTAGCGTTAAAAGTTTTTGAAGCACTAAGTATGTGACCTTGACCCTGGGCGTGGCGGGAGCAGGACGAATGTGGATTTGGCACAGGGCGGTAGAGGACCATTAGTGCAACGCGTATATGAAATATGAAGTTGATCCGTGAATGGAAAGAAAAATTATAAGATATTTACCCGAGCGTTAAAAGTTTTTGAAGCACCAAGTATGTAACCTTGACCCTGGGCTTGGCGGGGTCAGGACGAACGTGGATTTGGCACAGGGCGGTAGAGGACCATTAGAGCAATGTGTATATGAAATATGAAGCTGATCCGTGAAAGAAAACAGAAATTATAAGATATTAACCCGAGCGTTAAAGTTTTTGAAGCACCAAGTATGTGACCTTGACCCTGGGCTTGCCGGGGGCAGGACGAACGTGGATTTGGCACAGGGCGGTAGTGAACCATCAGAGCAATGTGTATATGAAATATGAAGCAGATCGGTCGAAGGATGAAGAAATTATGAGACATTTACCCGAGTGTTAAAGTTTTGTGACTATCGTGGTGGGGCATAAAAAATATTCCAAAGTGTTCGAGTTATGCTCTGGATACAAAATCAGAGCACGAAACAACAAAGGGAGATAAGTAAACAAGAATTCCGCGGAATCAGATGCCTCGCCTTGTCCCGCCTTGACCTCGAGCCTGGGCCCGAAAGCAATTTTCATTGGCCCGAACATATTATACAATTATTGACTAGTGAGCCATAGAATATCAGATTATATTCTATGGCTCACTAGTCAATAATTGTTTTATTATATGATAATAGTCTGTATATAGCACTTACGACCTTATGCTACTAGACAAAAATTGAAAAAGAATTTGAAAAAAAAGAAAGAAAAAAAAATGGAAAAAAAAAGTTTAAAAATTAAAAATAATAATGCTTGCTACTGGAGCCCAGAATTTTTTTTTAATAGTCCTATATTTATCTACATATATCTGCACAGGTCCACATAATGCCACAATATTTTCAACACAGACACATGTTTTGGCAATACCTGCTCACAAGTGGTCAGTAAACTGGATAGAAGCCGCTGTCCCATGAATTACTGTTCGTTCAGCTAACAAACTGGACCTTGGCTACATAGATCACATGACATTAAGGAAATCCCAATTGTTGGCAAAATCAGCAAGTTCCTGGTAGGCAAATTGCAGACTTATCTGACACATGTGTACTTGGTACACCATGCTTACTGTAAATCCTTTTCAACTTCCCAATGGCCATTTTGCAAATAAAGCTGTGTAGCTGTTGAACAGTTACCTTTTCCTTCCATGTGGAAATGTGTGTAGCAACAGTTTGTTATGGGTGGCCTGGTGCATAGTGCAGGGCTCCATATAAGGAATTAGTAATTGAGTATTGTCATTCCATCATTTCTAAAGCAATTGGGCATTTCAAAATATTAATTGGGTAAAATAAAATCACACTACTGTTTACCAAATTGTGTTTTCATGGAAAAATAATAAAAATATGCTATATTTGTGGTCTGTTTATTGCTTTCTGTAGCATGATAAAGATACCACACATTTTTCATTGCTTTTTGATACTCACTACTTCTGATTTCAATTGGGTTTTTGACAATTTTAATTGGATATTTAAGCAAATACGCACCTTATCTGAAGCTCTGACATAGTGACATCAGAGTCTCTTTGGCACTTGAGTTTCTATCTTCAATTGAACATCTTCCTACCATTTTACAAGAACATAATAGCTTGCGCTCATCTGGGATATTTCTGAATGCCGAAATGGCCATTGTACACGGCTTGGAACATTTGGAACTCAAATGGAGACAGAATTATGTGTTTAGATCCTTTCAGCTTATCTCCCTAATCCAATAATGCCACTATATTTTGTTCTGAAATTGAGTTATCCCTTTAGAATCGTTTTTCTAGCAGAATCAATTGTGCATCTTACTCAGTCAAGTTTGCAATTTCTTGTAACTCGTGATCACTGACAGGTAAGTTCGTGAATACTACATGCACCTGTGAATACATACCCTTAATAAGGTTTATAATGTATGTCTGTTACTGACTTGTGGGATAGTGTATCAGTAACTAGTATGTTTTTTCCACAAACGTGTTTCATTGACAGGCCATATTGCTTCAGCAGAAGTAAAATATCATGTAATCTGTGAGAACATGAACAGAGCATTTCAAGTGATCTTATTCCACTTGAACAATCAGTCCGTACACACGAAACCGTTTCCGGCCAAATAACATGCCTCACTATAAGCATGCATTAGCTTACTGTGAGAGTCAATGATATTGAAGCATTGGCCACTGGTTTGCCTTTGTGGCACAACCTAATTTTGCTGCCGACAAACTTTTGTCACATTAAATGTAAAAACTATTTAAAAGTACTTTTTCATCAATAACAAAAAGTCACCCTCCCCAAAAAAATTAATTTGATGAAATTCAATCAACTATTGATTTTATTGCGAAAAAAAGTTTTTTTTAAATATTTTTTTTATTTGTGGACCGATTCAAAATCTAACTTTTGTTTTTTTAGTTACATCATTTTCAAGCTATCTGGCCAGGTTTCGGAGTCAATTTCCAATTTGTTTTGTTTTAGGACACTAATGCAGATGGTGATAGAACTGATTGAAAGAACTGTATACATAATTAAGAAACTTCCTGCATACACAGTGGCCATTTTGAAATCCAACACGTTTGTCATAAACAGTGACTTGAAATTGACTTTATTTAGTAAGGCCAGTTTTTGTTTATTACTTGGATTACGGATTTTTTTTGGCTAAGTGGCCTCTGGGTGGTCGAAAAAATCAAAAAAAATCTTGATTTCTCCTTTTTTTTTTTATTAATACTGCTAAAATGGTCACCGGGTGGTAAAAAAAAAAAAAAAAAGCACCTTTGTGTTGCTAAAATGTTTGTTTGATGAAAAAGACACAGAAAGGCATATGCTATGAAGTATAAACTATTGCAATAATAAGTATATCATTTTAAAAACATCATTATTCAAATGTGACAGTGACTGCAGAAATGGGGCATATGGCCTATGCGACAAGTGTAAACCCAGTTCAGCCTGCACATCTGCACAGTCGGATCAGGGTCTGCAATGTTTGCTACTCAGTCGGGGAGACGAGCAGGTCATACATTTTATTCATGTATCATTTTAAAATACATGATATATTCCCACTCCCCCACACGAGAATTGTAAACAAAAGTTAGTTTTGTTACTGAATTTTATGAACGAAAATTTGCATTTGGCAGTCCAAAAAGAGAAAATTAAAAAACCATGTAAATGTTATATATAGCCGATTGATATTGATATGCCCCGGCATAGGCAAAATCACTTACCTTCATTTTCATTTAGGCAAAGACACGGATTTGTCCTTTAAGTCTGCCATATGACTGTACATTGAAAATTCGTGATGCTTTGACAGACCGTGAAAATGCAAACATACATTGTATGATCTGGATTTATACACAGACCAGACACGCATATTTGAAATCACGACCCGTCTGTGAAACACCAGCTCTAAATGTTCGTTTTCATTCGCGCACCTGTCAGTTCCACAATCCAACAATAGGGCACTTTTAATCCAATATATTTACGTGTGAACACACGGACGCTCACTTTATAATCTCGTATCGGTTGCTATCTTCCCTTTCGCTGTGTGACTTAGTTAAATAATAACTGCATACTAGCATATCTTCGAAAATGTAACTATTTCACACTGAACCTAAAACTTTTACCCTGCTGTCGGCCATTTTTGCTATGAACTCTGGGAGCTAACTTAACAACACAGAGAAAAGAAGTTCAGCAAGCGCTTATCAGAGTGAGAATATGCCATTGTTTTGCCAATTTCAGTGCTCCTTGACGTTGTTAAGGTAGCACGCGCAAATTCATCATCAGGAATAATCTGACGTAACTTCCGGCACGCGCGTGACCAATTCTTGGGTTCAGGCCCAATTCTCGGGCTCACGTCCCATGTTCGGGTTGTCCCCGTTTTCGGGCTCATGCCCCATTTATGGGATTATGCCGCTTTTCGGGCATTGGCCTCTAGAATGGGGACTCATATCCCCCAAAACGGAACGTAATCCCCATTTTCAGGCTGAGACCCAGTTATCGGGGCTTGCCCATCCCATTTTAGTATAAAAGGACTGGATTTTTCACCATTCCTCACTCTGGCAAACTTAAATCTCAAGACAACGTCTCCACGCTAATTTCCGTGAAAAATGCACAAAAACATAGCAGTAAGCTGATTTAAATTCTAGTTCTCATAGCAAGAACCGTTTAATATTTAGACTAATGGTGATGTCTAGCCAGAGTCACTTTTGGACATTATTCTATATTTAATAGATATAACGTTTTATGCAATAAATGCACTATTGCGAGTCACATGGACCTCCTGCCATACACACTGATGAATAACTAGTTTGTACATGCACATCTGTCTTCGCGGCAATGCTTCAACTGGTATTAGATGACCAACTCACATATATATATATATTACGCTAGACATTTAGGACTAGCATACATTAATCGCATTACCGTTCATTGCGGCTTTAAGAAACACCGCGGATATTATAGTTAGTCTACAGTGTATTTCCAAAAGTATGTTACTTTGCCACTCACTTGAACCATCTCGTGAACATTTGTTGTTTTAGTAATTAAAAGCTAAATAAATAGTTTAAAGTTTATCCGATCTGTTATAAATACGTTCCCTGGACTGTCAGCCTGCATCAGTACCCGTGTTCCCGTCCCTACAGATGAGTAGCCGCTAAACCAGATCTGGGAGACACAGGCTACAGGCTACACGGAGACTGATTGACAACTATTCGAGGCAAACGCTACCACATTTGTCAGTCAAGCAGTCACCCCTAGCCCGTAACGCGTGTTTGATGATACTGGGGTTTACAGTGGTACACGCATAGCAAAGGTTTAGTCCAACGGCCAATGGTACAGCGACAGTTGGTTTGGTACAGCGACTTTTAACAACCCATACAGCATAGGCAGGGTCCGAACGGGGTCATATGTACGCACCACTACCGGCGCGTAACAATATTATATAGGGTTAACTGTATTGTAATTTTGAAATTTGCGGCGTATATCAGAAAATGATAGATCGGAAAATCTGTTTAATGGAGACACGCCAGCTAGCGGAGCCATTAAACATGTTTTCCTACCTATCATTTTCAAAATTACAATGCGGTTAACCTATTTCTAATGCACTCCATTACTGTTTTGCAAACTTTATCGAGCCACGTTGGAAAATCGTACCGGATTGCAAGTTGGTTGAGCCGGTCATACCGGACGGATCACACAAATAATATTTTCTACGAAGAAAACAGTTCCAACACAATTACAACATATTAGTGATTTTTGCATGAATGTATATACGTTTATGTTGCTGATTTCATTATTTTTCAATAATAAAAGCAATAAATTTGTCGTTAGAATTATAATTGCCTCATTTACTACTTTGCGCTTTTAATGTCACTCCAGTGCGACCTCTTAGCAACAATATTTAAATGGAGGCCACCTGTCAAACTTCCCTGATGTTGATAAATATTAACTCGTGATAACTTGTCTAATTATTTGAGTTATACTACCATTTGAGATGCAAGATTACACAGGATACATACTTTCTTCTGTTTGTGTGAATGATCTATTACTGCCAAAACATATGAAACGTGATCAATAGTGAGATTTTTGTTTTCGCCGTACGCTTCGACCAGACAACTTTCGGACCAGGTCACCAGGACGTTTCGGACCAGGACATTTCATATGCAAGCCAGCTGGTTTTTTTTTTGGAAATAATACCAGAATACCACTTGGGACATTTTATGTGAGTTACCCAATGTTTTTGTCGGTCATTATGCGACAGAGTAAATTGACCGACCTCAAACTTAGTATTGGCGTAGGAATACATATTGAAATAATTAGCGACCGTTCATGAACAATGATATACCTGTAATGTATGACCATCAGCCAATAAGATTGCGTGATATTTATTGAGTGCATTAGAACTTTTCGGTCGTCTTTCCCCGAATATGTCTAGCGAGAGAAAGTCGGACTTTATAAGAAACAAGAGCTCCGCGGAGCAAGATGTCCCGCCTGGCGCAGTTTGGTAGTACATAAGGCGCTTGTAATAACATTTGGGTTAGTGAGCACCATGGGCTTTCTGTAGAATGATGCGGGATGTTGTTACAAATGCATGTATGGAATATTAAAGCATAAACTGAGCGCTAACTTTTCCAAACACGTAAATTTCTAAGTCAGTGACCTTGACCTTTGGGGTTAGCGCGCACCATGGGCTTTCTGTAGAAGGATGGGCTTTCTGTAGAATGATGCGGGATGTTGTTACAAATGCATGTATGGAATATTAAAGCATAAACTGACCGTTAATTTCTAAGTCAGTGACCTTGACCTTTGGGGCTAGCGGGCACCATGGGCTTTCTGTAGAATGCGCACATTGCTTTCTGTAGATGGGAGGGCGGGTGTTGTTACAAATGCATGTATTGCATATTAAAGCATAAACTGAGCGTTAAAACTGAGCGTTAAAACTTGAGCGTTAACTTTTCCAAACATGAAAATTTCTAAGTCAGCGACCTTGACCTTTGGGGTTTGCGGGCACCATGGGCTTTCTGTAGAATGATGCGGGATGTTGGTACAAATGCATGTATGGAATATTAAAGCATAAACTGAGCGGTAACTTTTCCAAACACGAACATTTCTCTAAGTCAGTGACCTTGACCTTTGGCGTTAGCGGGCATAATGGGCTTTCTGTAGAATGATGCGGGATGTTGTTACAAATGCATGTATGGAATATTAAAGCATAAACTAAGCGTTAACTTTTTCAAACACAGAAATTTCTAAGTCAGCAACCTTGACCTTTGGGGTTTGCGGGCACCATGGGCTTTCTGTAGAATGATGCGAGATGTTGTTACAAATGCATGTAGGAATATTAAAGCATAAACTGAGCGTTAACTTTTCCAAACACAAACATTTCTCTAAGTCAGTGACCTTGACCTTTGGCGTTAGCGGGCATCATGGGCTTTCTGTAGAATGATGCGGGATGTTGTTACAAATGCATGTATGGAATATCAAAGCATAAACTGAGCGTTAACTTTTCCAAACACGGAAATTTCTAAGTTCAGCGGACCTTGACCTGCGTTAGCGGGCATCATGGGCTTTCTGTAGATGATGCACGGATGTTGTTACATGCATGTATGGAATATCAAAGCATAAACTGAGCGTTAATTTTCTTTTCCAAACACAGAAATTTCTAAGTCAGTGACCTTGACCTTTGGGGTTAGCGGGCACCATGGGCTTTCTGTAGAATGATGCGGATGTTGTTACAAATGCAGATGTATGAATATCAGCATAAACTAAACGAGTCGATTGAACTTAAAGTTTCCAAACACTAAATAGAATATCTAAGTCATGACCTGAGCGTTAAGTTTTAGCGCCAAACATGATCAGTGACCTGATGTTCGGGATGTTGTAGAATGAATGCATGATACAAATGCATAGGATAATAAAAGCATCTATGAGGGAAATCAGAAGCTAAATGAATTAACCTGAGCGTTAAGTTTTAGAAACAGAGCTAAATGCAAAAACTTAATATTGAATGCATGTGAAATGTAGGTCAATGCATCATGAAAAGTAGGTGAAGGTCACATGGGCTCCCTCTGTTTGAGATGGTTACACCACAGTGTTGATGTATACCAAGTATGGAGGTCGTAGGAGTTATAGTTTTCTGGAAACTGAGCTAAACGCAAAAACTTAATGTGAAATGTTGAAGCTGCCGCTGCCGCTGCCGCCGCCGCCGCCGCCGACAGAAAAGCTATGCCTATGTCCTGCTTCTGCTAAAGCAAATTGGGTCGCCGGATCCGTAATCCAAGTTATATAAAATTTGTCGCCTAATAATAATTTCCTTTCTATAATGATTATAGTCTGGGAAAAAATCAGTCCAAATGATTTGTGCAGTGTTATATCAGAATTATATGATTTTCACAGCAGCCATTTTGAAAATTAGAATAAATGGGAACAGCTCATGTTTTCTTTGATGATACAAACAAGAACTTTTGTAGCTTTGCAGTCAACACAAGCTAACTTTAAATACACTTTACTAAAGACAGTACGTGAAACAAAATGTCCTCCATACAAGTTATCAGAAAAAGTGGAACCAACCCAAGTTCGATTATTTGAAGTATGTAGATGATATAGCCGAAATCAACAGCATTATATCTGCATTAGAAATGTAGCTATGAATAATACAATATATTGTATACGATTTCAGGGTGGCCATTTTCAAATCTAAGGTGGTCGCCATGGGGTTGTTAAAATCAAAATAACACTGGTGTTGTTGTGTGTGGTCAAAAGATGATTATTACTCAACAAAGAATAATTATTTTACCTGTATTAGAAGTGTAATGTATATAACATTTCAGGGTGGCCATTTTTTAAATCGAATATGGCGGCTAAGGAATTGTCAAAAAAACAATGGAACCAACCCCA
>CM055274.1:28391859-28483325 GCA_029237695.1 Conchocele bisecta
GAGGACCGAAAATCAATCAATGAACATAAAAATGTTCACTCCACCTAAAATCCTTATGGAATTATTCCCCTTGTCCACTCTTTTTTGCGGGACTTGTACAGCGAAATTTGTTTCCACTGATATCAATTCATACCTTGCATACCTGACCACCACCGAGCACCACAGTGTGTAACACAACAATGTTCACTACATCCCAAACCCTAACGTAATTATTCCCTTTTTTAAGATCCAAAATTCCTATTTTTGACATTTACAGTGAGCTACTTCAAGTACTTGTACATTTTCCACTGATCTAATTCATACTTTGTATACCTGATTATGCCCCATTTGTGACTCAGAAAATGCAACTTTATGGTTGTCTTCTACTATTTTTAGAGTAATGGTAGTGTAAATCAGTAATGACAGTGTGTCCCAGCTATGGTGTCACATTGACTGGTACATCAACGTGCGAACAACAACGTCGTGCCAACGTTGACACAATGGGGACCGTGACGAATTAATTCGTGGACGGGTTGACTAAATACATAAGTTATATATCGGACGAGTTGCCATGCTCCAGATTAAACTTTTAAAATCCATCAACCTTTATTTATTCCTAACTGATGACAATTATTAGTGTTAGTCTCTCCAATATATCAGATCTACTGGAATGAGTCCGGTTAAATTGTTTTAAAAAAATACGATCTTCTCCAGTAACTGATAAAGAAATTGGTTCCCTATTTACTTCGCTTCCATTATTTATTGTGTTGGAGCGGGACAAGAGTAATTGGTTCCCGGCTTACTGCTTCGCTGTTGCAATGGCTGGGAACCCGCTTGCTTATTATCGGATGGTCTGTTCTGGCGTATGAACACACGGATGCATTCTAGAATTACCATAGACGCAATGCTGAAAATAAAAATGGCAGCCTCCCAGTCATTCCCGAGTCTCTATTCGCGATTTTACGGAATGGGTCGAGGGTTCCCGAGTGCACGTTACAGTTCCGCTGCCATCTTTCATCCGGGTTACACAGTACAGGTAAACAAACCGCAATTTCCGATATTTCCATGCTGTCACAGCTGTCAGACGGAGATAGTTTTTGCCTCGGTTCTCCATTCACAACGTATAATCTGATGTGTTTTGTTGACATTTACTTTTTAAAATGATTATGTTATATTATCTAAATGGAAATACTCGTCCCATATACGTTCAACTGGTTCACGAGCTGTTTAAAGTGAACACACTATTGACCGGTTCGCGTTTTGTACCAGTGGCCGACACCCACATATTCTGCAATTCCTATTGAATATGTAAAATATAATGTATGAAATTGATTGCTGAATGTAATATTTCGTAAACACTTGCAATTGGCTTAGTCCTGAGACAGAATTTGACATACAATGGAATTAAATTCCTCAGGTGGGGATTTCACATGTACCAATGTATACTGTAGAATAGCGATTCAGATCTTATTCACACTTTATCTGTTGATTATGCTACATTTTCTGTACTAATTTCACATAAATGAATGTCAGTATTATGTATTGAACATATTTTAATAGCTCTGAACTCTGTTATAAATTTACAGATGTAGATTGCATTGGAAAGGCAATATTTATTTTTCTAGTCCTACTAAAATGTATTTCAGAACTACAAGTTTGTTTTACTTTTACAATACTGACATTTCTTTCACTTGAAAAATACAGAATATATGTCACAATTAACAGCTAAATTTTGAATCAGATGTTTCCCTACTCGGCCAGAGAGTATTCTGCAGAGTTTCTTCCTGCAACTAAATCTATACAAGTGTGGATATACTGTCATCTTTATGGAAGAAATAAATATGCTCCATCCTTAGTGAACGAGACACAGAAGTTTAAAATTAGACAGTAACTTTATGGGATTACAGTCAAAACGGCCCCTGGTCAAAACGGCCCGGATTTGGTCAAAACGGCCCACCTAAATTGGTCAAAACGGCCCCCCCCCCCCCCGTCCAAAATAAATGGTCAACACGGGCCATATTTGGTCAAAACGGCCCCCCAAAAAAATCAGGTATAATGTTTTTTTGTTTTTTTTGTACAGTTGTTGATAGTTTATAGCTTACATAATGTAGTATAATGAATAATGAATATAATAAACACAAAAAATGTGTTCTATTACCGTATTTAATCCGTATTCGTTACAAAATATTTTCATATTTTTCGTGAAAATCGTTACGCGATGTCACTTAGCATGATGGTCAATTATTTTCTATTAATATTAGTATTAATTCAAGTATCGATGGATGTGGTAGTTTTTCCTCTAAAGTGTTTGAACTACTAATTGGTAAATAATAATAATATTTTTTTTTACTCATTTACATATCAATGCCTGGAGGTGATACGTATAGATTTCGTCATTCCGTCCGTTCGTCTGTTTGTCCGTTCGTCCGCCCGTACAATTTGCGTATAATTTCAGGCCATTCTTCGCGGACTGGAGGGTGAACAGTGTGTAGCAGAAGTCGTCTGCGACTTCGAGATTGCCCTTTGTTCATTCCACTGGAACCAGGCGGAGCCATCTTGTACACAACCACTTGATGATGCTATAGATATATGGGAATTTGCACGCACAGTCTGATCAGGATCTAGTCTGTTTCCCATCTTGTACATAGCCGCTTCTTGATGTTATATAGCTATATGAGAAATTGCACTCACAGTCTGATCTGGATATACACTGTTTCCCATCTTGTATATAGTCCCATGTTGATGCTATAGATATATTGGAATATGCACATGCACACAGTCTGATCAGGATATACACTGTTTCCCATCTTGTACATAACCACTTGTTGAGGCCATATATCTAGAGGCGAAACTTGCATTCACAGTCTGATTAGGGTATACACTGTTTCACATCTTGTACATAATCATTTGTTGAGGCTATATCTATATGGGAAACTTGGTATCCGGACAAAAAAACCTTGGAAAAAAAAACCTTCGTCTGAAAATGACTACATGGACAAAACCCCCTTCATGATTTTACAGGTTGGACACAACCCCTTTCAGGATTTGTACAGGGTGGACATAACCCCTTTCATGATTTTTACAGGGTGGACAAAACCCCCTTCATTTGAATGAATCTTTGCAAAAAGTGTTTGATATATATGATTTTTACTGCCATCGCTCATCAGAAGAGAATGAAGACACTGTGCGAGCAGTAAAATGGTGGACAAAAGACATTAACAGAGTTCATGGTGGCAATTGTACAGTGTATAGCATTCATTAAGTGCAATGTACACGCGTAGGACTGGTTAATGATGTGTAATGGTATAGTGTGTTATAACTGGAATGAGTAGTGCTGGTTGTTAATATGTGCTGATATTAGTACTTGATAGTTGAAATGTGCTAAAATTATTAATCTGCTATTGGACATTAATTATGTGTTGGACTAAATTTGTGAAACCTGGTATGGGGGGGGGGGGGAGCGTGTACTGCAATACATTTATGCTATAAACGATAAACCTCTCCCCCTTTTTCCGGGCTCGAGACGGGCATGGCATATATCGGCATATGTAGCAGATGGTGAAATACGTTTTGCATATATATGTAAACACATCTGCTAATGAGCTGCACCAAGGCAGGGTTAGTTTCATTTTAGGCATCAGTGTTTAGTATTGTAAAACCAGGCAGGATAAATGTTTTGAACATGTTAAATGCCACGCTTATATCAACACTAGAAACCTTAAAACTAGAGCAAGTCAGCTGCAGGGGCTCACAAATATCCTTAGTTGCTGCTTGGTTTGACTAGAGACAGATACCGGTACTCTCTCAATCATTGTTTGACCAACAAATCATTTCCAACTGGTTTGGCATTGACCTTGGGCATGAAAACAGCTATAGAATGAAAACATTGATGATAACAATCCAAAACTGTTCTACCCATCAACATACTTTATATATGCAGGGGGTATAGTGAGTGATGGCTTATATTTAATATGATATTTATAATATCATTTACTGATTTCATAAAGAAAACTCGGCTTAGCCTCGTTTCTTATGATATTAGTAATTAAACTCTTAATATAGATACCAATGAACAAACATCACTTATGTTAGATCCTGTATAAAAAATACCCCCAACAATATTTATCAAGTTGATATACAAATAGTATTGTTATGTCGATACCCCACCCACATAATGAAGATTACGCGTACATATGCGAACCGGCCCGGTGCGAACGGGTAATCGGGTAACGGGTAATCGGGTAACGGGTATTTACATACAGCAGTGTAGTACCTAGTAACGGTTTACACGTCAGCCATAGGTGAGAATGTTGGCAGAGGTACCCCGATATCCGACTTGCAGTACAAGTTGGCAGAGCTCCAGATAAGCTATGTATTTGGTTAAATACCCAATTAAAATTGCCAAAAAACCCAATTGAAATCAGAAGTAGTGAGTATCAAAAAAGCAATACAAAATTGTTGGTACATTTATCATGCTGCAGAAAACAATAAAGAGACGACAATTATAGCATATTTTTCTTATTTTCCATGAAAACATATCTTGGTATTTCATTAGAATTGTCTCCAAGGAGACAATTCTTGGAGACAATTCTAATGAAATGCCAAGACATGTTTTCATTTCGAAGCAAACTGTTCAATAATTGATGTCTGTTGATGTGTAAGCACTAGTGGGATTTTATTTTACCCAATAAATTTTTTGAAATACCCAATTGCTTCAGAAATGATGGAGTGACAATACTCAATTACTAATTCCTTATCTGGAGCGCTGCAAGTTGGTGTAATATAATCGATAATTAATATAATATAATTGAGTCTGTTGTCCTGGCTTTGCTATCTATGGTTACATGTAGCTACATTGTATCATAAATATGTTCTACATTGCATGTTCTGTTCTTTGTCAAAATGGCACAAGAGGTGAAACTGGCGGATTGCTTGAACACATAAAGATGGCCGTGTTGGCCACTCCATTTGCCCTATAGGATACAATAATAGTCACATGCGTATGTTGTACATATATCCACATACATGTTTTACATATATCCAATCACATTTAGGTCATCATGTTTAAATCATATGATACGCAGGTTTAGAATGGGTCCTCAATATTACTTGATGGATTGCTTCAATATTTGGACACTTGATACATGTAGTAATTTTGAACACACTCATGCCACCATTAACACGACCTTGACATTTGTTACCATCACACTTGGCGACTTTTTATGTTAAAAGGTTTTACAAATTTCTTCATCATCGTATAACTTTAATATTTCTTGATGGATTGCTTCCATATTTGGACACCTGATACATGTGAGCATTTGGAGCACACACATGCTCCGATTACCATGACCTTGATTGATCATGTTGATCTTCACATGGTTGTGGAAACACTTAGCCATTTTTGTTTTTACATCAAAAAGTTTATTCATCATCACGGATCCTATCTATCTGTCTGTCTAGCTGTGTCTGTCTGTCTGTCTATCTATTGTTACTGCCACACCGCCTCGCGGAGATTATGGGCAGGCCTGCGCGTCAGAGCAGTTAGTAACAAGAGTTGTCAGAAAGAAGACAGCGAAGCTCGCCTGTTGGCAGCCTTCACTCAAACTTGGCACAGTTGTATAAACAAACATGAATATTATATAAATTGACCTTGGGTTAAGGGGTGTGCGGTGAACCGTGACATTGGGGTCAGTGGTGGAAGGTGGTTCGTGGATTTGCTATAGCATGATATAGCATATTAAGATGAATGCATGTATGAAATATATCAATGCGCTCCCTGAAAACAGAAGTAAAACAAAATTTAACCCAACGTTAAGTTTATGAACGCACTAAGTTGGTGATTTTCTACAGCATGATATCTATTCACATGAGGAATGCATGTATGAATGTGCTAAATTTGACATTGACCTTGAGAAAGGGGTGGGGTGGGTGGGTCATGCTGTAACACAATATAGACTCATCAGATGAATGCATGTATGAAATATCAAGGCGTTCCCTGTAAAGAAACAGAAGTTATACAAAGACATTTACTCCAACGTTAAGGTTATGATGTTGATCTTGGGGAAAGGGGTGGGGGTGGGTCATGGATTTGCTGTAGCACAATAGAGGATCATCAGATGAATGCATGCATGAAATATCAAAGCGTTCCCTGTAAAGAAACAGAAGTTACACAATATTTACCCCAACATTAAGTTTATGAACATGCCAAGGTTGTGACCTTGACCTTGGGGTAACGGTTGGGTGGTGGGTTGTGGGTTGTGGGTTTGTTACAGCATGATAGAGGGTCATCTGAGGAATGCATGTATGAAATATCAAGGCGTTCCATGAAAGGAAACAGATGTTATAAGACATTTACCCCAACGTTAAGTTTATGAATGTGCTAAGTCTGTGACCTTGACCTTGGGGAAAGGGGTGGGGGTGGGTGGGTCATGGATTTGCTATAGCACGATAGAGTATCATCAGATTAATGCATGTATGAAATATGAAGGCGTTCCCTGTAAATAAACAGAAGTTACACAACATTTACCCCAACGTTAAGTTTATGAACATGCTAAGTTTGTGACCTTGACCTTGGGGTAAGGAATGGGCGGTGGGTCATGGATTTGCTATAGCATGATGGAGTATCATCAGATGAATGCATGTATGAAATATCAAGGCGTTCCATGAAAGGAAACAGATGTTATAAGACATTTACCCCAACGTTCAGATTATGAATGTGCTAAGTTTGTGACCTTGGCCTTGGGGAAAGGGGTGGGGTGTCATGGATTTGCCATAGCACGATAGAGTATCATCAGATGAATGCATGTATGAAATATGAAGGCGTTCCTTGTAAATAAACAGAAGTTACACAACATTTACCACAACGTTAAGTTTATGAAAATGCTAAGTTTGTGACCTTGACCTTGGGGTAAGGGTTGGGTGGTGGGTCATGGATTTGCTACAGCACGATAGAGGGTCATCTGAGGAATGCATGTATGAAATATCAAGGTGTTCCATGAAAGGACATTTACCCCAACGTTAAGTTTGTGGACGCCGACGACGCCGGGGGTATGCCATAAGCTCCACTGCACTTCGTGCAGGTGAGCTAAAAAGGGAGAGTGCAAAAGTAATAAAGTAGTGGAGTGGAATGTACAGATGATAGTGTTATATAGGTTAAGATATCGATTAGATCAAAGTGAGATTATAAAGGGATACAAAACAATGGTTCCAAATTAAGGGCTGTAGTGGAGTATGTTATCGACTCCCTTTTTAAAGGAGTCAATGGATGGTAACATAACAATGTTATGCGGGAGTCTATTCCACTCCACAACAGCCAGGGGAAAGAATGAAAATTTGTAGTAGTCTACAGTGGCCTGTATCTGTCTATATGCGAGGGGTTGAGACTGTCGAGTCGGTCTTATCGGATGCTGGAGTTGTGGTGGCACTGGAACGGCAAGAAGCTCTAGGACAATCTTATAACAAGACATAATCGAGCATCCGCTCGCCTGTTTTCGAGAGTGCGCCATCCCAGTGCACACAGCATGAGTGAGACACTCGCGTATGTGGAGTAGTTATTTGTAACCCATCTTGCTGCTCTATGCTGCACCATTTCCAGTTTATGGATGTTTTTCTTAGTGACTCCATACAGGGGATGCATATTCCAATATTGGATGAACAAGTGACTTATAAGCCGCCTGGCGTATACCCGGGTGTTTAGGTTTAATGTTCCTTTTAATGAAACCTAATGCCTTATTTGCAGATGTGGTAACCTTATCAATGTGATGGTTAAATGATAGGTCTTCACTAATATCAACACCAAGGTACCTGGAGTGCTTGACTGCTTCAAGCACATGTCCGTTCAATGTACATGTATATGTGGTTGGAATAGGAGAACGGGCTTTGGCGATGTGTATTACGTTACACTTACCTGGATTGAACTCCATATCCCACTGGAGCTCTCACTGATGGGAGTCGATCGAGGTCATTTTGCAGTGTTAGAGTCTGCTTCGCGAGAAATGGCAAGATATGCAGCAGTGTCATCGGCAAACAAGCGCACTTTGGAGGCAATGTCTTGAGGCAGGTCATTTATATATAATAACAAGAGGGCCATGATGGCCCTAATTCGCTCACCTGACTCCATGAACACCAGAGGAGAATGTGACATTGAGTTCATGTGTTTTAAAAAAATTGTGCTATTTTTAGACGGCGGTCATCTTGGATTAAGCGATGACTCTCATTTTACCAAATCTGAAAATGCTTCACCCAAGGATCGGAACTTCCTATGACGTTTGGCCAGCATCGGCCATGTGGTTCCTGAGAAAAAGACGTTCAAAATCTCAAATAAATGGACCTTTTGGCGGCCAGAGCAATCGCCTCATCGATACCTTCAATTTGATATGACATGAGCATATTCGGTCAAAAATAAAATTTGACCCCACGGGCCACGCCCATTTTTGACCCCGGGGTCACCATTTTCACAACTTTAAAAGAGCATTGTACATCGATCATTCCTACCAAGTTTCGTCGAAATCCGGCCAGTGGTTCATGAGAAAAAGATTTTTTAAGAATTTGTGCTATTTTTAGATGGATTAGCGATGACCTCCATTATAACAAATCTGAAAAGGCTTCATCCATGGACCATAACTGTGAAGTTTGGCTACCATGGGCCAAGCGGTTCATGTGAAGTAGAATTTTTAAATCTCTAATAAAAGAACGAACTTTTGACCTTTCGGCGGCCATCTTGGATGACATAACCATCAGATTTCGACAAATAATTCACCAGAGTGATCGCCTCATTGATACCTTTGATTTGATATATAACATGACCATATTCGGTCACAAATAAAATTTGACCCCAATTTGACCACACGGGCCACGCACATTTTTGACCCCGGGGTCACCATTTTAACATCTTTGAAAGAGCATTGTACATTGATCATTCCTACCAAGTTTCGTCGAAATCCGACTGGCGGTTCATGAGAAGAAGATTTTTTAAGAATTTATGCTATGTTTAGACGGCGGCCATCTTGGATTAGCGATGACCTCCATTTTAACAAATCTGAAAAGGCTTCACCCATGGACGATAACTTTTAAGTTTGGCTACCATGGGCCAAGCGGTTCATGTGAAGAAGAATTTTGTAATCTCTAATAAAAGAACGACCTTTTGACCTTTCGGCGGCCATCTTGGATGACATAACCATCAGATTTGATTTCGACAAAAAATGCACCAGAGTGATCGCCTCTTTGATACCTTCAATTCGATATATGACATGACCATATTCGGTCAAAAATAAAATTTGACCCCAATTTGACCCCACGGGCCACGCCCAGTTTTGACCCCAGCGTCACCATTTTAACAACTTTGAAAGAGCATTGTACATCGATCATTCCTACCAAGTTTTGTCGAAATCCGGTTGGTGGTTCTTGAGAAGAAGATTTTTGAAGAATTTGTGCTATTTTTAGACGGTGGCCATCTTGGATTACGCAATGACGTAATTTTAACAATTTTGTAATCCCCCTACCTAAGGACCATGATCATGAAGTTTGGTGACTATAGGCCCAATGGTTACTGAGGAGAAGACGTTTGAAAATGTTCACGGACGACGACGGACGACGGACACATTGCGGTAACAATAGCTCACATGAGCTTCGCTCAGGTGAGCTAAAAAGAGAATAGGACCGAGAACTGATCCTTGTGGTACGCCAGATGTTACTGGGACTGAATCCGATGCAATGTTCTCAATCACTATCCTTTGGGACCTGCCTGCAAGAAATGCCTGGATCCACGCGATGATCCTTACAAACAACAGGATCATTACAAGGGATCCTTACAAACAACAGGATCCTTACAAACAACAGGAACACATAATACGGATTATATATAAAAAGTTTATTGCTATTACAAGTAGCTAAAATTATTTTTCTCTGCGGAGATTTTCAACTACACTTGTGCAAATTTATAATTGGTCACCCTATACTTGGGTCGTTTTTAGCCAAATACTAGATTCAATCAGTATAAAAGGTGCTTTATATTATAGAGTTAACTGTATTGTAATTTTCAAACTTGCGGCGTATATCAGATGAGGATGGCCGCGGCCCGCATGTCGAGCCCGCCGAACCATTTGATGGTCTCAGAGTGTATTACCCAATAAGCATACACAGTTTCAAGCAAATCTGACTTACGGTTACAGAGATAGTAGGTATGTGAACACTTTAAAGCAATTTTTGACAGAAACTTTAACGCAAACTTCTAAGTCATTTGACCTTGACATAGGGGCACAGGGGCCGCATGAGTGGGACACAGAATGAATATATGGATGATGATTAATAAACATATGAAGTTTCAAGTCAATGTGACTTAGGACTGCAGAGATGCAAGGTATTTAAAAACTTTAACGCAGATTTCGGAACGCAAACTTCTAAGTCATTTGACATTGACCTTGGGCATAAGGGCCGCATGAGTGGGATACAGAATGAATATATGGATGATGACTAATAAGTATATGAAGTTTCAAGTCAGTGTGACTTAGGACTGCAGAGATATCAGGTATTTAAAAACTTTAACGCAGATTTTGGAACGCAAACTTCTAAGTCATTTGACCTTGACCTTGGGTACAGGGGACGCATGAGTGGGATACAGCAATATATGGATCATGACTAATAAGAATATGAAGTTTCAAGTCAATGTGACTTAGGACTGCAGAGATATAAGGTATTTAAACACTTTTAACGCAGATTTCGGAGGACGGACGGACGGACGGACACCCGGACGTCATTGTGATTACTATGTATCGCTTTCCGCAAGCGGGATCGACAAAAATGATAGGTCGGAAAATCTATTTAATGGAGCCATTAAACATGTTTTCCGACCTATACTTTTCTGATATACGCCGCAAATTTCAAAATTACAATGCGGTTAACCCATTTCTAATGCACTCCTTTACTACTGGCGTACGAATACATATTGAAATAATTTGTGACCGTTCATCAACAATAATACCTGTAATGTATTACCATCAGCCAATCAGATTGCGTGATATTTATAGAGTGCATTAGAAGTAGTATTAATTCATTAGAAAGGCAATGTAGAACATATTTTATTAATGCATTAAGCGATCATTCTAAAATAACTGACCAAGTTGACCACACCCACATGTAATATTCGTACAAGTACAACATTTGCGAGTAGAATTAATGGCTAATATCGCTCGTGCCCACCCGAGGATTTTAATGTCAGCCACTGGGGTAATGTTTTAATTACAGACGAGTCACGGTTTAATTTCCGTCAGAATGAGGGCGTGGGGAGCGGTTCGTGGAGCCCTGGGTCGTTATACTAAACTTTGTACGACTGAAATGTGCAAAATTATGATAGACTGTATATTTCACATTCACACTGTTTTATTTTAAACAATTACTGAATTTACATTTATTGAGCATACTCAATAAATGTAAATCCGTCAATTGAAATTCCCAGATGATTTAGTCGTACGAAGTTTAGTGAAACGGGCCCCAGCTCTGCAGTGACAGACCATCATGGTATGGTATTCGCTACATACCACGACACCGCTGGTGGTAGTGGAGATACAAGGGAATCTCAACGCCCAACGATACCAGCAGCAAATTATTCTGCCTGTCCTTGTTTTGTTTTTTTTCTTTGTTGGTGTTTAACGGCCTATCAAGAGCTAAGGTCATTTAAGGCCGGGTAAATGGGTTTAGTACTAAATCCCATATAGTACCTGTACAAGTACATGTACATGTTCAAGTACATATACAAATGGGGGGGAAAACCCCAAAATCAGAACTGAATATTTACAATAACAAAACTATATATTCAGCCCTGAAATAATCCTGATCTGATGCCAGGTCCTCGCCACACCAGAATCACTTGACCCCTCCCAAAAGCAGTAGGATCAGTAATAATCTTACTACTTTTATAATGGGCAATAACCCAATTCAACTCCCAGGTAACACAAGAGCCAAAGATAAAAACGTACACGAGAGTCAAACCAGGTGGAACCCCTACCGTTAATTTACGCCGTCTCGTTCGCCCGACCACCACCCACTGCTCCTATGTGACTGCCAATCGTGGCATGTGAGTAGTGCAAGACAATGTGTCATGTCATGTAGTACGCGGTTCAATGCAAGTTTTACGGGATAATCGCATACTAACATTACCATGGCCTTCCAAAAGATGGATCTTAACCCAATCGAGCACGTCTGGGATCTTATCGACAGACAGATGAGACGGCGCCCACAACCACAGAACCTGCCCGCCCTACTGCCGGAATGGCAGAATGTGACACAGTGAGAGCTATGGAATTACGTAAACTCCATGAGCAGTCGGTGTATGTACACGGACATTTGTAACTTGTGTGAATTTTACATGTGAGGGTGGTCGACTTTCATCAATTATTTTTTAGAGTGGTCGCATAATGCATTAATAAAATATGATCTACATTGCCGTTCTAATGAATTAATACTACACATAAATCACCTTTTATACTGACTGAATGCATCTTGTAGTTGTCTAAAAAGTATAGGGTGACCAATTAGAACTTTGCGCAAGTTTAGATGCGACACAATCATATTCTAATTGCAACATATTTGATATCTCCCAAGTTTTCTGCTCTTCGGAGTGTGAATTCATGTGATAAAACAGAATCTCAAAGATGTTTCTAGTATTTGACACGAGATTTGTGAAACTCGTCAGCAATGTTATGCAGGTGTCACCTCGCAAAAGGTTTGGTACATTAATTTTGCTCGACTTGTTTCATAGATCTCGTATGTGAAAACTTGTTTGAGATTCTCTATTTACACTTGCAGTATCAAGGTGCATGATCACGTGGTTACAACGACAACAACAATACCCGAAATTGTTGAACGCTCGCTCATTTCAAAGTAAGCATTATTTGATATTTTCCTTAATATGCAACGGATTTTGATGAATATCGCGCAGCAAACGCATTTGGTGGTCCCGGGAGTTCGGCACATACTTATGCCGGTTTTGCGAACTCGAGAATCGATTTCCGTGTCGGCAGGTAGACACGGAAATCGATTCTTCGCAAAGACGACATAAGTTTGGGCCAAAGTACAGAGACCACCAAATGCAGCTTAACAAGACGCATTTGATGCACCATATTTATAAAAATCCATTACTTAATAAGGACAAAATAAAAGAATACATACTTTGAATCGGAGGCGCTTCTGGAAATTTCCGTACTTGTTGTAACCACCTAATCATACACCTCGAGTATGCTGCATTAGTACTTAAGAGATCATAGATTAAATGTTCGGACATAGAATTATATTTGTATGACAAATGAATTGGGCTACTCATATTTAGGCCTCTCACTCTCTCTACTGAAAAATATACACTGTGTGTATTGTTTGTTTATTGGTGTTTAACGGCCTATCAACAGATAACAAATATATTCAGCCCTGAAATTAGAATAATCTGACCTGGTGCCAGGTCTATACCACACTCGTCACTTGGCCCCTTCCGCTAAAATAGGATTATGAATAATCATAAAACTCACATAAGGGGCATAACCAGATTCAACTGTCACATACAAAATGTCAAAGACGTATGTGAGGGCCAAACCAGGTTTCCGGCAAGGATGAACCCCGATCGTTAAATTACCTGTCACATTCCAGTCTCCGCGAAAGTCGTCTCGTCGGTCCATCGGACATGTCCGTTAAAAAAAACTTGTTATTACTTTTTTTATTCTAAGCTTCAAAGAAATCATGAAATAACCTTCCTTTGGTATGTGCTTCTGGTTCTAGCTAGCTTTTCTTATATGACTGACATACTTAAAAAGCTAAAAAGGTCTTAAATATCACACAAAATCAATTTTTATTTTTTATAAAAAAAATTCAGCCCGGTCTGGTAAAAGTTTCAAGTTTACCAGGCCGAATGTCCTGTAAAATGTTTGCATTTTCGCGGAGACTGACATTCTCTTACCTGCCACCCACCATTTTACACATGTATGGAAATGGATTCTGATGATATGTGTAAATATCACACTAAATGGAAGTTGTGGATACAAGGAATCATATGAAGGTTGATCCACAGGTTCTTGAAGAATCGTTAATATTTCGGTGTTTTATGGGTTATTTCGGTATATCTGGTAGTTTGTGTGCATTGTTACCAACATACAATTTACGTTACCTCCCGCGAGATACACATATAAGTACGATACTATTGCGAGTATGTCGACAGCATAAAAGGGGTCACAAAGTTCGGAATGGTGAATGTGTAGATAATGGATGATTTATGTTGTGAGTTATGATTGAGCATTAGTAGTTGCACACTGTGTACATGGTGTAAATTACCCAAAACCAACGAAGTCCATCCAAATATACCCAAAATTCACCAAAATACCCATATGACACCAAACATACTTATCATCTGTTCAAACACCTGTGGGTCGGTCTGTACAATATAATGTATCAGGTAACCTGCCCTGTATTGTCTGAATACGTACTGACTGATAACATATGGTTGTATCAGGCATTGACGTTGCATTGACCTGATACAAACATCCGGGTTACAACGAATTGAAAACTGACGTTCCGTTGGTCGGATCACGTCATGTGATGTTACCATATGATATCAGTGCAATGACGGAATGTAAACAAGTCCACGTTCAGTCCATAGATAACGACGTCTGTGGTTATTTCGAGCATATAACGTTACCTGATAAATAAAATACCAGGCTAGTGTCTTTTGGTATCAAGTTTATCAAGCTCGGCTCGGAAATTACAGGATATTTTTGATATCAAAAGACATTAGATAGCCTGGTATTCTCTATTTAACAAGTACATTATGTGTAAGATTCTGAAATGCTCCGAAACATGTTTTAGTTAACCCGTTCAACCATAAATAACTGGACTGGATTTTGATGTTAATTTTCCGACTAATCCAAAATGATTTTCAGACTAGTCCATTTATATCAAGAAATGACATTGTTAAACGAAGCAAACTTGATGGCAGCCTTGATATTAAAAATCATTTTTTTAAACATTTTTGCCCTACAAACAAGGTAATCCCAAGTCCTCAGTGACCTTGACCTCACATGTGGAAGACGCGGATCTAGGACCCAATAAATGGCTTATTTGAAAAACGTTACCCCACCCACCCATTTCCTTACACTGTACGCTGTAGTGTCTATTGTACAACAATTGGTGGGTGGGGTAATGGTTTACAAATGAGCCATTTATCAGGTCCTAGGTCGGAGTCTTCCACCTGAGCATGACTTTGGATGAACAGACATGGGTCTTATGGAAAACAAAGCAGCATCCATAGACGCACATTGTGGCTAAATATTATCAAAATCGGAAAAGCACTTCACAGTCATTGAACAAGAGGGCCATGATGGCCCTAATTCGCTCACCTGACTCCATGAACACCAGAGGAGAATGTGACATTGAGTTCATGTGTTTTTAAAAAATTGTGCTATTTTTAGATGACGGTCTTCTTGGATTAAACGATGACTCTCATTTTACCAAATCTTAAAATGCTTCACCCAATGATCTGAACTTACTATGAAGTTTGGCCAGCATCGGCCATTTGGTTCCTGACAAAAAGACGTTCTAAATCTCGAATAAATGGACCTTTTGGAGGCCATCATGGATGACATAATCATCCGATTCCGACAAATATTGCACCAGAGCAATTGCCTCATCGATACCTTCAATTTGATATATGACATGAGCATATTTGGTGAAAAATAAAATTTGACCCCACGGGCCACGCCCATTTTTGAGCCGGGGTCACCATTTTAACACCTTTGAAAGAGCATTCTACGTCGATCATTCCTACCAAGTTTCGTCGAAATCCAGCTGGCGGTTCATGAGAAGGAGATTTTTTAAGAATTTGTGCTATTTTTAGAATTTTGAAATTTCTAATAAAAGAATGACCTTTTGACCTTTCGGTGACCATCTTGGATGACATGACCATCCAATTTCGACAAAAAATGTACCAGAGCGATCACCTCTTTGACACCTTTGATTTGATATAGACATGACCATATTCGGTCAAAAATAAAATTTGACCCCACGGGCCACGCCCATTTTTGACCCCAGGTCACCATTTTAACTTTGAAAGAGCATTGTACATCGATCATTTCTACCAAGTTTCGTCGAAATCTGGCTGGCGGTTCATGAGATGATATTTTTAAGAATTTGTGCTATTTTTAGACTGCGGCCATCTTGGATTAGCGACGACCTCCGTTTTAACAAATCTGAAAAGGCTTCACCCATGGACCATAACTGTGAAGTTTTGCCACCATGGGCCAAGTGGTTCGTGTGAAGAAGAATTTTGAAATCTCTGATAAAAGAACGACCTTTTGACCTTTCGGCGGCCATCTTGGATGACAAAAAATGCACCAGAGTGATCGCCTCGTTGATACCTTCGATTTTATATATGACATGACCATATTCGGTCAAAAATAAAATTTGACCCCATTGCGGTAACATAATGAAAGGTGTTACTAACGCATGATGCACGTATGTTCATGGACTAACACTCTATTCCCTCTTGTACATAGACGAGTGAATATTATTTTTTATTTTTTTTTTCGATATAAAAATGATAATTACTTGCAAAAACGCAGATCCTGATGAGACGGCTCGTCAGGAGCGGGCTCATCTGGATATACACTGTTTGCCAACACCGCTATAGAGGTATTTAGTGCTGGAAGGGTTAAGAAATATGTTTAAAATGAAAAATAGCAGACAACAATATCCATTTCCGTCTGTTAAGGATTAATAATTCACTCATTCCACTTGAATGTCTGCTATTAACCCATTTCAGTCTAAGGATACTATGATATTTGTTGAAAAAGTCTCATTATTTTGTTCATTCATCGATAAAGGTATATGTTGTTACCACTCATGTGAACCGTCTCGTCGAGACGGTTCAAATGAGTAGTTACAACATATACTTTCGAAAGAAATAAAGAAAATAGGGATTTTTCTCTCTCAAAAGGCTCATACTACTAAAAGCGTATCCCATCTGTAATGGGTTAATTAGGATTAGAAACAAAACAAAGAGGAGATAGCTGTGGTCTGCATGTCACGCACGTACGTACGCCAATATGCCGACAATATCACGCTGACCACAAGCGGGCTCAACAAAAATGGTGTAAATTATTCAAATTTAATAATACAGGTTGAGATTGTTCTAAATACGAGAAATGCAAAAGTTTATGTACACAGAAAATGTGTAAGTCCTAAAAAAAGGTATTGTGATGTGGGCACCCTGGCCAATCTAGTGATGTAATAAGTTCCATGCCCGTAGCAGTGCCTAAAATAATGTCACGGCCGACACAAATAATAATTATATTTTGGACTGAAATTAGAACCTGACCCAGTTAGTGCCAAGTCCTCACCAAACAAGTCACTTAGCCGCACTCCCTAAAAGTAATATGATTAGTACAAATATTACAACTTTTATAATGGGTATAACTGGATTCAAATCTCAAGGAAGCAAAAAAGAAAATGTACCCGAGGGCCAAACCAGTAGCCAATTTCACCAACATTGCAAAGTTTGTTTGTTTGTTTGTTTATTAGTGTTTAACGGCCTATCAACAGCTAACGTCATGTAAGGCCGGGCAAACGCGTTTGATCCCATTTTAACCTGTTGCCTTGGGGGGAAAATCCCAAAATCAGAACAAAATATTTACATTGAGAACAAATATATTCAGCCCTGAAATTAGAATATCCTGACCTGGTGCCAGGTCCATACCACACCAAGTCACTTGGCCCCTTCCCCTAAAATAGGATTACGAATATCGTAATACTCACATAAGGGGTATAACCAGATTCAACTGTCACATACAAAATGCCAAAGACGTATGTGAGGGCCAAACCAGGTCTCCAGTCGGGATTTCGGTAAGGATGAACCCCGATCGTTAAATTACCAATCGCGTGCTCCCACCTGCCACCCACTACATTGCAAAGTATACTTTGAGGGAGTAATCATTTATTTTTCCTGAAATGCATTATTTCATATAAAACTAACAACTGCATATACTTGATTTTAAAAGTATGCAGAATTATTATACTGAATTTATTACATTATCACAGCCAAAATGGCTGTGATAATGTAATAAATTCAGTATAATAAAAATTAATAAATTTATCCAAACATTGAAAAATTCTCCCTCAAAGTATACTTTGCTAGAAAAGTATACTTTGCAATTTTGATGAAATAGGCTACAGGTATACATGTATTCGTTAAATTTCCCTTTCGCATGCTCTCAACCAACCGCTACAGCACATAAATAACTCTTAATTTACAGTGGTAAAACATCAAATAATGTTGACCATCATAAATTATGCCATAATATAGTTGCAAATTTATAACAGAAAATTAAAAAAATATTAAAAAGCCAACCCTATCTAGTATATTCTGAGTGAGTGAGTGAATAGGGTTTAACGTCCGCTTTTCTGACATAGAGGTACAAGCCTCAGGGAGTCTACATGCAGACGGGTCAACGGGGTCGTGTCCCTGTATCCACCTGTCCGAGGGGGGTAAATCCCAACTTCAGAACTCAATATTTACAATCAAAATATATATTCAGTCCTGAAATTAGAACAACCTGATCTGGTGCCAGGCCCTCGCCACACCAGCATCATTTATCCCATCCCCTAAAAGTAATAGGATTAGCGCTAATCTTACTTTTATATATGGGGCATAGCCTGACTCAACTCTCACATACAAGAAAGCCAAAAATGTACATGAGGGCCAAATCCGGTATAGTGGGTTCCGGAAAGTATGAACCCAATCGTTAAGCCAGTTTAGTCGCATTTTTCGACAAGTAATGGCTACTTCTGCACTATTCTCAGGATCAGTTGATCCCGCCCCGGTTGCACGGGGTTAGTATATTCTGAACTGTTACACCACAACCATTTTTTAGGCCTAATGAAAATATTTAACAATTATTTCACGTATCTCCAGATAAGTTTTGTATTTAAAGAGTATTATCCCCCCTTATTTCAAATTCAATGAATATTTTACTTTTACAAATGTATTATTGATTTTCTTCCTTATTAAATAGGGAACAAATGATAAAAAATAAAACTAATTTAAAAATTCACTTATTTGAGCTGCAATAAGCAAAAACTGTTCACTTTTTGCAGCTCAACGAAGTCAATTTTCAACTTTATTACAGTATTTTCATTACTCAATTTGAAAATCACTGCGTATTTTCGCATTGCTGCGAGTATTTTGAACTCCCACTTTTGATAATCAATGTGTATTCTGCTAAAATAAGTGTGTAAAATACGCCAATACGCAGTTGATCTGGAGTTCTGTATTTCAGCATGTAAATGAATACAAAAATAATATCTGACAATTGTGTCATTTGTTTGTTTGTTTGTTGGGGTTTAACGGCCTATCAACAACTAAGGTCATTAAAGGCCGGGTCAATGGGTTTAGTACTAAATCCCATTATAGTGTACATGTACATGTACATGTTCAAGTACATGTACAAATTGGGGGAAATCCCAAAATCAGAACTGAATATTTACAATAAAACAAGAGCTCCGCGGAGCAAAATGTCCCGCCTGGCGCAGTTTGATAGTATATAAGGAGCTTGTAATAACCTTGGGGTTAGTGAGCACCATGGGCTTTCTGTAGAATGATGCGGGATGTTGTTACAAATGCATGTATGGAATATTAAAGCATAAACCGAGCGTTAACTTTTCCAAACACGTAAATTTCTAAGTCAGTGACCTTGACCTTTGGGGTTAGCGGGCACCATGGGCTTTCTGTAGAATGATGTGGGATGTTGTTACAAATGCATGTATGGAATATTTAAAGCATAAAACTGAGCGTTAATTTTTCCAAACATGTAAATTTCTAAGTCAGTGACCTTGACCTTTGGGGTTAGCGGGCACCATGGGCTTTCTGTAGAATGATGCGGGATGTTGTTACAAATGCATGTATGGAATATCAAAGCAAAAACTGAGCGTTAATTTTTCCAAACACCGAAATTTCTAAGTCAGCGACCTTGACCTTTGAGGTTTGCGGGCACCATGGGCTTTCTGTAGAATGATGCGGGATGTTGTTACAAATGCATGTATGGAATATCAAAGCATAAACTGAGCGTTAATTTTTCCAAACACGGAAATTTCTAAGTCAGTGACCTTGACCTTTGGGGTTAGCGGGCACTATGGCTTTTTGTTTTTTTAGAATGATGGTGGGATTTGGTTGATCACAAATGCATGTATGGAATATTAAAGCATAAACTGAGCATTAACTTTTCCAAACACGGAAATTTCTATGTCAGCGACCTTGACCTGCATGTATGGAATATTAAAGCATTCCATTGAGGGAAACAGAAGTTACAATGAATTAACCTGAGCGTTATGTTTTAGAAAAAGCTAAACGCAAAAACTTAACGTTGAATGCATGTGAAAAGTAGGTCAATGAACAATGAAAACTAGGTCAAGATCACATGGGCTCCCTCTGTGTGAGAGATGGCTACACCACAGTGTTGATGTATACCGAAGCATTCCATCAAGGGAAACAGAAGTTGTAATACATTAAACCGAGCGTTAACTTTTCCAAACACGGAAATTTCTAAGTCAGTGACCTTGACCTTTGGGGTTAGCGGGCACAATGGGATTTTTGTAAAATGATGCGAGATGTTGTTACAAATGCATGTATGGAATATTAAAGCATTCCATTGAGGGAAACAGAAGTTACAATGAATTAACCTGAGCTAAACGCAAAAATTTAACGTTGAATGGATGTGAAAAGTAGGTCAATGAACCATGAAAAGTAGGTGAAGGTCACATGGGTTCCCTCTGTGTGAGATGGTTACACCGCAGTGTTGATGTATACCAAGTATGGAGGTCGTAGGAGTTATAAATTTCTGGAAACTGAGCTAAACGCAAAAACTTAACGTGAAATGTTGACGAGCCGCCGACACCGACGGAAAAGCTATGCCTATGTCCCGCTTCTGCTAAAGCAGGCAGGACAAAAACAATATATTCAGCCCTGAAATCAGAATAATCCTGATCTGGGGACCGTTTCACTAAACTTTGTACGACTAAAATGATCGTAAGTGCAAATTTAGGATCGCCTGGAAATTTCAATTGATGGATATACATTTATTGAGGATAGGCTGCATATGCTCAATAAATGTAACTCCAATAATTGTTTACAAGAAAACATTGTTAATGTGAAATTTACATCATAATATTGCACTTACGAACATTTTAGTTGTACAAAGTTTACTGAAACCGCCCCCCCCTGATACCAGTAGCCTATTTCACCAACATTGCAAAGTATACTTATCTAGCAAAGTATACTTTGAGGGAGTAATCATTTATTTTTCCTGAAATGCATTATTTCATATAGAACTAACGATTGCATATATTTGATGATTAAAAGTATGCAGAATTATTATACTGCATTGATTACATTATCACAGCCAAAATGGCTGTGATAATGTAATAAATTCAGTATAATAACAAGAAACGAGGCAAAGCCACGAAGGCCAGGTTTTTTCCAAGCATAGACACTTGCATAACATAATTATACCCACTTTTTGTAGACTAGATGGCCGTGGCCTGCATGTCGCGCCTTGGGGCGAGGCATGGACACTAAAAAAACAAAATAGATATTAGTAGATGGAAAAAAAAAAACTTTAACCAAAAAACTTTAAACCGGACACACGGACGAACGGACGGACGTATGCCAAAATGCCGACGATATCGCGCTTTCCGCAAGCAGGTGTGACAATGATGATAAACATAAGATTAGATGGATGGGGTAAAAAAAAATAATTTTTTTTCTTCATTTATTTATGCTTTTAGGCATATTTAATGTATTTATAGACCTCGCATTTAGGCATATTTAATGTATTTATAGACCTCGGTCCGTTACTTCACCCTGTGAGATATAGTACACGAAAAAACTTTAACAAAAAAATTCAAAGTAATTTGACCTTGACATTGGGCACAGGATCGTGCTTTCCGCAAGCAGGTGCAACAATGATGATAAACACCCATGTGAAGTATGAAGGTATTGGGTGAAGCATTTGCAGAGATATAGTACACGAAAAAACTTTAAAAACAAAATTCAAAGTAATTTGACCTTGACATTGGGCACAGGATCGCGCTTTCCGCAAGCAGGTGCGCACAATGTATGATAAACACCCATGTGAAGTATCAAGGTATTGGGTGAAGCAGTTGCAGAGATATAGTACACGAAAAAACTTTAACAAAAAAATTCAAAGTAATTTGACCTTGACATTGGCACAGGATCGCGCTTTCTGCAAGCAGGTGCGACAATGATGATAAACACCCATGTGAAGTATCAAGGTATTGGGTGAAGCAGTTGCAGAGATATAGTACACGAAAAAACTTTAACAAAAAAATTCAAAGTAATTTGACCTTGACATTGGGCACAGGGGCCGCACGGTTGGGGGTTAGAATGAAAAGATGGATGATGATAAACACCCATGTGAAGTTTCAAGGTAATGGGCGAAGCAGTTGCAGAGATATAGTATAACGAAAAAGTTTTAACCAAAAAACTTTAACCAGACGTACGTTAAAAAGTTAACGTTGAAAAGTTAACGTTGAAAATGGCTAAGTCAATTATGTAGAAAAAATAATAGGTGAAGGTAAAAAAATGGTCACATGTTGGATAGTTGTATGTGGTAGGCACCCCTTGGTTATGAAGCTGTGAAAGTTTGGTGGTCCTAGGTGGTACAGTACCAAAGAAATGGACTTAAACACGAAAACTTAACATTGTAACGGGAAAAACTTAACATTGAAAATGGCTAAAAGTCGACTGCACGGAAAAAATGGGTCAAGTTAAAAAAAAAAGTAACATGTTGGATAGTGATATGTGGTGGGCACCCCTTGATTATGAAGCTGTGAAAGTTTGGTGGTCCTAGGTGGTACAGTAACAAAGAAATGGACTCAAACACGAAAACTTAACATTGATTGTGGACGCCGCCCGCCGCCCGCCCGCCCGCCGCCCGCCCGCCCGCCTCCCGCGGCGCGGCTTTGCCAATCCAATAGCCTGGATTTTTTTTCTCAAAAAACCTGGCTAAAAATTAACTAGAAAAAGTCGATGGAGTGCCATCGCAATATACCCACTTTCCCCAAATGTTAAGTCCGAAAGGGGGAGGTAATCTATGATGGAGGGTCGGATAAAAAATCCGAATTCACTTTGCTCATCAGCACATCAAAACGAAGCTACGAACCAAATATCAGACGCGTAGGTATTAAGGTGAAAAAGTTTTTCGAGTTACAAGGAAAAAATAAAAAGGAAATTCTGAGTGCGAAAGGGGGAGATAATCCATGATGGAGGGTCGGATGAAAAATCCGAATTCACTTTGCGCATGTGCACATGATAACGAAGCTACATAGCAAATATGAGGCGCGTAGGTATGAAGGTGAACAAGTTTTTCGAGTTACAAGGAAAAAATGGGAAATTCTGAGTCGGAAAGGGGGAGGTAATCGATGATGGAGGGTCGGATCAAAAATGGGAATTCACTTTGCGCATGTGCACATGATAACGAAGCTACATAGCAAATATGAGGCGCGTAGGTATTAAGGTGAAAAAGTTTTTCGAGTTACAAGGAAAAAATGGGAAATTCCGAGTCCGAAAGGGGGAAGTAATCCATGATGGAGGGTCGGATGAAAAATCCGAATTCACTTTGCGCATCTGCACATGATAACGAAGCTACATAGCAAATATGAGGCGCGTAGGTATAAGGTGAAAAAAGTTTTTTTCGAGTTACAAGGAAAAAATGGAAATTCTGAGTTCGAAAGGGGAGATAATCCATGATGGAGGGTCGGATGAAAAATCCGAATTCACTTTGCGCATCTGCACATGATAACGAAGCTACATAGCAAATAAGAGGCGCGTAGGTATGAAGGTGAAAAAGTTTTTCGAGTTACAAGGAAAAAATGGGAAACTCCGAGTCCGAAAGGGGGAGATAATCCATGATGGAGGGTCGGATGAAAAATCCGAATTCACTTTGCGCATCTGCACATGATAACGAAGCTACATACCAAATATGAGGCGCGTAGGTATGAAGGTGAAAAAGTTTTTTCGAGTTACAAGGAAAAAATGGGAAATTCCGAGTCCGAAAGGGGGAGATAATCCATGATGGAGGGTCGGATGAAAAATCCGAATTCACTTTGCGCATCTGCACATGATAACGAAGCTACATACCAAATATGAGGCGCGTAGGTATGAAGGTGAAAAAGTTTTTCGAGTTACAAGAAACGTGACGGACGTACGTACGGACGTACGGACGGACGGACGGACGTACGGACGTACGGACGGACGGACACCCGTGACGAAAACAATATACCCATTTTTTTTCCTAAAAAAGTGGGTATAATAAATTTATCCTAAAATTGAAAATTTCTCCCTCAAAGTATACTTTGCTAGATAAGTATACTCTGTAATGTTGGTGAAATAGGCTACAGACCCTCGCCATAACATAATCACTTGTCCCCCTCCCAAAACACTTCTGTATCAGTTTGTACACTTTTGGAAACTGTTACACATCCGCCTGTGCTAATCTTGCCAATATTTGTTACCTTCATTACAAAATATTGTGTTTGAAAGCAAGCAGTTTGATTGGCCGAGTCTGGGCTGTTATACAGCTCAGGCATAGCCAATCAAATTGCTTAATCGCGAGTTGGTATTGTCAATAGATGTTCAGAAATGTTGTCATCTGGGCAAGATTAACACAAGATTAAGTGTTCAAGTAGATATACAAATGGGGGGAAAATAAAACAAAAAACAAACAGAACTGAATATTGACAATAAAAAATAAATATATTCAGCCCTGAAATAAAAATAATCCTGATCTGATGCCAGGTCCTCGCCACACCAGAATCACTTGGCCCCCTCCCAAAAGCAGTAGGATCAGTAATAATCTTACTACTTTTATAACGGGCAATAACCAAATTCAACTCCCAGGTAACAAAAGAGCCAAAGATAAAATAGTACCTGAGGGCCAAACCAGGCAAATCGTGATTCCTATAAGGAGGAATCCCTACCGTTAATTTACACCGTTGCGTTCGCCCGACCAACCACCCACCCCACAAAAATGGTAAGACATAAACCTGAATAGTGAGCAATATGGACCTAGATCAGACAGCACATATATGCAGGCTGATCTGGAGCCACATTGGTACCAGGTATCATAGCGCCCCTTTTACCAGTCAAACCCATGTATATTCAGCTAACAAACAATATTAGCAACAGTTAAATTTCAGATAGACCTATTATATATAGCTAACAAATAATACTAGAACAGATAAATTTCATACCATTCGCAGGACAGGCCCATGTCATTTGATTTATGGTGACAACATTCTTACCCTGGAAGATTTGTTTTAAAATAGATTGTTTTACATATGAAGGCTGGATTGTACTTTACATTAATACTACAGTCTTGCAGCTTTTTTTTGTTCACACCTTTTAACATCCCCCCCCCCCATTAGGTTCACGCACCCGCAGACTCTGTTGGAGTTAAATATGGTAAGGAAAAAACCACCCTAAATAGGCAATGAGTGAAATAAAAATATTATCATTAAATTGTCAAGGAATAGGTCAACTTCCCAAACGCACTGATCTTTTTCAATACATAAAAGAAAAAAAATATCACATATACTGTTTGCAAGATACCCATTTCACTCCAGGGGAAGACGAAAAATTTGTACGGACTAGGTGGGGTAATGATTGTTATTTCAGTTCATTTCGATCTATGCAAGGGGAGTAGCAATATTATTCAATGGTAATTTAGACTATAAAGTACACCAGTCAAAATGCGATCCCAATGGTAATTTCATTCTACTAGACATCACTATTGAAAATAATAAATTTACACTTGTATGCCTGTATGGACCAAACTCAGATGATCCCCTTTTTTTTCAGAACATATCAAAAGAAATTGATGATATGAATAACGATAAATATATTTTATGCGGAGATTTTAACCTTGTTTTGGACCCAGATTTAGACTATCATAGCTATAAAAATATAAATAATAAAAAATCTAGAGTTATTAGAAATTATTCACGAAAAATATTTAATCGACCCTTTTAGAGAAAATCACCCCCTAATGAGAAGGTTCACATGGAGACGACGACAGCCTTTTCAGCAAGCAAGACTAGATTTCTTCCTCATCTCTGAAAATACTTTACCTTCAAATTAAAAACTGCATCATTGAAAATAGCTACAGATCTGATCATCACCTGTATTGTTAAGTTTTACGTTTTTTCAACAATTTTATAAAGGGAAAACCACTATGGAAACATAACAATTCAATGCTGAAAGACATAAATTACATAAACATGATTAATGAAAAAATAGAAGAAATAAAAAATCAATATGCTATTCCAATATATAACCGAGAAAACTTACATGAAATACCAAACAACGAATTGCAATTCACAATTAACGATCAACTTTTTCTAGAAACACTTATGATGGAAATACGTGGAAAATCTATTTCTTATTCTTCCTTTATAAAAAAAGAAACCAATCAAAAAGAAAAATCATTAACAGAACAAATATTAGACATGGAAAAACAGTTAAAAAAAGAAGACATGAATAAAATTGAAATTTTAAAATTAGAACTCCAGGAAATTCGTAAAATTAAAGTAAATGGTTCAGTTATTCGATCAAGGCTATAAATATAAATGAAGGAGAAAAACAACAAAATATTTCTGTGCACTCGAATCTCATAACTTTATAAGTAAAACAATACCAAAACTTGAAACAGAAAATGGCAAAATAATTACAAATCAGTCAGAGATATAAAAGAAACAGAACTATTTTACACCAAACTGTATAGCAATAAAGACACAGCTGCTTATAAAGATTTCGATTTGGATAATATTTTGGAAAATACGCATGTACCAAAATTAAATGAAACAGAATCAGAAAAACTAGAGGGATTAATCACAAAAACTGAACTAGCCTTTGCACTAAAAAACATGACGAACAACCGTAGCCCAGGTACAAGCGGATTTGCATGCGAATTTTATAAAATGTTTTGGCATAACTGGGTGATTTCATTTGTAGGGCAATAAATTATAGCTATCAGAAGGGTGAACTATCTATAACTCAACGTCAGGGTATAATAACACTAATCCCAAAAGAAAATAAATCTCGACATTTTCTAAAAAATTATAGACCTATTTCATTATTAAACACAATTTACAAAATGGCATCAGCATCTATCGCTAATAGAATAAAAACAGTATTAGACAAATTAATAAATGGGGACCAAAAAGGATTTATTTCAGGAAGATACATGGGGGAAAACACTAGACAGGTATACGACATTATGCAATATATTGAAAAAAAACAATATCCCAGGACTTCTTCTTCTTATAGACTTTGAGAAAGCATTTGACTCTATATCGTGGAACTATATTCATAAAGTACTTCGTTACTTTAAATTCGGACCAAATATTAGGCAATGGATTACATTATTCTACAAAAATGCTCAACTATCAGTTAATCAACATTGTAACCTCTCACCTTTTTTTTTCAATACATCGAGGCTGTCGTCAGGGGACCCACTCTCACCGTACATATTTATCTTATGCGCAGAAATACTTGCAATCAGAATACGCAAAAATCATATAAAATTAAAGGAATTAAAATAAATGGAACAGAATATAAACTAACACAGTTTGCAGATGACACTAGTGCCTTCTTGGATGGATCAAGTGAATCACTAAATGAAACACTTAATGAACTGGAAATGTATGCCCATATGTCAGGACTTAAAGTTAATTTTGATAAAACACAAGTTATTTGGATTGGGGCCAAAAAAAATTTAGCCAAGACTCGATAAAAACAAAATGGAAACTAAAGTGGGGAAATAACAGATTTAAATTGCTTGGAATTACATTTGACACAGATTTAGAAAAATTGTGAACATAAATTTCTCGGAAAAAATGAGGCTCATAAAAGAAAAAATCAACAGCTGGAACAAAAGGTACTTAACACCATTAGGCCGAATCACAGTCATAAAGTCTCTTCTTCTCCCATCATTTAAATCACCTGTTTATATCCCTACCTAACCCCAGTCAAACATGTGTTAAAGATATCAGCAGCATTATGTATGAATTTTTATGGCAAGGTAAATCACGAGTAAAAGGCACTATCACATGCAAACAATATGAGGATGGCGGACTAAAAATGCCAAATATTGAGGACTATATATCGTCTTTAAAAACAACATGGGTAAGAAGAATAGTGTGCAACAAATACAAATTTATAAACATTTTAAATACAGAAATTGATACAGATAATATATTTTAAATTGGGAGATATGTACATCGAACAAAAAATAGGAAAAATTTCAAACCTTTTTTGGCGGGATGTTTTAAAAGCTATTTTTAAAATTACAAAATAAGCTTGAGCCGATAAACATGGATGCATTTCTTTCTAGCCCATTATTTTTTAATAAGGACATAAAATGTGGGACAACCTTCTTCAATAAGGCATGGTTTGATAAGGGAATATGTTTTATAAATGACATTATCAAAATTGATGGAACTTTTGCCTCTCAAAATGAACTTAAAAACAATTTCAACATAAATATAAACTTTCTTCAATATTATGGATGGCCTTGTCAAAGCAATAAAAGATTGGGGTAAAAGTTTGAAACTTATCAATATCGAAAAAAAGTTACAAATGCCATTTACTCCATACAAACTAAAAATATACCTAAAAAACAAAACCGGGACAAAAGACATGTACCTCGCATTAAACTCCAATTCTGAAACTCCAGCTGGTAAAATTAAATGGAACTCCACCTATAATTTTAACAATGAAACATGGAGTGAGTGAGTGAGTGAATAGGGTTTAACGTCCGCTTTTCTGACATAGAGGTACAAGCCTCAGGGAGTCTACACGCAGACGGGTCAACGGGGTCGTGTCCCGTATCCACCTGTCCGAGGGGGGTAAATCCCAACTTCAGAACTCAATATTTACAATCAAAATATATATTCAGTCCTGAAATTAGAACAACCTGATCTGGTGCCAGGCCCTCGCCACACCAGCATCATTTATCCCATCCCCTAAAAGTAATAGGATTAGCGCTAATCTTACTTTTATATATGGGGCATAGCCCGACTCAACTCTCACATACCAGAAAGCCAAAAATGTACATAAGGGCCAAATCCGGTATAGTGGGTTCCGGAAAGTATGAACCCAATCGTTAAGCCAGTTTAGTCGCCTTTTACGACAAGCAATGGCAACTGCAGCACTATTCTCAGGATCAGTTGATCCCGCCCCGGTGCCTGCACGGGGCAATGAAACATGGAAGAAAATATATTTATGGCCGCATACCATAACAAAAGACACAACTCGAAAATGGTTCCAGTACCGAATAAACCACAATATTCTGGCCACAAATGATTTCCTAAATAAGATTAAAATTGTCAGTAGTCCATTATGTACATTCTGTAATAATTTCTCGGAAACAATAAAACATTTGTTTTGGGATTGTAAGGTTACACACAAAATCATTTAGGGAACTTCAAGAATGGTTAGCGACCACCAAAAATATAACTATTACAAATAACGAAAAATCATTCATCTTGGGATTTACGAAAAAACAATAAGTATCTTCAAACAATTAATACTATTAGAAACTAAATACTATCTCTATTATTGCCGGTGTTCAAAAGTAGTACCAAATCTCAGCATACTGAAGCATCGAATTCAACTATTGTATGAAACATCCAGGAAGGCAGCAATAATGGCCAACAAACTTGAAAACTTTACAAAAATTTGGGAAGACTTTATCATTTCAAAATTTTAATTTATGTAACAAAAATACCAAAATATAAGATTTCATCTTCAGCTGAGCTAGTTGCGGGTGCTATAATAAATCTCTGCTTTTGTGCGTTTTTTTTTCTTCCTTTCTTTGTTTTAACCCCTTCCCCACCCCCTCCCCACTTCCCATTCCACCTCATATTATAGGTTTGGGAAATAAAGACATTATAAATATGAATCTAGTAGAAGAATATAATATACATAGAGTAATACAGGTTCAAGCAAAAACCATGATCTGACGGAACCAGCCGCGTTTTGTTTTATAATCAGTGTGGGCATCGGAACAGATTGTACATTGGTTTGTCAATACATAATGTTACCAACAACTGTAACATTTAACCATTTCAGCCCTAAATAACTGGAATGGATTATATATAATATGTTAATTTTCGGTCAATTCCATTCAACACAAAATACTTTTCAAATAATCTATTTATAATTTTTTTTTTATTATTTTTTTTTTTAACAAATATGAAAACTACTTGCAAAGAGTGCAGATCCTGATGAACCGGCTCGTCTGGATCTACACTGTTTAAAAACACCTATATAAATGGCTGTAGTGTTGAAAGGGTTAATACACGATTTAAACAGGTAGATGCACAGCAGGATTGAACTTCACTTTTTACAGAGTGGGGCTGGTTCAGTTGGATCATGGGTAATATGAATGATAACATATAATCAATTACATGTATTACATAGGCTAAATCAAAGTTTGGCTCTTGCAGCGCTGGAGAGTGACATTGTCATATGCGGGTTTATTATAAGTATTACTGTCTTTTTTTTAATAACACGTGCAACTTTTTATTGAAAATTCAGGTATCTCATTAATGACGATTCTCATGTACCAGTCAACCATGAAGTCTTAATAGAACAGTGATTTCTACCCAGTACTGCAAGAGCAAAAGAGGGTGAATATCTGTAATTGCATGTTTTGTATTTGTATCTGACTATGACATGTATATTATGTACGGTTTGTGGGGGATGGCCCCGACCCACCACAAACCTATTACGGGGATTTGTAATGGTTTAACACAACCTCCCATAACCACAGGCATTCGGCGTGTTTCGGCTTTCATCGGTATAACTCTATATTATATGAACAAGGCTTCTTAATTACAATGTTTTAGACTCTATAATCACTAGTAATTCTTTTAATAAGTGTGTATAACTTACAATCATTTAAGTAAAATATATGCACGCAGACTCGAAGTTACTGCAGAATGCTATTTTGATATGGTAAAATACGGACAGGATTGTCCGCAGTTTTACGACCATCAAAAATTCAATACGGACAGTGTTATTATTTTATATTTGCTATTATAGCAAGATAACAATAATTCTCAAATGAACATGTGCACTTTCTGCCAAAATATTCACATTAGCATTAATAAAATCGCAGAATATGTCATGTGTCTGACCAAAGTTGGATGGCTTGTTCATATATATATAGTTATACTGATGAAAGCCGAAACACGCCCAATGCCTGTGCCCATAACAACATCAATTTACCCCTATCTACAGTATACAATAAACATGTATAAAATCAACATTACACTGTTATGGTCCCTCGGGTGAGAAAGATTAACTTACGACATCTGCAACCAGCGTAGCCCCAGATCAGCCTGCGCATCCGCGCAGTCTGATCAGGGCCCACGCTGGTTGCCACTTGCCCAATCAAACAACGTTTGTTTCATGAATAACAGTTTTTAATCAGTCTATTGATTGTACAGTTGTGATCAGGCTCGACACTAGTTTCAAAGGTTGGAACATCCCTGTTCTCAGCTCTACAGAATATCGCAATAACCCTAAATATTCGGACGCCATTATTTTGGGTAACACATATGAATATATTTACACATTTTATAAGTTCATAATGCAAACGCCCATTCGACGTACTGCGTTTACATCCCAATACAATACAGGCCCGTAGCGGTGTGTAAAATAATGCCACGGCAGCCTTTTTAGCGGAAAAAATTCCACTTAGACTCTCAAAATTGGATGTTCAACGCATGAAGCTGACGAAAAAAAACCCCAAAAAACAGGCCAAAATAATGCCACGGCAGTGCCGTGCTGCCGTGGTGGCCGCTACGGCCCTGCAATATATTAGACCCACGTGCCGTCGCGCGATGCTGTTGATTGGTTAAAGTTTGTTTGACGTCCATAAATTCCAGGAGGTTTGTCAATAACTGCACGCTATTGACCGCTGTTCCAGGAATTGTGACAAATTGACGTAAAACAATAATATTCTTAATTTTAACGCCATATTTGGTTATTTACATTTTGAAACTATCAGAAAATGCAGTGTACATATAAGTAATAAAACCATGGGCTGTTGCTTTTACTGGGGTGTACAATACATTTGGTCTGTGTAAAGTTTGCGAGGAGTCCTTCAGACTCCACATACTTTAAACAGACGAAATGTACTGTGCACCTCAGTAAACGCAACAACCCATGGTTTTATTCCTTAAAAACTGTTTCCCTACAACAGCGAGTCCCAATATTTAGGACTATTACAAGGTGCATGATCACGTGGTTACAACAACAATGGATGAAAGTGTTGAAAGCGCGCCCACTCCAAAAAAAGTATTATTTGATATATTCCTGAAAGGTTACATTACAAACTATCACTTATTTTCTTCAAAATGCTCTAAAAACAACATAGGCGACCCTAATAACCGATTTCTGGTTCGTTTGTATTTTTCGTGATATTGACATTTCTCATATTGCACTGTATCTGACACCTATACTGAGCCAGGCAATGAATTGGTCATCAGTTATCTCTCCTGTTACTCCTACTGGCACGAGGTGGCGCTGTAAAAATAACCGCTATGACGTAGCAGTAGTACAGCCGTCTGATTGGTGGATGAGGGTTTCTTATATAATATCGTTTGGATCTACGGACATTTATTTGTTGCATAATTTCTTCGTTTTTGTCATTTAATATATAGGTTAATCGTTATTTCCTTCGCCTAGTTATAAGTTGGTTGCAATCATCGGCGATGACAAATCTGTGCGGAAGTCGATTGTAATTCACCGTCAAACAGACAGCCGAGCCAGAATCCGAAAAAAATGAGGAATTAAATGTTAAATTGGTATTTCTTTACAAAATGCTGACATAATGCCCGACATTTAATAAATTGATTTTGCTATGCGTCACTTCAGCATACTTGTGTTTTGACAATTTCGAGTTGAAATGAATTCTTTTGAGCTGCCATAATTAGTGACACGCGTGTGTATCTACGTTCAAACGGATGCCGCCCGATGTCATTAATAATTTGGCATAGCAAACAACTTTTACGATGATTTGATAGCAGGTAAATTGGGAAGTGAATTTTTGGACAGGTGTATTCTGAAATCAACGAAGCCACGCCCATTTTATGCTGATTGGTTGAATCAATTTTTTTACTGTCCTGATCAGTGACAGACGTGTGAAGCTATTTCCAACGGTTGTCCGCCGGATGTCAACAATAATGCGGCAGGTGTATATTGAATCCGCGAGGCCACACCTATTCCAAGCTGATTGGTCGAGTCCAGTTTGACAGACATGGAAGAATGTACATCAGGATGATTTCTACAGTTACGAAAATGCAATCTTGATGTGTTTGTTTTAACACATGCATGATTGTTATATTGCATGACTAAAATTGTGCAACTTGAATGTCCCCATGCTTATTGTTCCGTGATAGATAAAGGAAATACTTTACTATTTTTGAATACTCAAATATAACTAAATTACAGATTTTGTTCTTGGACAGATAAAAAGAATTAAAATTATATATTCAATTTTCACATGGACAGTATACATTAATGGACAAAATTCTTTACTCTTTCTAATCTATTTGCCTACTGACTTGTTTCAAATAAATAGAACATGTTTAGACTTGATGTTAAAAACAAAAGATGTTTCCAGAAGAAAACCGTTGTTTTGCCAAATTGGCATGTGTATGATGTGACTGGAGAAATGGGGTTTGTATGATTTGTGACCAGTGTACATGTAGGTCCTAATCAAATATCACACTCCTGTAGTCGAAATGCGTTAGTGTGTTTCATTGATGGAATAGTAAAAAGTTCAGATCCTGATCAGACTGCGCGGATGCACAGGCTGATCTCGATCTACACTGGTCGCAAAAGCCCTTTAAGCCCCGTGTTGTGTTTGGCTTATTACAGACCTTCTCAGTCGCAGTTCGCGGGTGGAAGGGACCATTGGCGGGGCAATTAATCACTCTGATAAGTACAGCGGATGTTGACACAATCTTCAAACAACATATGGCAATATGCCGTCACTGGCCCTGTTGTGCACCACACACCTGTGGCAATTACAGCGACTAATTTTCTCGCTGCTGGGCCTGTCCAGGGAGTTCGGCAGAGTAGACACGGAAATTGATTCTTCGCAAAAACTACAGAAGTTTGGGCCAAAGTACCGAGACCACCAAATGCGGCTTAACAAGACGCATTTGATGCGCCATATTTCATCAAAATCTGTTACATATTAAGGACAAAATAAAAGAATACGTCCTTTGAATCGGAAGGCTTCTGGAAGTTTAAGTACTTGTTGTTGTTGTTGTTTTAACCACATTTAGACACAATTTTCCCTAGGAAACCCCCATTTTATAGGAGTTTCCCCAAGCAAATGGTACGCAAATAATTAGTTACATAGTGTCGCATAATAATTAAATTAAATTATTATACAACTTATGTACAAGAAAAAGTTAATCACAAAGTATATATCACAGAGTTTTTCTGTCGACGTTGTTAATTATTCGTTTAGTAAATTGTACAAAATATATCGGTGAAAAATAACATACATTTGATAGACACATCGATGTATACACGTACACACGGACATAAACAATGGTGCGACTGGTGTGACATTGCCAAACCAATAATTATTTTTGGTGTGATATTCCTCACAAATAATCACCCTGGGCAAAAACGACGTTGCACCAATATGTCCGCCAGTGTCGCACCAATCATTTGCACATCATTACTGTTTCACAGTATGTTAAAGGTACATGCCCACTCAGTAGGCACAAAATGAACATTCACCATTTTGTGCCTACTGAGTGGGCATGTACCTTTAACCCTTAGACATCATTACCGTTTCACAGTATGTTAACCCTTAGATCGCTATCTTCATTTTTTGTCGTCTGCTGTTTATTTTCTATTTTCCATTTTTATCATCAAAAACATGCTTTGACAGCACTTTAGAATAATTAACATGCTTTGTCAAACCATGTTTTTATTGAGAAATAAGGCAAGCTATAAAAGCAACAGCAGACGACAATTGTGTGTGTAGCGGTCTAAGGGTTAATAAGACTTTCATAATACATTAAACGACCATAAAACGGGTACAGCAGATACAAGACGATCGCAAAGGATCTGGGGCCCGTTTCACTAAACTTTGTACAACTAAAATGTTCGTAAGTGCAAAATTATGATAGTCTGTAAATTTCACATTAACAATATTTTCTTGTAAACAATTATTGGATTTACATTTATTGAGCATAGGCTGCATAGGCTGCATATGCAGCCTATGCTCAATAAATGTAAATCCATCAATTGACTTTCCAGACGATCCTAAATTTGCACTTACAAACATTTTAGACGTACAAAGTTTAGTGAAACGGCCCCCTGTAATTGTAGCTGCACATTTTCCGCTTTATAGGCAACGGGTTGCACTATATCGCTGCACCATGCTACACAGTAAAAATGTGCATAATAGCATTTACACTTGGCACACTAAAACATAGAAAACACCTGCAGGGTGTTGTTGACATTCATACTTCGCTATATTGTTATTGATAGACAGATTTACAATATGACACAAACATATTACCATCAACATACCTAATATAGTGTGTATTAACACAATTCTTAGGTCACTCTCCACGAGGTAGAAAGTAAACAAAGAATGTTTCAAACGCAAATTTGGACGGACTACTCCGTCATAACTCTTACGTAATGCAGTGTAATGAAATGTAATTAGAGTTATGTACTCAGAACTACTGTAATTGGTGTTGTTCCTTCTAACGTACTGTGCTTAGTTACAAACATTTCTACACAGGGTATCGTATCGTTAACATAACACAGATCAGCAACTCCAACGTACACAACAGGCTCGCGATTGAAATCATAACAGTACACACATACATGTACCGGTAATATGTGGCTGACTGGAGAAATGGGGATTATGGGATTTCATCATTTGTGACCAATGTAGCTTCTTATTAAATATCACACTCCTCTAGCCCAATAATGATCTATATTGCTTGTTCGAAGAATGACATGTGTTTCACTGATGGAACGGCGGACAGTGCAAATCCTGATCAGACTGTGCGGATGCACAGGCTGATCTGGATCTACACTGGTCGCAAAACCCATATTACCGTATTTCTTCTGTCACAATGTGCAGAAATCACAGCATTACATGGACAGGTGACCGTGGGTCGACGTGAAACGGCCATTTACAGGGAAATAAACATTAACAGAAACTCTTGTGGGAGATCCTGTCAATAGGTGTTGTCTGTATGAAGTCCAATGTATTCTGCCTATATGTGTGAATCCAGACTTGATTTATGTACTGGTTTCACCTGGTCATGTGGTCAGTCAGTGGGTGTGCTTTATTTGTGCACTACCAATATTAGCCTCATACTACACATGTTACAAGACAAACAACACTTTGTGTTACAAGGTCACATGGTTACAACAACAACAACAACAAGTACTGAAAAATTAATGTTTAATGTTAATAAATCAGAAATGCCATCATACATTAATGAAATGTTTCATGTTCGGCCAACAAATGAAAATTTACCAACTCTAAGATCCACAACTTCAAGTAATTATATTACACCTAGACCATACAAGGAAATCTTTAAACAAACCATATCTTATTCAGGTTCCATTATTTGGAACTGTTTACCAAGCAAGCTAAAAACAATAGAGACAAGAAATAATTTTCATTGTGAATGTATTCAATGGATAAAAGCTAAATGAATCACCCAGGCAATTCCGTGTATATACATGTAGGGATAAGAATTGATGTCTAATACCTGGCATATACATAATGTGAAAATACAAGTTTGTGTTTATTTTATTATGTTAAAATGTAAATACATATAGTTTGTGGTTCAATCCCTGATCACATTCTTTCCTCTCTGGTCTTTGCAATCAAATAAAATTTAAATCTCAGGGCATATGCCATTTGCATACATTTAGCTTGCTGAATGATTTCACTTGCATTATGACACAGTGGCCATATATGTGTGTTTCTTGATATATTCCAACATGATCCATGGCTGGGTTTGTGCATATATCACGTGTGATCCATTAGTCCTCGCTCAGTGATCAATCCGTATTCCATGTCGTTTGGCATGTGCAAAGACTAAAACTACAAGATGTATATTTGATCAGAGAGGGTTAATTTGCATACTCTCATCCCCACCCACCTGTAAATACATGTTTAAAAAATATATAAATCATTGTTTCATACATTCATTTTAAACCAATATGTCAATGAAAAATAAAATTTTACCAAGTACAGTATTAATGTATTAAACATACGAGTTATTTATAAAATCATGCTTATTACGTTGTATAGTGCTCGCGCTAGACAGACGCTTATTACAATTTATACTACTCGCGATCAACAGACGCTTAAAAGGAGTAATTGATAATAAATAATGCCTATGGTCACGTGTCCTGCCTATTCATGCGGACGATTAGCTGTGCATAATCTCGGGATGTGGGGTCACGTGATCTATTGTTTACGCTGCAAGTCATATTGATGAATGAAATTTTACGATTTAAGCGAGATTGCCGTGGGCTGCAGTGTAAACAATAGACCACGTGATCCCATACCCAGAATCATGCTGAAACACCAGTCTATTTATAGAACGCTAAATATTACACCTAGGAGTAAAGAATAGGAAAGGTCGATCGAACACGCAACCATTTATTAGCGACAATTATGTGTTAACACGGATACATTGACATTACTTGGTGACAATAAGCGGTACATTTACGTGACTGGAGAAATGGTGCTCATGGATTTGTGAGCAGTGTAGCTTCTGATCAGGCGTTACATCCCAGCTCGCAAGCCCATATGGGTCCTATGTGGCTATATATGGGCAGGCCCATATGGGCTGGTTGATATGGGTCCCATGCCTATTAACATGCTTACCTGATTAAAGGTATTACATTTGCTAACATACTAATAATAATCCTTTCATGGACTTTGAACTTCGTTGTTTGAATAAACTTGCAGAAATCACGAATCAACTAATTACACGATGACTATGACGTCCGACAATTTTTTTTTTTTTTTTTTTCTCGATTTTTTAATATTTTAATATTTTTTTGGGATCCACGAGAGACCCGCGTTATAATGGAGATTGCGCTATAAGCGACCGCGTTATAATGGAGCTGCAGTGTACCACATTTTTATTACAAAAATCGGATGAGAGTCTGCTAATTAATTTATTGCCAATGCCTACTTAGATTATTGTGTAACGTGATCCACTGTTGTATATATGTACATGTATATATGAGGGCCTCATGGAAGATTAGTTTGAAACTAAATGTGTAACCCTCTTAAAATAAAGTCTATTATTATTATTATTAAACTTCCAGAAGCCCTCCGGTTCAAAGTACGTATTCTTTTATTTTGTCCTTATTATGTAACATATTTTTTATGAAATATGGCGCATCAAACGCGTCTTGTTAAGTTGCATTTGGTGGTTTCGGTACTTTGGCCCAAACTTCTGTCATTTTTGCGAAGAATCGATTTCCGTGTCTACTGTACGGAAATCGATTCTTCGCATAAGTATGTGCCAAACTCCCGGAACCACCAAATGCAACTCATGAAGACGCATTTGCTGCGCCATATTTCATCAAAATCCATTGGCTATTAAGGAAAATATCAAATAATACTTACTTTGGAGTCGGCGCTTTCAACACTCCAGCCATTGTTGTTGTTGTTGTAACCACGTGATCATGCCCCTTGTGTTACAGACTGAGGCAATAACACCCTCATGTCTTTAAAGGTGCATGCCCACTTAAATATCCTCCTTCTAATGAACGGGGGCCCGTTTCACTAAAGTGTGAATTTAGGATCGTCTGGAAATTTCAATGGATGGATTTACAATAAATGTAAATCCAATAATTGTTTAAAAGAAATAATTGTTAATGTGCAATTTACATAATTTTGCACCTACAAACATTTTAGTTGTACGAGTTTAGTGAAACGGCCCCCAGGCCTGTACACAGAGAGGGTGCGACGCCTTAACCCTTTCAACACCACAGGCCTGTATAGTGGTATTGGCAAAAAGTGTAGAACAAGATGAGCCGGTTTGTTACAGTCTAGGCCCGAAGAGGTGAATCAAATAATGCCACAGTGGACTATTCAGCAAGCGGTGTGGGGGCCCTGCCCCAGAAACAAAATCAACCGAGACCCTCGAAATGTTGTTTCCTGCATCGCCAACATTGGTCCAAAATAGTGCCACGGCGCTGCATGGCTACCGTGGTGCTGTCTACTGCCGTACAGTCATTCCATATTTTATATCCGTGCAATACCGACAGTCCACATGGTTCTTGCAATTATCCACAACAAGGCAGACAATATCGTATCTTCTAGACGTTGGTTGAGCGAAGTAGACCACTATGTCACCCAGCGTGTGTCCCTTTTTGCCAAGGTAATCGAAAACAAATTTCATTGGTCCAGCTCCCACGAAGCCTCGTCGATGCCACCTGTAGAACAAGGATTGTGAGATTTACATTTAACCTTTAACCCTTTCAACACCACAGGCCTGTATAATGGTATTGGCAAATAGTGCAGATCCAGATGAGCCGGCTCGTGACGAGCCGTCTCGTCAGGATCTGCACTTTTTACAAGTAATTTTCACATTTTTGAGAACAAAAACACACCCTTTTCATAAACGGACTAGTCTGAAAATAATTTTGTGAAGATTGTATTGGTTCGGAAATTAACATATAAAACCAAATCCAGTTACTTACTGTGAAAGGGGTGAAAGGGTTAATGGATACAAAAAATTCTAAGTGTATTTTTATTAAAAAAATAAGCATCAAAACATCCAGGTGCACATGTACAATATGCATAGAAGATGTGTGTAAAGATTCAGATCGATAGACGAGTAGTGAACACAAACTCTGTACCCTATATATACAAATGTAATTGCATACAAAAATGTAGAAAAAATGGCCGAGCTAAAACGGTGATATTTTTGCAATAACTTTACGTGCATACGCGATAGTATTTGCGTGCGCACGCGATATGCTTTGCGTGCACACACGATAGTCTTTGAGTGCGCACATGGTAATCTGCATGCGCATGCGATAGGTTAGCCAATGAAATGACGTGCACCAGTTTACCAGGTTTGTCTCCATTGTCGGAATTTAAACGCCATTTGCGTTGATGGTCTATCACGTGCACACGTAAAGACTATCACGTGCACACACAAAGCATATCGCGGGCACACGTAAGCAGACTATCGTGTGTGCATGCAAAGCCTATCGCGTGCGCACACAAAGCCTATCGCGTGTGCACACTAAGCTATTGCATGCGCACGCGAAAGTAAAATATATTTCCATGTCCCCTCTGTAAGTTTCAGATCGATTGACTAGTGTATACAAATTGAGTAGTGTACACAAACTCTGCAGTTTTCCTGTCCGCCACCCGCCTGTAAAACATAATAATTATGTACCGTTTTTTTTTTAATATGGTTGTATAAAAAGCATTTACCGGTAATGGTAGATGTGTATTAGTTTTCTGAACATATATGACCTATGAATGACCTTCGAAAAAAAGAAAGTAAAAAGAAAAAAGTTTTATTATTGAAACAAGAGTTGTCAGAAGACAATGAAGCGCGACTGATTGTTTAGTTTAAACGAATATCAAGAAGTTGTGTGACAGGAAAGAACCTTTCGAGGAAGGCATGTGTAAAATATAAAGTGGCGCAAAAGGAAATAGAAACTAGAAATGGACGCTTGTCGACAAGCGCATGTGTATCCCCCTCCCCAGATACACAAGTAGTTTGAAAAAAAGGGTGTTCGAGTTATGCTCCGGAGACAAAATCAGTGACGGAAAAATAAAGGGAGATAACTAAAGAATTAATGATGCAAGAGTTGTCATTCTTGCGGGACACACCTTTAGGGTCGTGGTCTATGCATGTGTGAAGTTTCATGAAAATATTCCAAAGGGTGTTTGAGTTATGCTCCAGACACGGAAGCAGTGCACGAAACAATAAAGGGAGATAACTAAGAAATTAACGACGCAAGAGTTGTCATTCTTACGTGAGACACACCTTTGGGTCTCTTCTATGCATGTGTGAAGTTTAATATAAAGTAGAAAATGTGTTCATAGAACACGGATGTCCCACATATCGCTTTGATAATAAATGAGGCCAAATTGCAAGTCAAAATTTTCTTTTACCTGAGCGTTAAAGTTTTTGAAGCACCAAGTATGTGACCTTGACCCTGGCTTGGCGGGGGCAGGACAAACGTGGATTTGGCACAGGGCGGTAGAGGACCATTAGAGCAATGCATATATGAAATATGAAGTTGATCCGTGAAAGAAAACAGAAATTATAAGATATTTACCTGAGCGTATGATGTTAAACCCTGGCTTGGCGGGGGCGGGACGAAAGTGGATTTGGCACAGGGCGGTAGAGGACCATTAGAGCAACGCATATATGAAATATGAAGTTGATCCGTGAATGGAAAGAAAAATTATAAGATATTTACCTGAGCATTAAAGTTTTTGAAGCACCAAGTATGTGACCTTGACCTTGGGATTAGCGGGGGCAGGACGAACGTGGATTTGGCACAGGGCGGTAGAGGACCATTAGAGCAATGCGTATACGAAATATGAAGATGATCCATGAAAGAAAACAGAAATTATAAGATATTTACCCAAGCGTTAAAGTTTTTGAAGCACTAAGTATGTGACCTTGACCCTGGGCTTGGCGGGGGCAGGACGAACGTGGATTTGGCACAGGGCGGTAGACGACCATTAGAGCAACGCGTATATGAAATATGAAGTTGATCCGTGAATGGAAATAAAAATTATAAGATATTTACCTGAGCGTTAAATTAAAGTTTTTGAAGCACCAAGTATGTGACCTTGACCCTGGGATTGGTGGGGCAGGACGAACATGGATTTGGCACAAGGTGGTAGAGGACCATTAGAGCAATGCGTATATGAAATATGAAGATGATCCATGATCCATGAAAGAAAACAGAAAGTATAAGATATTACCCAAGCGTTAATGTTTTTGAAGCACTAAGTATGTGACCTTGACCCTGGGCTTGACGGGAGCAGAACGAACGTGGATTTGGCACAGGGCGGTAGAGGACCATTAGAGCAATGCGTATATGCGTGTTCGAGTTATGCTCTGGATACAAAATCAGAGCACGAAACAACAAAGGGAGATAAGTAAACAAGAATTCCGCGGAATCAGATGCCTCGCCTTGTCCCGCCTTGACCTCAATTTTCACTGGCCCGAACATATTATACAATTATTGACTAGTGAACCATAGAATATCAGATTATATTCTATGGCTCACTAGTCAATAATTGTTTTATTATATGATAATAGTCTGTATATAGCACTTACGACCTTATGCTACTAGACAAAAAATGAAAAAAAAAAATGGAAAAAAAGTTTAAAAATTAAAAATAATAATGCTTGCTACTGGAGCACAGAATTTTTTTTAATAGTCCTATATTTATCTACATATATCTGCACAGGTCCACATATTGCCACAATATTTTCCAACACAGTTTACGGAAATGTAATAATATCATTTACCTGTATAAATTACCTGTAAGTGGTCAGTGGTCAGTTGCACATGCTAGCACATGCACAGGTGAATAGTCTGTATATAGCACTTACGACCTTATGCTACTGGACAAAAATTGAAAAATAATTTGAAAAAAAAAAATGAAAAAAAAAAAAAAAAAAAAAAATGGAAAAAAAAAGTTTAAAAATAATAATGCTTGCTACTGGAGCCCAGATTTTTTTTTTCAGTCAAATTGAAAAATAATTTGAAAAAAAAAATGAAAAAAAAAAAAAAAAAAAAAAAATGAAAAAAAAAAGTTTAAAAATAATAATGCTTGCTTTTGGAGACCAGATTTTTTTTTAATAGTCCTATATTTATCTACATATATCTGCACAGGTCCACATAATGCCACAATATTTTCAACACAGTACCCAATGTAGTAATTTACCTGTATAAATTACCTGGTCAACAGTGGTCAAGCACTGGACATCTGCACATGCTAGCCCATGCTAGCACATGGTTCTCCCAGTTTCTATTGTTCTCTCTACAGGTAAGGTGTACAGAGCAGACGAGAAAACAGGTCTTCATGCATTATTGTCCAGTTTGTAGAGTGCGCAAAACAAAACAAAAAAGGGAGATAACTGAAAAATTAGCTACGCAAGAGTTGTCATTCTTGTGCGCGACACACCTCCGGGTCGTGGTCTATGCATGTGTGAAGTTTCATGAAAATATTCCAAAGGGTGGTCGAGTTATGCTCCGGACAGGAAATCAATGAGCGAAAACAAAAAAGGGAGATAACTCAAAAATTAGCTATGCAAGAGTTGTCATTCTTGTGCACGACACACCTTCGGTTCGTGGTCTAATTGAATGTGTTAAGTTTCATAAAAATATTCCAAAGGGTGGTCGAGTTATGGTCAATCAGTGAGCGAAACAAAAAAGGGAGATAACTCAAAAATTAGCTATGCAAGAGTTGTCATTCTTGTGCGCAACACACCTTCGGGTCGTGGTCTATGCATGTGTGAAGTTTCATGAAAATATTCCAAAGGGTGTTCGAGTTATGCTCCGGACAAGAAGTGTCTGCGGCGGACGCATACGCGGACGGCGGACGCGGCGCGCTGTCAAATCCATAGTATCCCTCGACGGAGTCCGGGGGATACAACTAGATTGGTCAGTAAGCGAGGCTTACGGAATACCCCCCGCGTGGGCACACGTACCTCTAAATATGTAAAAACAAAATCCAAGTGTGTGGGCTTGTGACCTTGACTCTGGGCTTAGCGGGGGCGGCACAAACGTGAATTTGTCACTGGGTGATAGAGGTCCATTGGAGCAATGCGTGTGTGCAATGTGAAGCAGATCCGAGCAAGGAAATAGAAGCTATAACTAATTTCTCTGATGTTAAGTTTTGTAAAGAGACTAAGTATGTGACCTTGACCTCGAGATCAGCGGGGATTTATCGAAGCATGATAGTGCAGCCTTAGAGGAATGCACAAGTGAAATATTAAGAATTTTCGATGAAAGAAATAGTTATAACATATTTCGCTGATGTTAAGTTTTGTAAAGAGACTAACTATGTCACCTTGACCTTGGGATCAGCGGGGGTTGGACGGTCGTAGATTTGTTACAGCATGATAGTACAACCTTAAAGGAATGCACAAGTGAAATATTAAGAATTTTCAATGAAGGAAATAGAAGTTATAACTTATTTCTCTGATGTTAAGTTTTGTAAAGAGACCAAGTCATTCACCTTGACCGTGGGATCAGTGGGGGTTGGACGGTCGTGGATTTGGCACAGCATGGTAGTAGAGCCTTACAGGAATGCATGTGAGAAATATTAAGCATTTTAGATGAAGGAAATAGAAGTTATAACATATTTCTCTGATGTTAAGTTTTGTAAAGAGACTAAGTATTTGACCTTGAACTTGGGATCAGTGGAGGTTGGAAGGTGGTGGATTTGGCACAGCATGGTAGTAGAGTCTTACAGGAATGAATGTGTGAAATATTAAGCATTTTGGATGCAGGAAATAGAAGTTATAACAATATTTCTCTGATGTTAAGTTTTGTAAAGAGACTAAGTATTTGACATTGACCTTGGGATCAGCGGGGGTTGGACGGTCGTGGATTTGGCACAGCATGGTAGTAGAGCCTTACAGGAATGTACCGGTATGTGTGAAATATTAAACATTTTGGATGAAGGAAATAGATGTTATAACATTTTTCTGATGTTAAGTTTTGTAGAGACTACGTATTTGACCTTGAACTTAGGATCAGCTGAGGTTGGAAGGTCATGGATTTGGCACAGCATGGTAGTAGAGTCTTACAGGAATGAATATGTGACATATTAAGCATTTTGGATGCAGGAAATAGAAGTTATAATAACATTTCTCTGATGTTAAGTTTTGTAAAGAGACTAAGTATTTGACCTTGACCTTGGGATCAGCGGGCGTTGGACGGTCTTTGGCACAGCATGGTAGTAGAGCCTTACAGGAATGCATGTGTGAAATATTAAGCATATCAGATGAATGAAATAGAAGTTATAACAATATTTCTCTAATGTTAAGTTTAGTGACAGACGGACGCACAGACAACCTGACTCCAGTATACCCCCCACAACTTGTTGCGGGGGGTATAATTATAATGTTAAATTTGTGAATGCACTAAGATTGTGACATTAACCTTGGGGTTAGCGGGGGTTTGAGGGTCGTGGATTTGGCAGTAGTGGGTTTTGCGGGAAGATGATCAATACGGTGATGTTAAATTTCCTTGTTTCGTTGTTTATGATAATGAAAGCTGACATGCAAATGCAATGTTTAGTCAACAAATTCATGTTTATGACCAATGACAAGTTAATATCAATATATCTCAACCGTTTTTGTGAAATGCGTCTTCTGAGGTATCATCTGCTACACAGTCACTTTAACCCTTTCAACACTACAGACCTGTATAGTGGTATTGGCAAACAGTGTAGATCCAGATGAGCTGGCTCGTGACAAGTCGTCTCATCCGGATCTGCACTTTTTGCAAGTACTTTTCATATATTTCATATATATGTGGGATCAGCGGGGGTTGGACGATCATGGATTTGGTACAGCATGGTAGTAGAGCCTTACAGGAATGCATGTGTGAAATGTTAAGCATTTTAGATGAAGGAAATAGAAGTTATAACAATATTTCTCTGATGTTAAGTTTTGTAAAGAGACAAAGTACTTGACCTTGACCTTGGGATCAGCTGGGGATGGACGGTCGTGGATTTCGCACAGCATGGTAGTAGAGTGAGTGAGTGAGTGAGTGAATAGGGTTTAACGTCTGCTTTTCTGACATAGAGGTACAAGCCTCAGGGAGTCTACACACAGACGGGTCAACGGGGTCGTGTCCAGTATCCACCTGTCCGAGGGGGGTAAATCCCAACTTCAGAACTCAATGTTTACAATCAAAATATATATTCAGTCCTGAAATTAGAACAACCTGATCTGGTGCCAGGCCCTCGCCACACCAGCATCATTTATCCCAACCCCTAAAAGTAATAGGATTAGCGCTAATCTTACTTTTATATATGGGGCATAGCCCGATTCAACTCTCACATACAAGAAAGCCAAAAATGTCCATGAGGGCCAAATCCGGTATAGTGGGTTCCGGAAAGTATGAACCCAATCGTTAAGCCAGTTTAGTCGCCTTTTACGACAAGCAATGGCTACTGCAGCACTATTCTCAGGATCAGTTGATCCCGCCCCGGTGCCTGCACGGGGCAAGCAAGCATGGTAGTAGAGCCTTACAGGAATGCATGTGTGAAATATTAAGCATTTTAGATGAAGGAAATAGAAGTTATAACGTATTTCTCTGATGTTAAGTTTTGTAAAGAGACTAAGTATTTGACCTTGACCTTGTGATCAGTGGGGGTTGGACAGTCGTGGATTTGGTACAGCATGGTAGTAGAGCCTTACAGGAATGCATGAGTGAACTATTAAGCATTTTAGATAGAAGTTATAACATATTTCTCTGATGTTAAGTTTTGTAAAGAGACTAAGTATTTGACCTTGAGCCTGGGATCAGCGGGGGTTGGACGGTCGTGGATTTGGCACAGCATGGTAGTAGAGCCTTACAGGAATGCATGTGTGAAATATTAAACATTTTAGATGAAGGAAATAGAAGTCATAACAATATTTCTCTGATGTTAAGTTTTGTAAAGGTATCAAGTATTTGACCTTGACCTTGGGATCAGCCGGCTCGAAGCGAGATGTTTCTTCAGGTTTTTCAGTGTTTGTCATTATTGCTAATATTTTTAAGCGAACCCTCATTTTGATAAAAATAATAGCCACATATAAACATGGGAAATCCATGTTAGACATTTTAAGGTTAATGTGCTAATTAATTTTTTTTTTTATTTGTGCAGTGATATATAATAGCTAATGCTGTGACCCTTGTTTGTATGTTTACATGCACTAAACCATTTCAACCCTACAGATTACATACTGATTTTGCAAGTACCGTATATCAAGATGAGCCAGCTCTGAGACGGCTCTTCTGGACTTGCAGCATTTGTCTCCATTTCTAATATTTTGAAGCGAATCCTCATTCGTTAATGAATTAGTTACAAATCAACATACATATCGATGTTCTATATTCTAGGTCAACGTGTCAGATGCTTATTTGTGCAGCAATATATAATAACCAGTTTGGTGACTTCGCTTGTATGTTTACATGTCATTAACCCTTTCTACCCTACGGATTTTGCAAGTACTGTAGATCCAGATTAGCCGGCTCGTAGCGAGATGTCTATTCAGGATATGCCGTATGTTTCATAATAATGCTAATATTTTGAAGTAAATCCTCAATCACAAATTAACATGAAAATAAACATGTTTAATAATTTAGAGTGAAAGGGTTAATCAATATTGTATTTATGTAGTAAGTTATGATAGCTAATTTGGTGACCCTCGCTCGGAACTTATTACTGATGCAACTCTCACGCATCTCTCTCATCTCTCTCATCTCTCATCTCTCCGTCCCCGTTGATATGTGGTACACCCTTGAATTGTTGAGTGATGTCTTAATGTGCTTGATAAAATGCCTTAATGGATTAGAAATAAAAGTACATGGATTTAAAAATTGGAAGCTTCAATGTTAAGGGCATGGGGTCAAAAAGCAAGCGTGTACAACTTTTTGTTGAAGTATCAAGGTAATGGGTGAAGCAGTTGCAGAGACATAGTACACAAAAAAACTTAAACAAAAAAATTCAAAGTAATTTGACCTTGACATTGGGCGCAGGGGCTTGACATTGGGTTAGGGGGTAGAATGAAAATATGGATGATGATAAACACCCATGTGAAGTTTCAAGGTAATGGGCGAAGCAGTTGCAGAGATATCGTATAGCGAAAAACTTTAACCAAAAAACTTTAACCAGACGTACGTTAAAAAGTTAACGTTGAAAACTGGCTAAGTCAATTACGTAGAAATAATAGGTCAAGGTAAAAAAAGTTAAAAAGTTTAAAAATTAACAAAAATAATGTTCGCTACTGGAGCCCAGAATTTTTTTTAATAGTCCTATATTTATCTACATATCATATATGCACAGGTCCACATATTGCCACAATATTGTCAACACAGTTTACGGAAATGTAATATAATAATTTACCTGTATAAATTACCTGTAATAATTTACCTGGACAGTCAGTGGTCAGTCTGGAAATTTGCACATGCTTGCACATGCACAAGTGTTCAATTGGAGAAGGCTATTGTTCTCTCTACAGGTAAGGTGTCTACATGTCTACAGGTAACGGGTCTTCATGCATTAATGTTCAGTTTGTAGCATAGAAAGAAATAGAGTTTGACCTTGACTCTGGAGCCTGGAATTTTTTTTAATAGTCCTATATTCATCTACATATCATAGTAAAGGTATGTATAACGTTTGATGACTAGCTGATAAGGTGTTCGCGGGCGAGACAATAAAACCAGGTCTTGACTATGATGTTAAACAGTATGAAAACGTTAGGACTGGTCGATTGCAAATACTTAAAATAAGTATAGCCCAAAAAGGGTATACATTCATTAATATATCAGTGATTCTATATTTTATGTACATCTGGTGTCCCGGTGTAATTTACTGACAAATCACAAAATTTATAAGAAAAACATTTTTTTTCAGTAAAGAAATTACGAATAATACCAATCAATTAAGAAAACGGTATGTACAATTCTTGCTATGTGTGTTTAGTTATTATTTTCTGTTGTTGGCATATGTGTGATGCACCAAATGGGCATGTCCCAGTCATCAGTCAGCACAGTTTACAAGCCCATAATTCTCAAATCTTGTCCATTTGTACTTCACTATACATTGCCCTACATCTGAATTAAAATAGTTTAACATTTACATTAAACTTATTCTGCAATAAATTTGCATTTTGTTGTCAAAAATACTGACGTTAATGTATCTGTCCCGAGAAATCGAATCATTACTGTTACGCTGAACAAAAAATGTAAAATCAGAGTACATGTAACCTCCCTTTCCTACTCTCAGCTATTAATGCAATGAACACTGTTTCTGGACGCGCGATTTATCAATAAACACGGTGGTAACACAACTTAAGTTATTGCCGAGAAAAGGCTGGTCTGTATTCAGAATTTTAAGGTTACACATTACATGCATTATTACCGTTCGGGGTTTATACACGTCCATATGTATGTAGGTTGGCTGAAACCAAAATGGGTGGATAGACACACTTACAACGTTGTATTTGCATATTTTACCTTCATGATGCGTTGTATACAGGGGTGAAAAATGGGAGTTTTTAAAGAAAAATCATTACCGTTACGGTCATTTCCGTTACAAAATTGTGTAACGGTAATGACGATCGTGTAATGGCAATGATGAATTACCATACTAACCAGTCAGTTCATGCGTTAATTAGATATAAACCATGTCCCATCAGTTGTCGGTCAGTAATGGCATTTATTCAGACCTACAACATTTATATATCAGGATTTAATTAGTAAAAGCTGTGGAACAACAAACAAGAGGACCATGATGGCCCTAATTCGCTCACCTGACTCCATGAACACCAGAGGAGAATGTGACATTGAGTTTATGTGTTTTAAAAAAAAATGGCTATTTTTAGACGGCGGTCATCTTGGATTAAGCGATGACTCTCATTTTACCAAATCTGAAAATGCTTCACCCAAGGATCGGAACTTCCTATAAAGTTTGGCCAGCATCGGCCATGTGGTTCCTGAGAAAAAGACGTTCAAAATCTCAAATAAATGGACCTTTTGGCGGCCATCATGGATGACATAATCATCCGATTCATAATCATAATCATCGATACCTTCAATTTGATATATGACATGAGCATATTCGGTCAAAAATAAAATTTGACCCCACGGGCCACGCCCATTTTTGACCCCGGGGTCACCATTTTCACAACTTTAAAAGAGCATTGTACATCGATCATTCCTACCAAGTTTCGTCGAAATCCGGTCAGTGGTTCACGAGAAAAAGATTTTTTAAGAATTTGTGCTATTTTTAGACGGCGGCCATCTTGGATTAGCGATGACCTCCATTTTACCAAATCTGAAAAGGCTTCACCCATGGACCATAACTGTGAAGTTTGGCTACCATGGGCCAAGCGGTTCATGTGAAGAAGAATTTTTAAATCTCTAATAAAAGAACCTTTTGACCTTCGGCGGCCATCTTGGATGACATAACCATCAGATTTCGACAAAAAATTCACCAGAGTGATCGCCTCATTGATACCTTCGACTTGATATATAATATGACCATATTCGGTCACAAATAAAATTTGACCCCAATTTGAACCCACGGGCCACGCACATTTTTATTTTTGACCCCGGGGTCCACCATTTTAACACTTTGAAAGAGAATTGTACATTGATCATTCCTACCAAGTTTCGTCGAAATCCGGCTGGCGGTTCATGAGAAGATTTTTTAAGAATTTATGCTATTTTTAAAACGGCGGCCATCTTGGATTAGCGATGACCTCCATTTTAACAAATCCGAAAAGGCTTCACCCATGGACCGTAACTTTTAAGTTTGGCTACCATGGGCCAAGCGATTCATGTGAAGAAGAATTTTGAAATCTCTAATAAAAGAACGACCTTTTGACCTTTCGGCGGCCATCTTGGATGACATAACCATCAGATTTCGACAAAAAATGCACCAGAGTGATCGCCTCTTTGATACCTTCAATTCGATATATGACTTGACCATATTTGGTCAAAAATAAAATTTGACCCATATTTGACCCCACGGGCCACACCCAGTTTTGACCCCAGGGTCACCATTTTAACAACTTTGAAAGAGCATTGTACATCGATCATTCCTACCAAGTTTTGTCGAAATCCGGTTGGTGGTTCTTGAGAAGAAGATTTTTGAAGAATTTGTGCTATTTTTAGATGGCGCCATCTTGGATTACGCAATGACGTCATTTTAACAATTTTGTAATCCCCCTACGTAAGGACCATGATCATGAAGTTTGGTGACTATAGGCCCAATGGTTACCGAGGAGAAGACGTTTGAAAATGTTCACGGACGACGACGGACGACGACGACGGACGACGGACACATTGCGGTAACAATAGCTCACATGAGCTTCGCTCAGGTGAGCTAAAAACAGATACAGCTTCGAGAAGTGTCGGTTTCTATTGGCAATCACATTAAAAGTAAACATTAACTTGAAGTTATATTGTACAGCATATGCAAAGTATAAATATGTTTGTTATATATGCTGTATTAGTATTTTAAATAAATGGAAAGTCATTACCGTTACATTTTGTCATTACCGTTACATAAATCATTTCCGTTATGTCCATATTTTTGGAGGCTGTTCTATTAATTAAATGTAGCTTTATAACGATGTTTGGTACATGTGGTAAAACACGGCATTCTGTTACATGTCAAGCTATTTTGTTTTGTTTAACTTTACTCATTTATATTTAAAAGTAAACATTAACTTGAAGTTATATTGTACAGCATATGCAAAGTATAAATATGTTTGTTATATATGCTGTATTAGTATTTTAAATAAATGGAAAGTCATTACCGTTACATTTTGTCATTTATACCGTTACATAAATCATTTCCGTTATGTCCATATTTTTGGAGGCTGTTCTATTAATTAAATGTAGCTTTATAACGATGTTTGGCACATGTGGTAAAACACGGCATTCTGTTACATGCCAAGCTATTTTGTTTTGTTTAACTTTACTGATTTATATTAAATACATGTTGTTGGGTTACCATAAATGAGAAATTCCACGACTTGCTACTAAATTGCTCTGTTTCACGCTAATACAATTAGCTTACCATATTCTTGACACTTTTCTTAATAGATGGCCCTTCAGTTTTATGTTTTATGCCGTTGAAAAGAAAAAAATGTAAATGTAAAGCCATATTTACGTCATGGAAATGTACGTAACGGAAATGACATTTCCGAGACCTCTGGTCCCCTGAAGTGGAAATAAAATATATACAAGAAACGAGGCAAAGCCACGAAGGCCAGGTTTTTTCCAAGCATAGACACTTGGATAACATAATTATACCCACTTTTTGTAGACTAGATGGCTGTGGCCTGCATGTCGCGCCTTGGGGCGAGGCATGGACATTAAAAAAATAGATATACATGTAGTAGATGGAAAAACTTTAACAAAAAAACTTTAACCGGACACACGGACGTACGGACAGACGGACGGACGTATGCCAAAATGCCGATGATATCGCGCTTTCCACAAGCGGGTGCGACAATGATGATAAACACCCATGTGAAGTATCAAGGTAATGGGTGAAGTAGTTGAAGAGATATAGTACACGAAAAAACTTTAAACAAAAAAATTCAAAGTAATTTGACCTTGACATTGGGCACAGGGGCCGCACGGTTGGGGGTTAGAATGATAATATGGATGATGATAAACACCCATGTGAAGTTTCAAGGTAATGGGCGAAGCAGTTGCAGAGATATAGTATAACAAAAAACTTTTAACCAAAAATCTTTAACCAGACGTACGTTAAAAAGTTAACGTTGAAAATGGCTAAGTCAATTACGTAGAAATAATAGGTGAAGGTAAAAAAAATGGTCACATGTTGGATAGTTGTATGTGGTAGGCACCCCATGGTTATGAAGGTGTGAAAGTTTGGTGGTCCTAGGTGGTACAGTACCAAAGAAATGGACTTAAACACGAAAACTTAACATTGTAAAGGCGAAAATTTAACATTGAAAGTCGACTGCGCGGAAAAAATGGGTCAAGTTAAAAAAAAAGTAACATGTTGGATAGTAATATGTGGTGGGCACCCCTTGATTATGAAGCTGTGAAATTTTGGTGGTCCTAGGTGGTACAGTAACAAAGAAATGGACTCAAACACAAAAACTTAACATTGATTGTGGACGCCACCCGCCCGCCCGCCAATCCAATAGCCTGGATTTTAAAAAAAAAACCTGGCTAAAAAGGAGACATTACATAACTTACATGAAAAGAAAGTTAAAGGAACTAGAAGATTGTTTTTCAGACAAAAACATATGTCTCCCCAATACCACTACTGCATGTTATCAGGACTTGGAAAAGTAGAATTTAAGGCAGCAACAGCATATATGTAGCTACCTTGTATTTTCTGCATACTTTTGAAGATACGCGCGACACAAGTTGAAATTCTCCACTTTTCACTAAGTCAAGGGCCATAACTCCGTGAATAGTGGATGAATCCGCATCTAAAAACACAGGTGCGCAACTTCACATGATGACCAGTATTCCTGTAAAGTTTCACGAATCTAACTGATATGCGCGACACAAGTTGAAAATCCCCACCTTTCACTAAGTCAAGTGCCATAACTCCGTAAATACTGGATGAATCCGCATCTAAAACTCCAGGTGCGCAACTTCACACGATGACCAGTATTCCTGTAAACTTTCACGACTCTAACTGAAATACATTTGGAGATACGCACGACACAAGTTGAAAATCCCCACTTTTCACTAAGTCAAGGGCCATAACTCCGTAAATACAGGATGAATCCGCATCTAAAACCCCAGGTGCGCAACTTCACACGATAACAAGTATTCCTGTAAAGTTTCACGACTCTAATTGAAATACATTTGGAGATACGCGCGACACAAGTTGAAAATCCCCAATTTTCGCTAAGTCAGGGGCCATAACTCCGTAAAAACAGGATGAATCCGCATCTAAAACCAAAGGTGCGCAACTTCACACGATGACCTGTATTCCTGTAAAGTTTCGTGACTCTAACTGAAATACTTTTGGAGATACGTGCGACACAAGTTGAAAATCCCCACTTGTCACTAAGTCAAGTGCCATAACTCTGTGAATACTGGATGAATCCGCATCTAAAACCCCAGGTGCGCAACTTCACATGATGACAAGTATTCCTGTAAAGTTTCATGACTAATTGAAATACATTTGGAGATATGCGAGACACAAGTTGAAAATCCCCACTTTTCACTAAGTCAAGGGCCATAACTGCATGAATACTGGATAAATCCGCATCTAAAACCCCAAGTGCGCAACTTCACACGATGACAAATATTCCTATAAAGTTTCGCGACTCTAACTGAAATACTTTTGGAGATACGCGCGACACAAGTTGAAAATCTCCAATTTTCACTAAGTCAAGTGCCATAACTCTGTGAATACTGGATGAATCCGCATCTAAAACCCCAGGTGAGCAACTTCACATGATGTCAAGTATTCCTGAAAAGTTTCACGACTCTAATTGAAATACATTTGGAGATACGCGCGACACAAGTTGAAAATCCCCACTTTTCACTAAGTCAAGGGCCATAACTGCATGAATACTGGATAAATCCGCATCTAAAACCCCAGGTGCGCAACTTCACACGATGACCAGTATTCCTGTAAAGTTTAGCGACTCTAACTGAAATACTTTTGGAGATACGTGCGACACAAGTTGAAAATCCCCACCTTTCACTAAGTCAAGTGCCATAACTCTGTAAATACAGGATGAATCTGCATCTAAAACCCCAGGTGCGCAACTTCACACGATGACCAGTATTCCTGAAAACTTTCACGACTCTAACTGAAATACATTTGGAGATACGCGCGACACAAGTTGAAAATCCCCAATTTTCGCTAAGTCAAGGGCCATAACTCCGTAAAAACGGGATGAATCCGCATCTAAAACCAAAGGTGCGCAACTTCACACGATGACCAGTATTCCTGTAAAGTTTCGCGACTCTAACTGAAATACTTTTGGAGATACGTGCGACACAAGTTGAAAATCCCAACTTTTCACTAAGTTAAGTGCCATAACTCCGTGAATACTGGATGAATCCGCATCTAAAACCCCAGGTGCGCAACTTCACATGATGACAAGTATTCCTGTAAAGTTTCATGACTAATTGAAATACATTTGGAGATATGAGCGACACAAGTTGAAAATCTCCCACTTTTCACTAAGTCAAGGGCCATAACTGCATGAATACTGGATAAATCCGCATCTAAAACCCCAGGTGCGCAACTTCACACGATGACAAATATTCCTGTAAAGTTTCGCGACTAACTGAAATACTTTTGGAGATATGCGCGACACAAGTTGAAAATCTCCACTTTTCACTAAGTCAAGTGCCATAACTCTGTGAATACTGGATGAATCCGCATCTAAAACCCCAGGTGCGCAACTTCACATGATGACAACTATTCCTGAAAAGTTTCATGACTCTAATTGAAATACATTTGGAGATACGCGCGACAAGTTGAAAATCCCCACTTTTCACTAGGTCAAGGGCCATAACTCCATGAATACTGGATGAATCCGCATCTAAAACCCCAGGTGCGCAACTTCACATGATGACAAGTATTCCTGTAAAGTTTCACGACTCTAACTGAAATACATTTGGAGATACGCGCGACACAAGTTGAAAATCCCCAATTTTCGCTAAGTCAAGGGCCATAACTACGTAAATACAGGATGAATCTGCATCTAAAACCCCAGGTGCGCAAGTTCACACGATGACAAGTATTCCTGTAAAGTTTCACGACTGTAACTCAAAAACTGTTGGAGATATGCACGACACAAATTTTGTGACGGACAGACACAGACAGGACGGACGGACGGACGGAGGGAGGGAGCACGTACGGACAGATGGACGGATGGACGGTCGGACGGACGGACGGACAGACGGACGGACGGACGGACGGACGGACGGACGGACGGACAACCTGACTCCAGTATACAAGAAATGTGGCCAGTCGGCACACAAATGCCCCCGGTGGCAGATTGGAGAAAGCGCGGCAAAGTTAATTAACCAAAGTGATAAGTATTCACAAGCACATTTATGAAGGTCAAAAGGTCAAGGTCATATTAAGGGCAGTGTGGATGTGTGGCATTTGTCCTCAACTATGATTGAAATATTAAAGTAATCCACCAGGGGATATAGAAGTTAGGACAGAATTGAAAAACTCCGGCGAACTTCTTAATGTGAATTAACAGTTCAAAGTTGTGAAGGTCAAACGGTCAGTCATATTAAGGGCAGCATTGATGCGTGACATTTGTCCACAGTATGATGTATTGAAATATTGAAGTAATCTATCAAGGAATATAGAAGTTCTTAATGTGCCACAAACACAGTCCAAACACTATATGCCTCCGGCTCTACCGAGACCAGGCGGCATAAAAAACACACCTTTAAATTAAATAAGTGTATAATTGTGTCACTATTTCACCAGTTATAAAAATTATGAGTGCCCGCTATACAGATAAAATCATTAACTAATATATATTTTACTGACAGTGACTCGCGGTGGTATCAGGCTATTTTCCTATGCAAATGAGGTATGATATTTTTTAATTATTTATACTACCGGTAATTAAATGTGTCACCTGAAAAAATAATATTTTCGACAGGTTATAAAGTATGATCATTGCACATCAAAAAATAAATACAGATAATAAATAGTAATGGCCGTTAAAATTTTAAGGAAACATGGTTATTGCCCGATATCAGTGTGGAAGTTTACGTCTGATATAAAATATAATAATAATAATCAATATGTGGGGTAATGGTGAATGAATGTTTATTTTGCCAGAAAATGTCTTAGATGTTGTCTCTGATATAAATAACATTTTGTTCCTTTCTGCGAAAATAAATGTTCATGCGAATAAGCTCACATACTGTCAAGCTACGTACGGATCATGATTTTTAACTTTTCATAACATACGAGACGAGACATGTGATTTTGTACCTAACAAGATTATGATTTTGTACCTAACAAGATTGTGATTTTGTATTTTGTACCTAACAAGATGTGTGATTTTTCATATTTACAGCAACTGTGATATTTTCTGTAAATGACGTCGAAAGTTGACAAAATGTTCAGAGCAAATACGGAATAGAAGACTTGCACATTAATTCAGAACAATTTGTTAACTTTCAACACCATTTATGGAAAAGATCATAAATTTTGCAAATATTTGTCATGAAATATCGCAAACCTTCTTAGGTGTAAAGTCGCATTTACTTTGAACATTTCATCAACTTTCGACTTCATTTATTTAAAATATCGTAATTTTTGTAAATACCGTAAAGATTCTAATAGACGCCCATGCTCTAATTGACGCCCACCCCCCACTTTTTACTTTGAAAATTACCATTTGTTTGGCTGATTTTCACGAAATCTGTGCCTCTAATAAACACCCAGTACTAACTTGAAATAAAATCAGAGCCACTTGGCCAAATAGATTTTTTTTCTTTTCAGTATTTCGAAGGCAACTTAACAAAAACATAATTGCTACTTTCACTTTCAAAAGCTGAAGCGAAATTTCCGGTGTCACAGTAAATTCCTCACCGGCAGTAGCTATTTGCACCGACACAGGACGATCAGAATTTACACGGTTACGGAGACGCCATTTTCAAAGCATCTCAATCCCATCGCGTATAATATGGGTGAAATTTACATCATGTTGGGTTGTTGGCCGATATTTCCTAGGAGATGAGCAGCAATATGTCTTGTTCTGGACGTGGCTGCGGGCCGAAATTAATTGCACTGATACGGACCGAATCGTCCACAGGCCAAAACGTCCACGGTCCGAAACGGTGACAGTCCGAAACGTCCATAGGCGTAAATCTGATCAGCATTAATGATTGACGCTGTATTGATACATACATTACCAGTATTTCATAATGACCAAAGTCGGCCGAAATGTCTTGGTCCAAAATGTGCATAAATTGACAGACAGTACAATTAAGTCCGTCAGACGTTTGAGAGTAACGTCCCTTCGTTATGTTTTTGTTCAGATAGTAGAAAATTGTATATTTTTATAATTTTCCTTTTGCTGAAAAACACCCACCCAGGACTTCGGAGTCAGTGGTGATTCTAATCTTTACGGTGCTTTTCATGAAAAATCACACACATCTTCTTTATAAAATCACATAGCTCATCTCATATGTTTGCCAGTGACGATACTCACAGTATGGCATCGAGAAATGATGCCTCCATGCCATAGTGCTGGCCCAAACCGAAGAAACAACTTGCCGAGGTCACTATTGGGTCGCCCAGGTGGCACAGTCTCTCCACAAACTCCTGGTCATCGACGTCCTTTATGTGGGTTTTACATCCTTAAATTGTACAGTTCAAATATAGGTGATACATACTAAAATATGGCTGTAACTGGAGAAATGGGGCTTATGGGATTTGTGACCAGTGTAGCTCCTGGTAAAGTAGCACACACCTGTGGCATGAAAGTCTTGGGCCTGAAAGTCGCATGGGTGGGCTATACTATACTACTGTACACTTACTACTGTCTGTTTCATGAAAGCTGTGAAAACAATATTTGTTTTGATAATATTAAAGTTTATAAAAAGAGTGAGCCAATTTGGTCCAATATTGATTTCATTGCGAAAAAAAACATTCCCCATAGACATCTTCAGTATGGGAATTTAACATGTGGACATTTTTATAATTTCAGAAATAGTGCACCGATTTTCAAAATTTAACTTCTGTTTTCTTAGTTACATCATTTTGAAGCCAATTTTGGAGTCAATTTCCAAAAGCGTTCCTTCGTTTTTTGGCTCCCCCCACAGATCATCCACCTCCTTTTCCCCCATGTTAAATTCCCATAGACAAATACATTTTTCGTATTAAAATCAATATTTTTCACGAAATAAAAAGAAGGCTTATTCTTAAATTTTGCTACAATTTAATATTATTGAAAAATATATTGTTTTTGCATTGTTTATATAGCCATACATTTGGGCAGGTCTCGTAAAACGGACAGTAGTATACTGGAACAAGATCAATCACGAATGAAAATATGCTGCAGTTGTTCATAATTATAGCCCCCGCAACGAGTTGTAGGGAGTATATTGGAGTCAGGTTGTCTGTCCGTCCGTCCATGAGTCCGTCTGTCACTAAACCTTAACGCTCGGATAAATGGCTTATTATTTCTGTTTACTTGCTTGGATCTACTTCATATTTCACACCCATGTTGCTCCAATGCTCCTCTACAGTTTGTGCTGTGACCGCTAAGCCCACGGTCAAGGTCACATACTTATTTAGGGGCACCTGGGGGCCGTTTCACTAAACTTAGTACAACTAAAATGTTCGTAAGTGCAAAATAATGATAGCCTGTAAATTTCACATTAACAATGTTTTCTGGTAAACAATTGATGGATTTACATTTATTGAGCATAGGCTGCATATGCAGCCGATGCTCAATAAATGTAAATGCATCAAATGAAATTTCCAGACGATCATAAATTTGCACTTACCGGTACAAACATTTAGTCGTACAAAGTTTAGTGAAACGGGCCCCTGGGCATACTGTATTACAGGGGGCATTCCGTACGCCTTGCTTACTGACAAATCTAGTTGTGTCAGCTTGTTATTTAACTCGTTAGAATGTCACCAGCAGAAAATATGGAAAACAAAGGTCACACTATAAGCCCATCGAGGTGTAGCCAGTATAAACAAGGGGGGGGGGGGGGGACTCCATGAAACAGGAAACTAGTAACACTGATGGAATCCTAAAAAAGTTCATAACACAAATTTCTAAGTCATTTGAACTTGACCTTGGGCATGTGGGCATCATGGGTGGCTACAGAATAAAACTATGGATGATGACAAAAATATGTATATGAAATTCAAAGACAATCCGTGGCAAAGATAGTACAGATCCCAACATCATAACCCTTTCACCCCTAAGTAACTGAAATGGATTTTGATATGTTCATTTTACAGCCAATCATGACAAAATGATTTCAGACTTGTCCATTTAAGAAAAGGGGGTATTTTTTGTTCTCATAAATATGAAAATTACTTTCAAACAGTGCAGATCCTGATGAGACGGCTCGTTATGAGCCGGCTCATCTGGATCTGCACTGTTTGCATTAACTGCTATAGCAGACTTTCGGGTTCAGAGGGTTAACGCAAATTTTGCCAATGAAAATTTCAAACTAATTTGACCATGAACATGCAGGCTGCATAGCTACAATAATTTGCCTCTGATATGTTATCTACGGCTACAATTTGACACATTCAAAAAATGTGAGCAACCGAAGTGCATACCCAAACCCGTTGCATGTAGGTCAACATTCAGTAACCTGTATATGTTATACCTTTAAACAAATAATCTTTGATGTAGAACTAGTAAATTGCCAAATATAATAGAACAGTGAAATCGTTTTCCCATGGAAGCCATAAATTCTCTTGTTGTTGTTCAACATTTAACATAAGAAATGAAGCTTTCAAATTTACAAGATATACATGTAAATGTCAGATATAAACACATTGTCACGGTAAAATAACCAATTTTTGCATGTGTATGTTCTTTATTAATAATTTATTGATTCAGTTCTGACATTTTTATATCGCTAACATCAAACATGCCAGATAACCTGTTGCAAAAATCACTCTTCCATGTGTTACATTAAAGAGATGGAGTTAAACTGCTACCCTCACGAGTGGTACAGAGCTGGTTAGCAATTTTGTCAAAACATTAACATAAATTGCATAATTCACAACAAATAGATTTGTCAGTAAGCGAGGTTTACGGAATACCGCCCCGCGTGGGCCCAGGTACGCCTAAAACTAAACATGTAGATTTTTTCCAAGTCCGTGGGCCTGTGACCTTGACTTAGGGATCAGCGGGGGTTGGATGGTTATGGATTTATCACAGCATGATAGTAGAGCCTTAGAGGAATGCATGGGTGAAATATTAAGAATATTCAATGAAGGAAGTAGTTTAGTGATGGACGGAAGGACGGACGGATGGACAACCCAACTCCAGTATTACCACCCCACAACTCATTGCAGGGGGGGGGAGGGGGGGGGGATGGGGGAAGGAAGGTAAGTTTAGTTTAGTGATGGACGGAAGGACGGACGGATGGACAACCCAATCTCCAGTATTACACCCCCCCACACTCATTGCAGGGGGGTGGTGGGGGGGGAGGGGGTATACAGAGAATATAATATAAAATGAAGGATGTTATAAACAAGAATATTGGTTCCCACATTTAAAGGTATATGCCCACTCAGTAGGCACAAAATGTTCTTTACAGGAATTAAATAAGTGTATAATTGTGTCACTATTCGACCAGTTCTAATACTTACGAATGCCCGCTATACAGATATAATCATTTAATAACATTTACGGTATTTTACTGTTAGTGACTCGTGGTGGTATCAGGCTATTTTCATATGCAAACGAGGCACGATATTTTTTAATTATTTATACTAATTAAATGTGTAGGTAACCTAGTAGTATATAGGGAGTCAAAATGATACCACCTAACGGTGGTATCATTTTCACCCCTATATACTACCACCACCACCCCCGATAAAACACCGTTTCGTCCAATAGCACAAACTGGTCACCAACACAAAAAATGTGACAATTGGTGTCATAAATACATCACGTTTTCCCCAATTGAACAGATAAAACTATAGTACTAAAAAGGATTTGTTTTCGTGTCGTTGTCATAAATACCTCATGTTCATGTAACATGCAATTGAACAGATAAAATTAATAGGTTATAACAAAAATATTATAACAAAAATGGATAAAGTAATAGAATGGGAAGTGGAATTTTGTAATGACCTTGTTGACGAATTTTACTATAAAATGAAATCATTATGTAAAATAGATTACATGAAATATCAGCGTAATTTATTACGCGCCGATAAAAGAGTTGCATTTTCAATATTATCCCGAAAATTATGTAGAAATTATAAGAGCCAAATTCGCGTAAATGAGGCGACTAAATAGGATCGACAAACGACTAGTTGAAGAGAATGGAGCTAATTTTTTATAAAACTGTTTAAAATCAAACGATTCGTTTACGGATACGTTTTTTCTACGAAGAAACGGAAGAAATTAGTGATTTATTTGAATCAAATCTTCCATATGAAGAAAATGTTTATTCAGAGTTGTTTCTCCCCCAATAGGTCTAATTTAGCTTGAAGATCAGCAACTAACTCTACCAACTCTAGTCTACCACGTTTCCCCCCTAGCCACAGGACAGCGTAGTTGCTTATGTCTACAAAGAGTTTGGGCACTAACGAACTTACAGGGGCATCTGGGGCATTGAAATTGTGGGGCGACACAAGGAAACTTTCTACGTCTACGATATATGTCTTGTAGATAGTCTTTACAAGCAAAAGTCTTACAACAAGTAGCACACTCCATTTTTTTTTTTTGATATATATATGTATATGTTTATGTTTAATTGGACATGAAAAAACATCATGTGTAAATTATTCATGTCCAATTGAACAGATAAATCTCATAGGTTATACAAAAGTATATTACAGAAAAATATGATAACACCAGAACTAGAAAGTTTGAGAAGAGAAGCCGAATCTCTAGGGATTACTTATAGTAAACGGTTGAGAGTTAGGGGGTTGACAAATCTTATAAATTCCACAAAGAATGAGGCGTTTATGAAGCGGTTTACCCGCGCCCACAAACGAGGAGCCTTTAATGATATATCCAAAGCGGAGGAAGATGGTAACAGAATTCAAAAAGAAAGTATTGCAGGGTTAAGGGCTAGTGTAATCAAACCTTCAAGCACAAATAATTTGTCCCAAATTAGACACACAGGCAACCCAAATAATAAGAAAAAATCTATCGTCAGCGCGATAGTGGAAAAAGGTGAAGAAATATTGGGGGCTCACGATGAAACAATGGAAAAGGTAGAAAAAGGAAGACGGGTAGTTGCATTATCCTTTCGTAAAAACATTGACATTAACGAGTCTGAACGCATGTCCGATAAAATCGCTCCGTATCTAACAACAAATTTTTATTTGAGATATTCATATTCTTACAAGCTAGAACATATGGAGGAAACTAAAAATGGAAAACCTAAAACTATAATATTTCACAAAAATCTCGGTGGTAGCGACCACTATCAATCAATTAAAACCGTTAAAAAATGGCTGTCAGATAAGGAGCAAAACACGAATAATGTCCGATAAAATAGACAGACCGAATACAAAGTGAAAAGTTTGTAAGATGGGTAGAGGTTTTTGTAAAGTTAATACAGGGTAGTAGGGTATAGATTTGGGACTACAATCCAAAGAAGCGGCGGGAGGAGAACTTCCAGAATGGTTGAGGAATAGAAAAGGTATGTATTCTTTAGATAAGTATAATGACGACCTTTGTCTGTTCAGGTGTTTAGCTATGCACCTTGATAAAAAAATCAGACCTGACAGATGTACGGAAAAAGCGAAAGAACTTAGTAAGCAATATTTCGGTAGTAAGGTGGTTTCACCAATTCCTTTTTTCGATCTGAAAAAGGTTGAAGAGTTTTTTAAAATTAGTATAGAAGTATATCAACCCACCGAATGTGGCGTATGGTGGTTGAAAAAGGTACCAGCGCACTATGATGAAATAGGCAATAAACCAATGACAATAGGACTGTTTAATAATCACGCATTTCTGATAAAAAACCTTAAAAACCTATCTAAAATATTTGCCTGCAATAATTGCAAACAGAAATTCACGGAAAGCGAGTAATATGAAGAGGCACGGACCAACATGTATGAGAGGTGAGACAAAAGTAATATGCGATGGTAATTATTTAGAGAGCCCGCATTCGTCGTTCGAGGAAAAGCGTTCTACCCATAGGTTCTAACAGTTATGGCGCGATCGATTGGATGTACTCTGTGGGAAAAAGCGGGAGGGAATTCACATTCACCACGAACAGTGTGGACACAGAGGTGAAAGATGGATTTTAGGTTTTGGAGCTCCGGTAGATGGATACTGTCCAGAAACCAATACCGATATCAATATCACGGCTGTTACTGGCACGGGTGTGAGATTCATGCAAAGCATAAAAAGAAGAACGCGCATCCACAATGAGAAGAGATAAACTTATTAGAAAAAGCAAAGAATTCAACCTAGTAGTTATGTGGGAATGCGAATTTCAAAGAACGGGTAAAGATATAAAGATCGGTTGCGACACTACTCTTTATCCATATCAGATAGTATACGATTTTGAGGCGTATCTCCAGTCAGAAGTTGAAACTACCGGTAATAGTTTAGAGTACGAAGCTGAGCACGTTCCGGTAAGCGTTAGTATAGGAGATAATTTATCAGGAACGGTAACTCATATTTGTGATAAAGATCCCGCAAAACTTATAGAAAAATTCACAGAAGATTTGAAAGTCAGGGGAAAAGCTATAAGAGAAGAAGTATGGTCAAGATACAAATTTAATACGAATATTTACGCGAAAAACAAATCGCCCAGATCAAACAGTGGATAGATCAAGTACCGGTTATAGGTTTTAACAGCAGTAAGTACGATATAAACTTAATAAAGAAATATTTAGTAGGTGAACTGTCATCAACAACGAAGAAAGTAATGGTTGGAAAAAGGGCGAGCGCGACAATATTTCTATTTACTCCGGAGTTTAGATTTCTTGATGTAATACTTTATCTAGGACCCGGTGTAAGTTACGATAGTTGGATAAAAGCCTACGAATGCAAAGGACAGAAATCTTTCTTTCCTTACGAGTGGTTCGATTCTACAGACAAGCTGGATTACCCGGGACTACCGGATATAGAGAATTGGTATCCCAAACTATCTGGGAAAATCTTACTAGACGAAACAGAATTAAGTAAATGTCGTAGAATTTTCGAAGAAAATAATATGAAAACTTTCAGAGATTGGTTGAAATATTATAACGATTTAGATGTAGCACCGTTCCTAGAAGCTGTGGGGAAAATGTGTGAATTTTATAAACACAGGGGTGTAGATATCTTCAAAGACGCGGTAACACTACCGGGTGTGGCTATACAATATTTATTGAGAGGAACCATTAAAGAACAAAAATCTTCGAAGACGATTATACCGGAGGATGCTCTATGCGCACCGAAAGAAGAAACATACAAAATGATGAAAGATGCTCTAGTTGGTGGTCCATCGATAGTATTTACGCGATATGCGGAAGCCGGTGTTTCAAATATTAGAGTGGGTTCCAAACCTTGCGAGGCTGTTTTGGGGTACGACGCGAACGCGTTATATTTATCTACGTTAAGTAAAGAGATGCCGTGCGGAAAAGAAACTATACATCATATAGATAACCCACATAACCCTAATCTTATTAAAAAGTTTAGTAAAAGGGTTTTATCCGGAGACTGGTTTGGGTTTGCGGAGGTAGATATAGAAGTTCCACACGACTTAAAAGATAAGTTTTCCGAAATGTCTCCACTTTTTATAAACAGAGAAGTAGAGGTTGATGAAGTTTCCCGCGCACATGTTAAAATATTTAACAGATACTGGCCGAACTAGAGGAAAACGGAAGAAAATTGGTGGGATCTATGTCGGCCACTAAAGTATTGCTGTACGCGCCACTGTTGAAATGGTATTTAAAAACACGGCCTAGAAATAACGGGAGTTCATCGTGTTACAGATTATATTAGTGGTAAACCCTTCGAATGGTTCGCTAAAGAAGTTACAGCCACAAGACGACGGGTGGGGGATGTAGAACCGAATAAGAAACCGGTGGTGGATATAATGAAATTATTAGGAAACTCGTGTTGTGGAAAAATGATAGAGGCAACGGAGAGACATTTAAATACGACATATACGCGAGACGAAACCTGTGTTGACAAAGCATTGAGATCCGCGATATTTTGACGATTTGGAAGAAGATTAGGAGATGTGTACGAAATATCTTCCCGAAAACCCAGGTGTGCGGTAAAGAGACCATTCCACTGCGGAATAGCGGTTTATCAACACGCTAAATTGAGAATGTTGGAATTTTACTACGAATTTCTAGACAAATACGTAAAAAGAGAAGACTTCGAATTAATACAGATGGACACGGATAGTATGATATAGGAGTTAGTGGAAAAACGATAGAGGAATTGATTAGACCTAACTTACTAGACGAGTTTGAAAAAGAAAAAAAGAAATGGTTGGCTTGGGATAAATGGAGTAATAGAGAACCAGGACTTTTCAAAATGGAATTTAGCGGAGATAGGGCGATAGCGTTATCTAGTAAGTGTTATTTCGTAGAAAAATTTAATTAACAATTAATAAAAACTCCGCGAAAGGAATGTCCAAGAGAACTAACGATTTAAATTGGGATAGATATAAACGAGTACTAAGCGAAACTACAGAAGATGGAAAACACATTATAGATGTAGCGCAAAACAGAGGATTTTAAAATGAAAGACGGCGTTATGAAAACGTACAGTCAACGAAAATTATGACTCTCGGCGTACTACGATAAAAGACGCGTGTTATCGGACGGAATACATACGGAACCTCTCTAACGATCTGGTGGTAGCTGGGTGTCAGAAGGCACCATAAGAAGTTCTTCGCGAACAAACCCACGAGATGGATCACCATCTAAATAGTAGAGCACGGGCTCATCGGGCTTGGTAATAGATCGATCTAGATGATATACATTGAGAGACCACACGGGATCAGTCGCGCGGCGGCTGCCACCTTCGAGCTCTCCCGGTTGATAGAGGTACCAGACATCAATATCTGATGGAAGCCGTTGCTCCTCTAAACCAAGGGCGGGTCGCCCGCGCGAGACGGCAGAGGGCTCGCTCGTCACCCTTTTAAACTTGATAGCATCTACAGGCTTCTTACCTATCAATCTGGTCGCCTCTCCGTTCAGTGCGGAGACCACGGCGGGCAGTCTGGCCACCCACTCGGTCGATCGCGAATGAGGGCCTACAAGTTCTTTAGCGTATTGGTGTCCGAACAGTCTCTCAGCCAGGGTTCGATTGAAGCGCTCCACGATCCCCTGGTCCCGGTGGATGTTGACGCGGCCACGTCAGACAGAAACTTTGTGTTTAGATAATAGATGAGATACCGCGCCCATGAACTCGCGGCCGGAATCGACCTGGAGAAGATTCGGCCATTTGAGAGGTCTCCTTTTATATATTCGGGAAAGGGCCTCGGCCACCTCCTTAGACTCTTTAGTGGTCAACGGCTCAGCCCCCTTATAGCGACTCGCTACGTCAACGATTGTCAGCGCGTACTTGTACGTCTTGCGACCGACGCGATCGTGAGGGAGAAACAAGAGATCCGCTTGGTGAACTTGGTTCGGCACCGGCACGTCGAATTTCGGGTGCGGAATATTGTGAGGCGCGGGTAAATATATCTGCCAGATGGCCTGCTTCTTGAGCCATTCCTTGGTGGCGTTTTCTGAAACCTTGGTCGCTGCCGCGAGGTTCTTGATGGCCGCGAGTCCCTTCCAGTAGCCACGTGGGCTATAGTACGTATTCGCCAGCTTGCGCGTTAGTTTGGTATCAAGTTCGCGCGTGTTCATCGTAATGCGAAGTATTATAATATATCGGACAATCTCCAACACGCACTCGTCATATAAAAAAAAAAAATATGTTGGTTGGTTGATCAGTAATTGTTCAGAATTTGATAAGAATTTGCAAAGCATTTGCTAAGAATTTGCTAATTACATTATATAAGAGGTTGGTTGGTAAGAATTTTGCTAAGAATTTGCTAAGAATTTTGCTAAGAATTTTGCTAAGAATTTGCTAAGAATTTGCTAAGCATTTGCTTTATATAAGAGGTTGGTTGGTTGTTCAGAAATTGCTAAGAATTTTCTAAGAATTTTGCTAAGAATTTGCTAAGAATTTTGCTAAGAATTTTGCTAAGAATTTGCTTTATATAAGAGGTTGGTTGCTAAGAATTTGCTAAGAATTTGCTAAGAATTTGCTAGCTAAGAATTTGCTAAGAATTTGCTAAGAATTTTGCTAAGAATTTGCTAAGCATTTGCTTTATATAAGAGGTTGGTTGGTTGTTCAGAAATTGCAAAGAATTTGCTAAGAATTTTGCTAAGAATTTTGCTAAGAATTTGCTTTATATAAGAGGTTGGTTGCTAAGAATTTGCTAAGAATTTTGCTAAGAATTTGCTAAGAATTTTGCTAAGAATTTGCTAAGCATTTGCTTTATATAAGAGGTTGGTTGGTTGTTCAGAAATTGCTAAGAATTTTCTAAGAATTTTGGCTAGAATTTGCTAATTACATTATATAAGAGGTTGGTTGATCAGTAATTGTTTATTTTGTAAAAAAATAATTAATTTAAAATTTTTTCGATTGAATATAGCAGCCGACGAGACCCACCACACCCATTCCTACGACGATGAACGCGATCTCGCGGTCTTTTTGCGTCTCTGACGGTACATAGAAATCTGAAAGTTGGGGCTCACGATCCAGCGGCGCGAGACTTCTCTGCGGATATGCCAGCGCGTACTCGCGGTTGGCTTCTTCAACGTTCTGGAAAGTTTGTGCGGCGTGATTCTCGCGGCGAAGCTCTTCGTTGACCCAGTCCAGATGTGCGGTTCATTTTTTTGACCATGCTGCGTCTGCACTCTTGAGTTGTTCTTCGGCTAAATCGTGACGCTCGCGCTCCTCATCCGCGTCCGAGCTTTTCAGTTTAGAGAAGAAATAGTTGCTACCGCTGAAAGCCAATGCGTTTACGAGCGCACCACCTATCATTATTGCGATCGAAGCCATTTTTATTTCCATATATTAACGGGTAGAATTCCAGCTTTAACTAGATAATCTCGGGTCCAAACTGCGGCCGCTACATCTAAGGTCGCGAGCCCTACATCTCTCGCAGTAAAGTCCAATTTGGGAGCGGGACCCTCCCCAAGACCCTCTTTGATAGTTGAGCATACCCGATACTGAAAACCCGATATCACCACGGCGTGATAAAGCGCATTCACTAACATTTTACCATCTTGTTCAACCATTATTGCATATAAAAAGGATCGCGTTTAATGTTTAAATGGGGCGCATCCCTCAACGATTGGATTGGAACCGCGTCCAACAGTGTTGGGGGTTGTTTTTTCAATTTCAGCCTCGTTGATGATCTGTTGTTGAAACGGTAAAGCACATACAGGGTGCCCACAACTGACAGACCACAACAACAACCCAACGGGATCCAATCAGTTGGAGCAATTGGTTCCAATCCAATAGCGATTGGGGGAGAAACAGCTGCCACCGGGTGTTTTGTCGTCTCTGTCTCCGATTGCAACGACCGTTTGGCCTCTCGAAGCTCGGCGAGTATTTTATCTTGTTTAACTTTTCGTGTGGCAGCAGCCGCTCTCCCAGCCGCCTGTCTTTTGGGATTTTTTATACGCTGAATGTCATCCAGTGGCGGAGTAACACTCGGGTTCGATTGTGTTGGAGCAATCGGGTTCAACACCGTCACTCTCGCGGGTGCGTCTTGTGTCATCATCATTATTAGGGCTTATAGTTCGTGGACATATATGTCCAAATTGACAGTGTTTACCCGTGATCAACGCGGTTGTCAGCGGAGCTAAGTACATTCCAAACTTGTGATAAAATGAGCAGCAGGCTGTTCTAAGAGTGTGTCCTATAAAAGGGTCGGTCCCTAGATCGCCAATCAATCCCGCGGTGTCTGGTATAGGGAGAAGTATACTAACGGTGGTAGCGTAAAAATAAATAGCGAGTTTTCGTCATCTCCGCACCTAATTTGGATTCGTATCGCGAGTACATTTTATCGACCTCCGCATCCGACATCTTATCCACCTGACAAACTGAGAGACTCCTACCGAGATAATGCTCCGATTGTCCCCCAGCAACCAGCGCAGCCAACCGCTCACGTCGCGCCGCGTTTTCATTTTCTTTCGGGACCGTATCGGCAGCCGTGCTGACAGGTGTTCCTACAGTTTCAGTCGGAGCGACTGTTTCTTCCATTAGCTGATCGAGAAGTTCGTCGCAGTTCATTTTTCTTAAAATTAATTTAATTATTCTTACGAGTCTCATAAGTCTAACATATTGCCAAGCGCACACCAGATACTTATGATCACCGTTATGCTCACAATAAAGCTAGCGAGGAGCAACAAATTCTTAGCAATTGCTCAGCATTGTTAAGCATTTTCTCAGCGTTGTTAAGTATTTGTTAAGCATTGTTCAACATTGTTCAGCAATTGCTCCAGCATTTATTCAGTAATTGCTAATTACATTATATAAGCGGTTGGTTGGTTGATCAGTAATTGATAAGAATTTGATAAGAATTTGTAAAGCATTTGCTAAGAATTTGCTAATTACATTATATAAGAGGTTGGTTGCTAAGAATTTTTGCTGAGAATTTTGCTAAGAATTTTGCTAAGAATTTGCTGAGCATTTGCTAATTACATTATATAAGAGGTTGGTTGGTTGTTCAGAAATTGCTAAGAATTTTGCTAAGAATTTGCTAAGAATTTGCTAAGCATTTGCTTTATATAAGAGGTTGGTTGTTCAGAAATTGCTAAGAATTTTCTAAGAATTTTGCTAAGAATTTGCTAATTACATTATATAAGAGGTTGGTTGGTTGTTCAGAAATTGCTAAGAATTTTGCTAAGAATTTTGTTCAGAATTTGATAAGAATTTGCAAAGCATTTGCTAAGAATTTGCTAATTACATTATATAAGAGGTTGGTTGGTTGTTCAGAAATTGTGCAGAAATTGCTAAGAATTTTGCTAAGAATTTTGATAAGAATTTGCTAAGCATTTGCTTTATATAAGAGGTTGGTTGGTTGTTCAGAAATTGCTAAGAATTTTGCTAAGAATTTTGCTAAGAATTTTTGCTAATTACATTATATTAAGAGGTTGGTTGATCAGTAATTGTTTTTGTAATTTATTAATTATTAATTGATAACTTCGTAAGCAGTCGGTTGATCGGTCTTTAACAGAAGCTTGGCGTGCTTAAATCCGAAAGCATCTGTCGAACCTCCAGGCGCTCCTCGCGCGTTGGGATAACGTCGTTCTCTCGAAGACAGTCATCGAACGAGTCTCGGTCCTTGCAGTGAAAGAGGGCGACCCATTTCGTTTGCACGCGCAGATCCTTTAGGACGGCGTTGTACTTCTGAGTGGAGATCCATACGTTTGTCTCGCATGGCGGCCAGAAAATGCGAGCTCGGAGAGTATGTCCTTCTTTTTGGTCATCGCCGCCTTGGCCGAGCAGTCGTCAATCACGTATAGGGTGGGCTCTCCCTGGAATATTTGATAGAAGACACGCAGCCAACCGTGAAGCCTGTCGCCGGGGTCAATAACGTATACCTCAGGGTCGGTCCATATCCAAGGGCGCCGCTGATAAGTCTCGTTGTGCCGCACAGTGGGACACAAGATCACGATGTGACGAAAGGCATCGTGGTAAGAGCCCTCGAGTAAGTCGAGGATGAAAACCGTTTTTCCGCATCCTGTCTGCCCACATATTATAGCAGAGTGTACATTTCCAATCGCGAATTGGTATTGATTTTTAGTACATCGCTGATACGTATCGGCCATCTTCGATGTTGAGTTGAGCGTCTGTAATTATATATAAGTACACGTTCAATGTGCCAGCTCCATCCGCCTCTTTGGTTATCTGGATCGTCACACCCTCGCTAGCGTTCTCAACTTGGCGTCCGCTACCGTGCATTTGGTCGTCGTCGCTGGCTCGCATGTCTAGCCATAACGCGTATTTGGTAGTCAGGAAATCCGCGAGGGAGACGTCCGAGAGCTGCATGTCTTTGGCAACGCGGCAACCTCCGGGGAACGCTTAGAGCCGGCCGAAGAAAATGTTTCCTTACTTCGTACCACTGCTGTGCGCGCGAAGACCCGCGCTGTAGAGTTGATTGGGTAATCCCTCGATCGTCACCTCTACCTTCGTGATTTTGGGGTTATAAAATTTGTCGGAATTTCTAGCACCGAGCGCTAACCGACCCTCCTCGAACAACATCAGTATACCTTTCATCGAGCGGGCGGGTACGTTGACATTAATATTCCACAATGTTTCGCTTTTGTCTTTCGTCATCTTGCGGTGGCGAAGAACTCGGTCGTAAAGTATAGCAACGCGCCCGATATACTGGGTTCTGATCAATCGCGCGAGTTCGGGCATCATGACCATGTCGTACTCCAGCGAAACATTGTCGATCGTATACTTCGATGTCATGTCAGTGGCTATGAGAACTCGGCCGTAGTCATTGAACGTTAGTTCGTATTCGAGGCGGTCAGCCAAAGCACTCTGATAGTAGGGCATGTGACTCTCCAGCAACTCAAAGTCGAGCGGGATGTAGAATCGGTTGCCGTAAGCGGCCGCGACCGCGTTGTCGCTCGCGATGTTATCTACCTTGTCACCAGCCCCGATTCTAAGTCTGGTTACGTTCCTATTTCGGCTGGTGTCAATACCTTGATATACCGCATTTTCGCGCTCTTGCGCCGTCTTCCACAGGTCCTGGTAGCAATGGTAGACGTCGCTGTCATCGATCTACAACACCTCATTACCAGAAATCTTTATCATGGTCTTCTTGACGATGGCGAAACCCAGGTTCTGAACGATGGTTCGGTCCGCATCCGTCGATGTAAGCGAAATAGTGAAAGCGAGGCGAACAGTCCCCCGGCGTAATGACGTCGCTTAGCTCCGAGTTGGTTGGGGAAGCGAACTAAGAGTTGCTGGTTCTGGTCGATCATCGAGGGGTTGTTCATAATAACAACACTCTGTCTCACGCCTTTTGCCCCGAGGGGCTCACGCAGTCTGTGATATGGATTGAGTTTGCGACCGTATTGACTCGAAGACATAATCTATTAAACCTGTATGGTTTTGTCTTTAATATAATAATTATTATTATAAGATGGCTGGTCTCGATATTGGCATGGACGATTTCGACCCATATAGCCGAGGTGAGGGCTTGGACGATGATGATGACGACGATTTCGACTCCCTATATAGCCGAGGTGACGCCTTGGACGGTGATGACTATTTCGACCCATATAGCCGAGGCGAGGGCTTGGACGACGATTTTCGATGACGAAACGACCTTCATAGAGCCCCCACCCGAGAAAAATACACATTTAGAAATGTGGGAGGCCCCACCCGAAACTCCGGCATGGGCGGCGGGCGGTGCCGATATTCCTGCGGGGATCTTCGAGGGTCAGCTGGCGTCTATCGAGGAAACGAATACTCTGGTGAAACGGTGGGAGAGTAAAGTGTCTAAATACGGCATCAAGGCCACGTTGGAGTTCCGCAGCACTAAAAGTGGAGACCTGTGGGTTAAATGGAACAAGAACTGGAAGTTGCTGACGTACAAGAACGACCCGACCAAGTTCCTCGGCCCCTCTTCATTGAACCGATATGGAGCACTCCTCACTCGAGCTCTCGGAGTGATTGATGATCAATCGCAGTTGCCTAAAAAAATGGTAAAAATCTTTCAGGCTACCGACAAAACGCTGGCGAAGACGGCCGCCACTATAGAAACGATCGAGCTCAGCGAGATCCCTCGCGTAGCCACCGACGCTATTAACACGATTGAAACCACGGTCAACGAAATAAACGGCAAGAAGTTTGACCCACCGTTACCTCTTCGCGAACTCCGGGGACTCGATAAGGTACTGCAAACAACCCGGGACGAACTGGTCAATAACCTCTCCAAACTCTCAGCGCTGGACGAACATATCGCTCTAGAAGAAAGAAAAATAAAGGAAGCATGTGGCGATAGAGAATCTACCGAGCGAATCAACAAACTCCTGCGGTCGTTGCGGGACGAAAGAGAAGCTCGCTTGGAGGCTGCCTCGACTAACCGTGAGACACTTTCCGGTCAATTAAGTCGGAGCCGCGAGACAATCTCGAGGGTCCTGCACGAGGACACGACACTCGGTGAGCGTCTTCGCACTCTGTTCAGAGAGAAGGGCTTCACGATAGTAACCATCCTAACAGCTTTCACCATGATTATATCGACCCTAATTCTATCTATATCGTCTCTAGTTCTATCTATCACGGGCGGTTCGGCACCAGCACCAGAGCCAGCACCAGCGCCATCACCAGCTCCATCCGGTGGAGCCAAAGAATGGGTAAAAAAACAACTAAAAGCCCTCGCCAATCTCTTAGCTAAATTAGCAGGAAAGTTGGCTGCCGCGCTGCCTGGGTTGATGGGGGGTCTACTCTCCTTCTTGCTATCTATATTATCAAAAACGGCTGGATGGCTCGCCAATAATGTTTGGGCTCTAATCGTGGCAATCGCTGGTCTCCTACTTTTAGCCTCCCGAGAGTTCCTAAATCCAAAGCGCAAATAGTCCGATTGCCACGAGGGCAACGACGAGCCCTAATTTCTCCTCGTGGGTTGTGCTTCCAATTTCAACAGTGTTCATGATTGGTGTTTCCGCGGGTGGAACAACGGGTTTAAATGAACTTGATTCGCGAATTGGGGTGGGTGCTTGCGGTTTTATAAAATCGGTTCCACTGTTGGGGGTGTGCTTGATGATATCCACGTTCACGTTCCCGTTGTGGCCGATTTTTTGCTTGGCGGTGGCGATTACGATTTGATCATTGTAACCGTCAACCGGGTCGTCTCGTAGTATCATATTGCTCGGCGCCATATAAAGACCTATACCAAATACGTAGTCTACTGGGGTACTAGCATTCTGTAAAACGTCTTGATAATTCTGGATCGCCTTCTCCAGATCCACCGTAGCTGAGATGGCGTCCTCTACAAGTGCCAAGAATTGTATTTTTTTGCGCGTCAAACGCCGTTCCGACTCCTATTATAGAACTGCGAGTTTGCTTCTGTGCGCCGAGGATGGCCCAGACGTATGTGCGAATGGAGTCGTTGAGGCGGGTAACACCGGCCTGCGTAAACCCTAGACCGTCGTCCAATATAAAGGTTTCTATACCCTTCTGCACGTTTTCGTCTTGTAAAATATAATCGACGTGAGCTCGTTTCGGAGGTAACCAATTGCAGGATGAGACGCCGCAGTGCCGACCTCCAGATACTTCCGGCCGGCGAAGGTCATCGTCGCGGGATCAAAATTCCCGGCGTTCCGACTGACGATGTGGTCACCCGATCGATCGTGTCTAAAATCAGTCTGCGTCCAATTCCCGGACTGGCCCCGAATGAGAACGGTGCCCAGGCTGTTGCTGTTAGGAAATACTTTCTGTCTCCAGTCCGCATCTTTTGAAACTTTAAATTCGTCACATATCCGTTCGAACGCCTTACGGTCGTATGTGTTGGAAATGGGGTTCCAGCCATTGTCTTGAGGTAATGAGTGCCTAGTTCTTTGAGAATCCTCCTAAATTGCATAATACACATGAAAGTTGTAGACGCTACTGCTTAACATGCTGTTACTGTCTTTTATGTGGTCTCTGAAAGAGACGCCACACCCGGTTGTGGCACACCACACGGTAAATATTTAGTTGGTTCTGCCAGAACTGCATATGATTATTGTTCCAGCTTGTTATGACATCCTGTGTAACGTTTTAGGAAGTCTGTAATTTTCAAACATGTTAGTGAAATTTGTGTCGAAACCCGCGCCCAAACTAGCTCTTATTGTGGGGTGCACAAGCTCACCAATGGTGTTCTTTTGAGTGTATACACCCCCGACTGAATACTTTGCATTAGAGTTAAAGCTAAATGCTTGGGTATCCATTAAAAGATATTATTATTATGTTTGCTTCTATCACTAATGTTCAAAATGAGAGTTGTGAACTTCAAAAGTCAATCGACAACTGCTGCGGAAAACGCCGGGTAGGCCTCAGATCAATCACCTTCACGGTTGGGTGGGAAAACGTGGGGGATAAGGAAGGGTTCGGCTATGTGAAGGATAGACGACACGTAAGTGTGAGGCTGCCCCCCGGCCTTTGGAGTTTGAGATCCCTCCAAACTTTTGTCGCGTCGGAGCTTGCTGGTAGAGCCAACCTCACAATCTCGAAAGTCACCGGACACGCGACCTTAACCGTCGAACCCACCAACCGGGTAACGATCACCCCGGCTTTGGCCTTAATGTTAGGATTAGCAACCACTTACAACGAGGATGAACGGTTTCAGCTCCCTGTCTTCTCCGCGGGCGAGCACCTCGGCGATATCCCGGTGAACTTTACCTTCACAAAAACTCTCGGGGTGCACCTGGATCGGGTGAACACATCGTACAACCTGGTAGACGGCACTCCCAGCACATTACTAAAAACTGTGCCGGCCAGCGATTGTTTCTTTGGGGAGACTGTGACATTAGACTTCCCACACCCCGAGATGAAAGTTTTGGAATCGGGACACATCCACGAGTTGAAGATTTCTATTCTCGATGATCAAGCGAAAAAGTTGAATAACTATTACCCGATTTCGGTCGTTCTCGAAATAACCGATTAAACATTAATATATATACATATTAATCATGAGCATATACGGTCCAGGTGGTTCCAACTTAGAACGGGACGTTCCCGTCGCGGCCGCGGCATACGATGAAGCCGCGATGAGAAGGCTGGAGAGGGGCGTAGCACAGTCCCACACAATTTTAACTAGGGCGGTTGCGCAAATGGAAAAAATAGCTTGAAAACCCGTCATAACAATTTGTGCCGAGGAGCGGGGTTCACTAAGCGAGGGGGCCTACGAATATTCATTCGGTGCCAACGCGAGCAACAGATACGGGGGATACACCATGGCAGTGTCCGGGACGATTTTTCGAATGGCGGTCCACTCGGTCAACTTTCGCGGACACGCCACTGGTGAAGTCCGAGTGAATGTCGTCCTGAATGGTGTAGAACAGAATATTGGCATCACCAAGCACGCGGGGCAGAGGTCAGGGTTTACTATATTCGATGATGACACTACAATTAAAGTTTCGGCAGGTAGTGTTATTAACTTTGTTACAAAAATTGGCGACCAATCGGCTTCCTCCACTGCAGTGACACTGTTAATACAACTTGATTTATGATGAATGACGAGAAACTATATCCACACTTACCTTCGGGGACGGTCGACCCGGCATCCTTTAGGATGACCAGGATCGTCGAGATACAACATATTCTACAACACGAGGGAGAGACGCGGACGGGATACGTGAAGAAATATAGACGGTCGGTCAATATATTAGAGGGGGTGAGCACCGCGTTAGCCTCAGCATCCGTTATAAGCGGGGTGGGGAGTGTGTCTTTATTGTCAACAATCGTCGCTGCACCGGTCGCAGTGGCCTTGAGTGGTGTAGCGGCGGGGGCGGGACTGCTTTGCATGACGGCCAGACTTGTGGGCCGAAAACTAGAGGCCAAGAGTCGAAAGCACGATCGAATAGCGGTTCTCGCGAGATCTAAGAAAAACAGTATCGACGTTATCGTGTCAAAAGCGATAGCCGACAACGATATATCAGATAGCGAATTCAAAATGGTCGTCGAAGAGATGGTCAGATACCAGGAGTTAAAGGGTACAATCCGGTCCAAGGTTCGACCACAAATTCTCGCGGACGAAGATATAAAAAAACTCGTAATGGAAGGGAGGGCCGACGAGAGAAAAAATCTCCTCGCCCGTCTCGGGACGTGATATGCTTATTCGCGTGTCTACAGCGACATCAGGATATTCCTCCACCATACATTCCAGCTGTTCCGACGGCCCCTCCATACGGAACATAAAATAATAATTTAGGGCCCCATTGCGACACCCACTGACCACCATACATTTCTATAACCGCGTATCGATATACTTTGTGGATTTCTTTACCCGATTTTTTAAATTGTTTATAATTTTATTAAAATTAATTAATTAAATTGTTTACTGCTTTACTACACCTATAATATAATTGCTGTAACATTTCTTTACCGGATTTTTTAAATTGTTTATAATTTTTACCCGATTTTTTAAATTTTGTTTAAATTGTTTATAATTTTTACCCGATTTTTTAAAATTGTTTATAATTTTATTAAAATTAATTAATAAATTGTTTACTGCACCTATATAATAATAAAATAACGAACCATCCCGAAATTCGTGAACCTCGCTAAGTGTAAATAAATATATACTTTGTGGTTTTTATCTGTTTTTTCTTATATTAATTAACTTTATAATTTTCTTAAAATTAATTAATAATAATTTTTACAAAACTAATTTTCAAATTAATAAAATAACGAACCATCCCGGAAATTCGTGAACCTCGCTAAGTGTTTATAAATAATTATAATTTGCGCACCATTTTTATGTTGTATAGGAAAGTGATGAGTATATATACGTTTGAAAGCCTTACAACAATTGGTCTCATCTCGTGTGTGCCATGTTGTTGATCCGTGTGTGCCATGTTGTTGATCCGGTATGACGTCCGTGCATTCTCTAAATGTGTGTGTGTGTGTGAATTGGTGATGGAGTGAGTGAGTGAATAGGGTTTAACGTCCGCTTTTCTGACATAGAGGTACACGCCTCAGGGAGTCTACACGCAGACGGGTCAACGGGGTCGAGTCCCGTATCCACCTGTCCAAGGGGGGTAAATCCCAACTTCAGAACTCAATATTTACAATCAAAATATATATTCAGTCCTGAAATTAGAACAACCTGATCTGGTGCCAGGCCCTCGCCACACCAGCATCATTTATCCCATCCCCTAAAAGTAATAGGATTAGCACTAATCTTACTTTTATATATGGGGCATAGCCCGACTCAACTCTCACATACAAGAAAGCCAAAAATGTACATGAGGGCCAAATCCGGTATAGTGGGTTCCGGAAAGTATGAACCCAATCGTTAAGCCAGTTTAGTCGCCTTGTACGACAAGCAATGGCTACTGCAGCACTATTCTCAGGATCAGTTGATCTCGCCCCGGTGATGGAATTGTATAGCTCAAAGGTGCCAGCCTAAAAGATTTCTACCTAAGAGCTTGCAATTTCGGAAACCAAATTCACACATAGGCTCACCTTACTTCGCTGGTTTCTCTGAATTGAGGAATTGGCAATGGGGTTCAAGGCGACCCGTAAAATGAGACTGTGAGCCAACAGATGAGTAGGCTTAAGAAAGGTCCCAACACCCCCAGTGGCTGGGTGCCGGCTAGAAATCTGCCCAGTCGCTGGGGTTGTGTACACGAGTGGAGGCTTTTGCTATTTTTTTAACAAATTATTAATAATCGTAGAAATAAATTAGCTATAGTGGAGGAGGAAAATGCCGTGTTGAAAAATAAATATGACAACGGAATGAAATAAATCCTTTTTATTAGTATAGTGTTATCTGTTCAATTGCACGTTAAATGAACATGAGGTATTTATGACAACGACACGAAAACAAATCCTTTTGAGTACTATAGTTTTATTTGTTCAATTGGGGAAAACGTAATGTATTTATGACACCAATTGTCACGTTTTTTTGTGTTGGTGACCAGTTTGTGCTATTGGACGAAACGGTGTTTTATCGGGGGTGGTGGTGGTAGTATATAGGGGTGAAAATGATACCACCGTTAGGTGGTATCATTTTGACTCCCTATATACTACTAACCTCAAAAAATATTTTCGACAGATTATAAAGTATGATCATTGCACATCAAAAAATAAATACAGAGAATAAATAGTAATGTCCGTTACCATTTTAAGGAAACACGGCTATCGCCCCTGATATCAGTTTGTTTGTTTGTTGGGGTTTAACGGCCTATCAACAGCTAAGATCATTTAAGGCCGGGTCAATGGGTTTAGTACTAAATCCCATATTTACCTGCACATGTAGTACATGTACATGTTCAAGTACATGTACGAATAGGGGAGGGGGAATCTGAAAATCAGAACAGAATATTTACAATAAACGCGCCTGCAAATGCCTTATCAGTATAAAACAATATTGTAGCAGGATTACATGTATCAAGTGTCCAAATATTGAAGCAATCCGTAAAGTAATATTAAAGTTATAGCATGATGACGAAGCTTGTACAAAGTTTTGACATTTCGGACGACGACGACGGAAAAAGCGAGACAACAACTATATATTCAGCCCTGATATCAGAATAATGCTGATCTGGTGCCAGGTCCTCGCCACACCAGAATCAGTTCGCCCTCTCCCAAAAGCAGTAGGATCAGTAATAATCTTACTACTTTTATAATGGGCAATAACCCAATTCAACTCCCAGGTAACAAAAGTGTCAAAGATAAAAAACCTACCCGAAGGCCAAACAAGGCAAATCGTGATTTCTATAAGGAATAAACCCCTACAATTAATTTACGCCGTCGCGTTCGCCTGACCAACCACCCACCCTGATATCAGTGTGGAAATCTACATCTGATATAAAATGGATAATAATGACAATCAATATGTGGGGTAATGGTGAATTAATGTTTATTTTGCCAGAAAACGTCTCAGATGATGTCTCTCATATAAAGAACATGTTGTGTCTACTGAGTGGGCATGTACCTTTAATGTATCATTTACATCAGTTTCAAGCATATGCTTTGGGATTATTTTGTAATTCGGAACATGTTTATCGTGTCAGGTGGTTTCAATTTCAGCCGCTGACTTTTAGCGCCACCACCAGGGTGGTCACAGGAGATTGAATTTATCTTTATTAACAATAATTAAACGCATATTTTAATTAGTGAATATCCAGAATAGAATGGGTGTACATTGTGGGAAAATAGGTGCCACAACATCCATACGAACAATGAAAACATTTACCTTCTGTTGTACTGGTTGGCTGATATGGCTGCCTTGACTGGCCAGCAGCAATGGGGCGTCTCTCGTCTGAAACTGTCCAAGTATGGTGTCTGTATGCACAATAGTATTCCGTGTACAAGCTTGACTAAAAACCTTAACCAATGGGAATTACCGTACTGACCATATGTTTTCGGACACCCTAAATATTCGGACACCCTTATTTTTCAAGAAAATAATTATTTTTTGTGTCTCTAAAAATTCGGACAGGTGAATAATGTGGAAATTTTGTTAACCCTAAGTTTTCGGACAGCAAAAAAAATGTGTTATTAGCAATAATTAATATCCGTATATGTACGAGTATTACAGTAACACAACTGTCCCGGGTCCTTTCGGTGAAACACGTAAGAATCAGCAAATTAATCCATACCGGTGTTATTGTAAACACAAATGACACGCGCGCATTCATTCAAGTATTTCGTCCAATAATTTATGCAACCAATGAAAATGTATTTCCTTCCGACCACGAATCCGCGATCACAACTCTTCCAAATGCTTTTGAACTGTAACATCAAAGAATACTACAAGGTCCCGATTTTATTTTGAAGTCTGCCAGAAACCAGACCGCACACATCATCAGACGATTACGCCGCGACCCAACATTCCTTTCATATCTAAAGTCACTGACAATTCCACATGAACTCTGAATTTACGGAAAATATTTTCGAAATCAATATCGGCGAATATGGCGACAGATCTGCGTATAATCGAGAATGTATCTTTAACCCATTCCTTTCGGAAATTGACGGAATACACCTTTACGGGTATGAAATATTTTATTTTTTATAAAACTAGACGGTTCAAATGGTGGTCGGTTCAAATGGTGGTCGCGACGGTTCAAATGGTTCAAATGGTGGTCGCGACGTATACTTCTGAGCGCATAGAAGGAAAATATTTAGGATTTTCCGCAAACATAATAGCGTCTCCTCAGCATGTAATTGGTTATTTTGCCCCTTGATGCAAGGGTGAAAGTTCCCCCGACGTCTGTGGCACAGATCAAACGACGTATTGACCAATCAGTTCAATTTCAAAACATAGCCTAAAGGTCACACAGTTTACAGCCTCACGCTCTATGATGTCATCAGATAAACACCTGGCATTTGACACGGCTCAGGAGCGTTATCGATTTTTTTACACAAAGCAACACACAAATTTTGTGTGTAATATGTGTCGGGTGTAAACGCTACTTGGATTATCTGGTGAATTGGATTTAAGTATTGCAATTAATACAGGGATTATTTTTCCAATAATAAGGTAACACATTTGTATTATACTGATCATTTAATTGCCTCCATTCACAGAAATCATCAGAGCATTTAATTGCCCGTGGCGACCCTAAATTTTCGGACAGCAATTTCGATAATTATTTTGTTGAACCTATATATTCGGACAGTAAAAATAATATTATTTTTTTTTCAAAAACATAGGGTTATTATGGTAACTAAGTAATTCAAGGTTAAATGTAGGTGAAGGTCAAATATAGGTCAGGGGTAGTTGATGTACATGACTAGGAGATGAAGTTGTCCAAGTATGGTGGGTGTAGGAGTCTTCCATATACAAGCTCTTGACTAAAAACCTTAACCAAGGCGTGACGGTGACGCCGACGGTGACGCCGGGGTGACTACATAAGCTCTAACTATTCTTTGAATAGTTGAGCTAAAATTCAATGGTGGTGGTGGACCTGTAAGCCTGTGTACATTTACCTTCTGTTGCATTGGGTGGCTGAGTTGTCTCCCTTGACTGGCCGGCAGCAATGGGGAATCCCTCGTTTGAAACTGAGGACAGGAATTTGTTCCTACTGTATGTTGCATGTTTTTCTGCCAATAAACGTTTGACTATTGAACACATTAAATCTAAAAAATATTTAAATGTAATCTAATCAATAACAAAAGTCACCCTCCCTAAAAAGTTTTGTTTGATGAAATTCCATCAAATATTGATTTAATAGCGAAAAAACATTTTCCTATGGAAATTTAACATGGGGGAAAAAGGTGGAAGAGGTGCCTGGGAGACGAGTAGCAAAAAAAAAATAAAATAAAAAAAATTAACTACTTTGGAAATTGACTCCGAAACCTGGCTAGATAGCTTGGAAATGATGTAACTATAAAGAAAACAAGATGAACAATTATTTCCAAGAATCTATTTTTAGCCCTAATGTTAAATTCCCATAGGAAAATATTTTTTTCGCAATAAAATCAATATTTGATGGAATTTCATCAAATAAAAAAACTTTTGGAGGGTGACTTTTTCATTATTGATGAAACAGTACTTACATTTAAATATTTTTTTGATTTAAAGGTACATGCCCACTCAGTAATCACAAAATGTCCTTTATAGGAATTAAATAAGTGTATAATTGTGTCACTATTCCACCAGGTCTAAAAATTACAAGTGCCCGGAAAACAGATATAATCATTTAGTAATATTTAATTTTCTGATAGTGAGGCCCGTTGGTATCAGGCTATTTTTATATGCAAATGAGGCATGATATTTTTTACTTATTTATACGAATGAAATGTGTCACCTGAAAAAATAATATTTTCGACAGATTATAAAGTATGATCATTACACATCAAAAATAAATACAGAGAATAAATAGTAATGTCCGATAACATTTTAAGGAAACACGGTTATCGCCCCTGATATCAGTGTGAAAATTTACGTCTAAAATAAAATGTATAATAATGCCAATCAATACGTGGGATAATGGTGAATGAATGTTTATTTTGCCAGAAAATGTCATACGTACATAATATACAAAAGTATCTGTATCACTATATTATAACCTACTGTGTGGGCATGTACCTTTAATGTGTTTAATGGCCAAAAGTTGTCAACGTGGAACAAACAGTAAGGCTGGATTCACAAAACTTCCATAGTTCATGTCATTTTTAGAGATTGTACAATATTATGTATAGGAAACACAACTTTATTACGCAAATTTGCAAGTCCTTGCAAGACCTTGACAATGAGGATAGGGCCACATGGATGGGCTATAGAATGACAATATGGATAACGACAAATAAGCACAAGAAGCTACAAGCCAATTTGGCTTACGGTGACAAATATAGTAGGTAGACAAAAACTTTTACACAAATCTCAGACCAACCAATGGCCGGACAAACGAACTGTTTGTTTGTTTGTTTATTAGTGTTTAACAGCCTATCAACAGCTAAGGTCATGTAAGGCTGGGCAAACGGGTTCCATCCCATTTTAACCTGTTGCATTGGGGGGAAAATCCCAATATCAGAACAGAATATTTACATCGAGAACAAATATATTCAGCCCTGAAATTAGAATAACCTGACCTGGTGCCAGGTCCATACTACACCAGTCACTTGGCCCCTTCCCCTAAAATAGGATTACGAATATCGTAATACTCACATTAGGGGTATAACCAGATTCAACTGTCACATACAAAATGCCAAAGACGTATGTGAGGGCCAAACCAGGTCTCCAATCGGGATTCCGGTAAGGATGAACCCCGATCGTTAAATTACCCATCGCGTGCTCCCACCTGCCACCCACTCAGACGGACTGACTGAGTAGCGACTATATGTAACACGAGGATGGCCGCGGCCCGCATGTCGAGCCCGCCGAGGCATTTGATGGTCTCAAGAGTGTATTTATTTGAAGTTTGATGCCCAATAAGCATACAAAGTTTCAAGCAAATCTGACTTACGGTTACAGAGATAGTAGGTATGTGAAAACTTTAACGCAAATTTTGACAGAAACTTTAACGCAAACTTCTAAGTCATTTGACCCTGACATAGGGGCACAGGGGCCGCATGAGTGGGACACAGAATGAATATATGGATGATGAATAATAGGCATATAAAGTTTCAAGTCAATGTGACTTAGGACTGCAGATATAAGGTATTTAAATACTTTAACGCAGATTTCGGAACGCAAACGTCTAAGCCATTTCACCTTGACCTTGGGCACAGGGGCCGCATGAGTGGGATACAGCATGAATATATGGATCATGACTAATAAGCATATGAAGTTTCAAGTCAATGTGACTTAGGACTGCAGAGATATAAGGTATTTAAAAACTTTAACGCAGATTTCGGAAGGACGGCCCACCAATAGTGAAGAAGGGGCCATTTCCATTGTTCTAGATCAAAGAGATGGCCCCATGTAATGAATAGAATAAGGGGCCACACGGAATAAATCAAAGGATTATTTTGTGTTAGGCTCTGCCCCATGGCCCCTTCTACACCCTTGGTTGCTCGGACGGACGGACGGACGGACGGACGGACGGACGGACGGACGGACGGACTTACATTTCGGACCTTAGGGGGTACTTGCTATATAAAAGATCAAAGGAAATACCCCGTAAGACACAATAGGCTTACGGGGTACGGATTAAGTTCCATTGTGTTCTAACCCTAACCCATTGTCTTAGACCACGCCCCCTACCCCATAAGTACCCTAATGTGTGCCCGGACGGACGGACGACGGACGGACGGACGGACGGACGGATGGCTAGACGTCATTGTGATCATTATGTCTCGCTTTCCGCAAGCGGGCTCGACAAAAATGAATGTTTTCGGGTACATGAAAACATTTTGATGGTGTGTCCCATAATTATGAGGCATACCATGTAATTTTGTACCGAAGAACATGTGCAATTTTTCTTGAATATTTTTACAGAAAATTTGATATTTTCCGTAAATGATGTCGAAAGATGACAAAATTTTCATAGCAAATGCGGAATACTATTCCACATTTGCCATGAAAAGTTTGTCATCTATTGACGTCCTGTACGGAAAATATTGTAAATTTTGTAAATAATTTTCATGAGACATCGCACATGTTGGTAGGTACAAAATCATATCTCATAATTATGTGGCTTATGGGTTTTGAGACCAGTGTAGACCCAGATATGCATCCGCACAGTTTGACCAGTATCTGCACTGTACTAAATTTGTATTTTAGCTGTTTAGTTTTGACCTTAGAATTCTGAAGGCTGTCGAAAACACTGCCAGTGTAGATCCAGATCAGCCTGCACAGTCTGATCAACATCTGCACTGTTCACCCATTCCATCAATGAAACACCCGTCCATTCTAACAAGCAATATATCATTATCAGGCCACAGTAGTGTGCTATTTGATCAGCTACACTGGTCGCAAGTACAATAATCCCCATTTCTCGAGTCACAACCACATATTCGCACGGCGAACAGACACTGACCTGCCGGCTCCTTGACATCCGTCCTATCACTGTCTGGTACCGACCTGGAGGGCCAGCATGAAGCAATTTCAGGCATGCCATTTGAGACCTCCATATGTGAGTTTGCAGCAGCACCAATGCTGCTACTGTGTACTTCACCATCAGGCTCATCCCTGGTGCCATCATTATCCATGGTATTCGGGTCCAATCTTGACATGTTGCTCAATAATGTCCTGGGACCTCTAGCGCTTGAAAAATTTACTATGTGACCATTCAGATCCGTCAAATGGTCATCTGTATCAAATGTGTTAATATTAAGGTTATAGAAATTATCCGATATCTCACCTATATGTTCAATTCCGTGTAACGGGGGGCCATTGCAATAAGTTGATTGGTTGTCATTTGCATGTGGATTTGAATCTATGGACATAATATTTAAATGGCTCAGATCTGATAATACGTGTATGCTCTCGTCGCCCGTGTGTATGTGGTCATTCGCTCCACATTCACCCTCCCTGCTCTGCGATATAGAATCACTATCCGGGGGAATTTCCGCTCCCAGGGGAGGTAACCTCACACGCTCTGAAAGACAAATACCGTAATAACCATAAATATTCGGACACCATTTATTTGGGGAAACACATAACAATATATGGTTTCCCTACAAGAGTGAGCGAGTCAATATTTAGGGTTAGTATGGCAGTACTGGTTTCATCACAATAACAGTGCATTTGGATGAAATTTGTTTTGGGAAACCCCTATTTAATAAGGGTTTCCCAAAGCAAATTGTGTCCGGATATTTAGGGTTATTACGGTAGACTGTAAGTCAACATGCGGGTGTATGTGGCAGCGGCTAGAAAAATTGAGCTTATGGGATTTGTGGTCAGTGTAGCTCCAGGTCAAATAGCACACACAGTCCTGTAGCCTGATAACGATCTATATTGGGGGGTGGGGGGGGGGGGGGGGGGCAGGGTCAGGGGGACAGGGGGAATCCCAAAATCAGAACTGAATATTTACATCAAGAAAATATATATTCAGCCCTGAAATTAGAATAACCTGACCTGGTGTCAAGTCCATACCACACCAAAGTCACTTGGCCCCTTCCCCTAAAATGGGATTACGAATAATCGTAATACTCACATAAGGGGTATAACCAGATTCAACTGTCACATACAAAATGCCAAAGTGTATGTGAAGGCCAAACCAGGTCTCCAGTCGGAATTCCGGTAAGGATGAACCCCGATCTTAAATTACCCATCGCATGCTCCCACCTTCCACCCACTTCATTGATGGAATGTCGCACAGTGCAGATACTGATCAGACTGTGTGGATGCACAGGCTGATCTGGATCTACAGTGGTCACAAGAGCCATATGCCCCATTTCTCTAGTCACAGCCACATATAGAGAATACCTGGGGGCTGTTTCACTAAACTTTGTACCACTAAATTATTTGTAAGTGCAAAATTATGATAGTCTGTAACTTTTACATTAAAACTACATGCCCACGCAGTAGGTTATAATATAGTGATACAGATATTTTAGTATATTCTGTACTTATGACATTTTCTGGCAAAACAAACATTCATTCACCATTACCCCACATATTGATTGGCATTATTATACATTTTATTCCTGACGAAGATTTTCACACTGATATCAGGGGCGATAACCGTGTTTCCTTAAAATGGTAATGGACATTACTATTTATTCTCTGTATTTATTTTTTGATGTGCAATGATTATACTTTAAAATCTGTCGAAAATTTTATTTTTCAGGTGACACATTTCAAAAGTATAAATAAGTAAAATATATCATGCCTCATTTACATCTGAAAATAGCCTGATACCAACGCGCGTCACTATCAGTAAAATAAATATTACTAAATGATTATATCTGTTTGTAATTTTTAGAACTGGTGAAATAGTGACACAATTATACACTTATTTAATTCCTATAAAGAACATGTTGTGCTTACTGAGTGGGCATGTACCTTTAACACTGATGTATTGTAAACAATTATGGGATTTACATTCATTGAGCATAGGCTGCATATGCAGCTTATGCTCAATAAGTGTAAATCCATCAATTGAAATTTGCAGACGATCCTAAATTTGCACTCACAAACATTTTAGTTGTACAAAGTTTTGTGAAACGGGCCCCTGGTTAGTGATATCATGTTTATCATGCAAGGCTACGAAATGGGTAAGAATTTTAAGACTCGACACGGAATTCTTATGTTTCTGAGTCAAGCCTGATAAACTTTATATAAAAGTAAATGGTATTCTATTTATCAGGTAACATTTTATGCTAGACGATGGACAAACATAACGTGGTTTCCGTTGAAAATAACGTGGCCTTTTTATGTTCTGTAATTATGCTGTTGGTATTTGGTAGCGTCATGTGACATTATTCAAACCGTACATTTGTGCCATTGGCATGCTTAATTGCTCCAGGAAGCATACAAAATAATTCACCACACTTACAAATATCTTGACAAAATGAGAATTCTCACTGCACCAATCACGTAACTGGTCCGAGTTGTTTGTTCACAAATAGGGAATCAAATGTCTCCAGCAACTTTCTGTTTTGATTGGCTCGTTTTGTTCGGAATTTGATGTAACAAGCGTCTGTATTTGGCTGAGGCATGTTGCTGAGCATGTGATTATACTAACATCATCGCTAATAAATTTTGTGCCCTCGTATGCGCATGTGAAGTTCAGTTGATATGCAACATTCATTCAAAGCTCCTGCATTGTTGGTTTGAGATGGAAAATCTATGGAAATTAAATTTGTCCATTTAACTCTGCGATGAAATAACATCCAACAAATTACTAGTACATGTATGTGTCTTATTTCTCTTTGTAAATACGTCTTTGAATTTCAAAGATATATTCATGATACTTATAGGGAGAAATAAATGAAACTAGATTTGGCTATAAGCGAAGACCCAGGTACCCATAACTATGTATATTTTTTCCAAGTCTGTGAGCCTGTGACCTTGGGATGAGCGGGGGTCGGACGGTCATGGATTTGTCAAAGCATGATAGTAGACCCTTAGAGGAATACATGCATTAAATATTAAGAATTTTTGATGAAGGAAATATAACTTATAACCGATTTCTCCAATGTTAAGTTTTGTAAAGAGACGAAGTATGTGACCTTGGGATCAGCATGGGGTTGGACGGTCGTGGATTTGTCACAGCATGATAGTAGAACCTTAGGAATTCATGGGTTAAATATTAAGAATGTTGAATGAAGGAAATACATGTTATGACATATTTCTCTGATGTGAACTTTTGCTAAGAGACCTTGATCTTGGGATCAGCTGCGGTTGGACGGTCGTGGATTTGTCACAGCATGATAGTAGAGCCTTAGAGGAATGCATGGATGAAATCTTAAGAACTAGATGTTACAACATATTTCTCTGATGTTAAGTTTAGTGACGGACAGCAGTATACCATAATATGTGCCATTTGTCAAACGGGCGGATAATAATTCACAACAAAGAGAATAGAATATGAAATGAAGGATGTTATAAACAACAATTTTGGTTCCCACATTTAAGCACTAAGCACAATAATGGTCCTTAGCCCATACCAATGCTGAATTAAATTTTGTCCTCTGGGCCCGGTTGTTCAAAACATCCGTTAGCTTAACAGACTGTTAAATCCTTAACTGAATGGTTAAAATCTCTGTTTTAACAGAGATTTTAACCATTCAGTTAAGGATTTAACAGTCCGTTAAGGATTTAACAGTCCGTTAAGCTAACTGGTGTTTTGAACAACAGGGCCCAGCTGTTTATTTTTAATTTTTAATTTCTCATCAAAACATGGTTTGACAACAGTGTCAAATCCAGTTTTCATTGAGAACAAGAGTGCCGAAGGTCCCAATATACACCCGTCGAGGCAAGGCCAGTTAACAAGGAGTGATAATTCACTGAAAATTAATAGGGTTCTTGCCGTGATAAACATGTATATTGAATTTGGTCACGATACGTCAAGTAGAACTTGAGTTATTGTGTGGACAAGGATAGTCAGAAAAGTAAAGGGGAGATAAGTCATTGGATATTGAGTTATTGCGTGGACAAGGATACAGAGTGCGAAAAATAACAAGAGTTGTCAGAAGATAACAAAGTTCGCCTTTTGGCAGCCTTCACTCAAACTTGGCACAGTTGCATACAAAAACATGAATATTATATAATTTGACATTGGGTTAAGGGGCGTGCAGTGGACCTTGACTTTGGGGTCAGTGGTGCAAGGTGGTTTGCTATAGCATAATATAGCATATTAAGATGAATGCATGTATGAAATATCAATGCGCTCCCTGAAAACAGAAGTAAAACAAAATTTAACCCAACGTTAAGTTTATGAACACACTAAGTTGGTCATTTTCTACATCATGATAGCTATTCACATGAGGAATGCATGTATGAATGTACTAAGTTTGTGACGTTGACCTTGGGGAAAGGGGTAAGAGGTGGGGGTCATGGATTTGCTGTAGCACAATAGAGGATCATCAGATAAATGCATGTATGAAATATCAAAGCATTCCCTGTAAAGAAACAGAAGTTACACAACATTTATCCCAACGTTAAGTTTATGAACATGCCAAGTTTTTTACCTTGACCTTGGGTTAAGGGTTGGGTGGTGGGTTGTGGATTTGCTACAGCATGATAGAGGGTCATCTGAGGAATGCATGCATGAAATATCAAGGCGTTCCATGAAAGGAAAGGAAACAGATGTTATAAGACATTTACCCCAACGTTAAGTTTATGAATGTGCTAAGTTTGTGACCTTGACCCTGGGGTAAGGGGAGGGCGGTGGGTCATGGATTTGCTATAGCACAATAGAGTATCATCAGATGAATGCATGTATGAAATATCAAGGCATTCCATGAAAGGAAACATATGTTATAAGAAATTTACCCCAATGTTAAGTTTATGAATATGCTAAGTTTGTGACCTTGGGGTAAGGGTTGGGTGGTGGGTCATGGATTTGCTACAGCATGATAGAGGGTCATCAGAGGAATGCATGTATGAAATAACAAGGTGTTCCATGAAAGGAAACACAAGTTATAAGACATTTACCAAACGTTAAGTTTGCCGACACCGACGCCGTCAGGGGTAGGCCATAAGCTCTTCTGCAGTTCGTGCAGGCGAGCTAAAAATTGCCGCCAAGGGGAGATAAGTCATCGTAAATTTTTGAAAATCAGTCAGCTTCTTCATCTTGCTGTGATAAACATGTATATCGAATTTGGTTATCCGTCAAGTAGAACTATAGTTATTACGTGGACAAGCTGTGCCCGCCCGCCCATACAAGATGAATACATAATACATCTCATTTTTTCAAACAGGCTGACTATAAAATAAAAGCAGATGACAACTTCAATGGATTAACCCTTTCAACCCTAAATAACTGGAATGGCTTTTTGGTATGTTAGTTTTCCGATCAAACCAATCGTCACAAAATGATTTTCAGACTAGTGTGGGCCCAGGTACCCCTAAATATGTAACAATTTTCCAAGTGTGTAGGTTTGTGACCTTGACTTTGGGCTTAGCGGGGGCGGAACAAACGTGAATTTGTCACAGGGTGGTAGAGGTCCATTGGAGCTATGCGTGTGTGAAATGTGAAGCAGATCCGAGCAAGGAGCTATAACAGATTTCTCTGATGTTAAGTTTCGTAAAGAGACTAAGTATGTGACCTTGACCTCCAGATCAGCGGGGATTTGTGACACCATGATAGTAGAGCCTTAGAGGAATGCATGCATGAAATATTAAGAATTTTCGATGAAAGAAATAGAAGTTATAACATATTTGTCTG